>CM059195.1:21919707-22519707 GCA_030323885.1 Branchipolynoe longqiensis
TTTGGGTTGGTGTTTGTTTGTGAGTGGGTGTGAGTGGGTGAGATGTTGTGTTTAGGACAGGAGTATATACAGTTTGGCTCGGTGTTTGTTTGTGAGTGGGTGTGAGTGGGTGAGGTGTTGTGTTTAGGATGGGAGTATATACAGTTTGGGTCGGTGTTTGTTTGTGAGTGGGTGTGAGTGAGTGAAGTGTTGTGTTTAGGATGGGAGTATATACAGTTTGGGTCAGTGTTTGTTTGTGAGTGGGTGAGGTGTTGTGTTTAAGACGGGAGTATATACAGTTTGGGTTGGTGTTTGTTTGTGAGTGGGTGTGAGTGGGTGAGGTGTTGCGTTTAGGATGGGAGTATATACAGTTTGGGTCGGTGTTTGTTTGTGAGTGGGTGTGAGTGGGTGAGGTGTTGTGTGAGTGGGTGAGGTGTTGTGTTTAGGACGGGAGTATATACAGTATGGGTCAGTGTCTGTTTGTGAGTGGGTGTGAGTGAGTGAGGTGTTGTGTTTAGGACGGGAGTATATACAGTTTGGGTCGGTGTTTGGTCTGTGAGTGGGTGTGAGTGGGTGAGGTGTTGTGTTTAGGACGGGAGTATATACAGTTTGGATCAGTGTTTGTTTGTGAGTTGGTGTGAGTGGGTGAGGTGTTGTGTTTATGACGGGAGTATATACAGTTTGGGTCGGTGTTTGTTTGTGAATGGGTGTGAGTGGGTGAGATGTTGTGCTTAGGACGGGAGTATATACAGTTTGGGTCGGTGTTTGTTTGTGAGTGGGTGTGAGTGGGTGAGGTGTTGTGTTAAGGTGGGAGTATATACAGTTTGGGTTGGTGTTTGTTTGTGAGTGCGTGTGAGTGGGTGAGATGTTGTGTTTAGGATGGGAGTATATACAGTTTGGGTCGGTGTTTGTTCGGCAGTGGGTGTGAGTGGGTGAGATGTTGTGTTTAGGACGGGAGTATATACAGTTTGGGTCAGTGTTTGTTTGTGAGTGGGTGTGAGTGGGTGTGAGTGGGTGAGATGTTGTGTTCAGGATGGGAGTATATACAGTTTGGGTCGGTGTTTGTTTGTGAGTGGGTGTGAGTGGTTGAGGTGTTGTGCTTAGGACGGGAGTATATACAATTTGGCTCGGCGTTTGTTCGGCAGTGAGTGGGTGAGGTGTTGTATTTAGGATGGGAGTATATACAGTTTGGGTCGGTGTTTGTTTGTGAGTTGGTGTGAGTGGGTGAGGTGTTGTGTTTATGACGGGAGTATATACAGTTTGGGTCGGTGTTTGTTTGTGAATGGGTGTGAGTGTGTGAGATGTTGTGTTTAGGATGGTAGTATATACAGTTTGGGTCGGTATTTGTTTGTGAGTGGGTGTGAGTGGGTGAGGTGTTGTGCTAAGGCGGGAGTATATAAGGTTTGGGTTGGTGTCTGTTTGTGAGTGGGTGTGAGTGGGTGAGGTGTTGTGTTTAGGATGGGAGTATATACAGTTTGGGTCGGTGTTTGTTTGTGAGTGGGTGTGAGTGAGTGAGGTGTTGTGCTTAGGACGGGAGTATATACAGTTTGGGTCGTTGTTTGTTTGTGAGTGGGTGTGAGTGGGTGAAGTGTTGTGTTTAGGATGGGAGTATATACAGTTTGGGTCGGTGCTTGTTTGTGAGTGGGTGTGAGTGGGTGAGATGTTGTGCTTAGGACAGGAGTATATACAGTTTGGGTCGGTGTTTGTTTGTGAGTGGGTGTGGGTGAGTGAGGTGTTGTGTTTAGGACGGGAGTATATACAGTTTGGGTCGGTGTTTGTTTGTGAGTGGGTGTGAGCGGGTGATGTGTTGTGTTTAGGATGGGAGTATATACAGTTTGGGTCGGTGTTTGTTTGTGAGCGGGTGTGAGTGGGTGAGGTATTGTGCTTAGGATGGGAGTATATACAGTTTGGGTCGGTGTTTGTTTATGAGTGGCTGTGAGTGGGTGAGGCTTGGGTGGTGTACATGCAAATTGCTTTTCATAGTTATTATTTGTTGAGTTTTTACATCCTGGCAACATTTAAGGTCATATCAGGATGAGCACCAACTTCTGATAGTTTGCATTCATGGCAATTTTATAGTGCTGCCCCACTGTGAAATCAGGTGGTTGGGACAATGACCCGATTTCGCACTCAGTCACATTATCCTGATACTGAACTAACCAGTCCTTGCCCTATCCTATTAATGCTGAATTCCAGGTTAGCGTACGACAAGAATCAATTTTTGTAAGTCATTCGTTTGACTCGGCCATGATTTGAACTCTTGACATTCCGCACGGGAGGCCTGCGTGCGCTCTTGCCGATTCGACCACTGCGTCAGGTCCAATTTGGTTTCACGTCAGTTTGTGTGAGCGCTGGAGATGGGTGACTGGGGTGAAGTGTTGTGTTTAGGACGAGGGGCTACATGCAGTTTGTCTCCGTGTTACTGTGTGGGTGGGTGGGGGCCGGTGTCAGTGGGGGTGTTGGATGGTGTGTGGGTGGGGGTGTCAGTGGGTGAGTGGGAGTGTGTCAGTGGTTGTGTGGGGCGGTGTGTGGGTGGGGGGTGTCAGTAAGTGTCAGTGGGTCTGTGGGAGTGTGTCACTGGGTGTGTGGGGCGGTGTGTGGGTGAGGGGTGTCAGTGGGTGGGTGAGAGTGTGTCAGTGGGTGTGTGGGGTGGTGTGTGGGTGGGGGTGTCAGTGGGTGGGTGAGAGTGTGTCAGTCGGTGTGTGGGGTGGTTGTGGTGGGGGGTGTCAGTGGATGTGTGGAGTATGTCAGTGGGTGGGTGGGGTGGTGTGTGGGTGGGAAGGGGTGTCAGTGGGTGGGTGAGAGGTGTGTCATTGGGTGGGTGGGTGGTGGTGGTGGGTGGGGGGTGTCAGTTGGTGTGTGGGAGTACCAGTGGGTGTGTGGGGTAGTGTGTGGGTGTGAACGGGTGTCAGTGGGTGGGTGAGAGTGTGTCATTGGGTGGGTGGGGTGGTGTGTGGGTGGGGTGTCAGTTGGTGTGTGGGAGTACCAGTGGGTGTGTGGGGTAGTGTGTGGGTGGGGGTGTGTCAGTGGGTGTCAGTGGGTGTGGGAGTGTGTCAGTAGGTGGGGGGTGCTGTGTGGGTGGGGGTTCAGTGGGTGTGTGGGAGTGTCCAGTGGGTGTGTGGGTGGGTGGGTGGGGTGGTGTCATTGGGTGTGTGGGGTGGTGTGTGGGTGGGGGATGTCAGTGGGTGGGTGGGGGTGTGTCAGTAGGTGTGGGGGTGCTGTGTGGGTGGGGGTGTCAGTGGGTGTGTGTGAGTGTCTCAGTGGGTGTGTGGGGTGGTGTGCGTGGGGGGTGTCAGTGGGTGTGTGGGGTGGTGTGTGGGTGGGGGTGTCAATGGGTGGGTGAGAGTGTGTCAGTCGGTGTGTGGGGCGGTGTGTGGGTGGGGGGTGTCAGTGGGTGTCAGTGGTTGTGTGGAAGTGTGGAAGTGGGTATGTGGGGTGGTGCATGGGTGTGAGTATGTCAGTTGTTGGGGGTGGTGTAATGTGGGGGGAGGGGTCATTGTTGGAGTTTTACATCCTGCCAACATTTAATGTCATATCAGGATGGGAACTGACTTGCCGTAGTGCACACTCATGGTAAATTTATAGCGCTGACCCACTGGAAGACCTGGCCATCAGCATCCTGACCTTATAACCCCATTCAGTCACATTATGCTGACACTGAGCCAACCAGTCATTGCCCTATCCTAATAAAAGAAAGGAAGCGATAAGTATAAATTTATAAGTGATTTGTTTGACTATACCAGGGTTCGAACCCATGAGTTAGAATCCCACGAGCTAGCAAAAACGGAAGACCTACACTCAACTCATTTGGCCATGCCGTCTGGTCGGGTGGGTGGTGGGTGGTGTAATGTGGGGGAGGGGTGTATGGGAGAGGGGAAATGCAGTGGACCCAAACCGAGGGCGCAAAGAGAGACGCGTGCCCCAGTGAAGATAGGAGGTCAGCGCTGCGAGAGGCTGAGACAATCTGAATAATATCCTTATCTGTCCCGGCCTTCAGCCCAGGTCGCACCGGACCCAGCTGTAAGCGGCGCATAAATGTCGTCTGCCCGGATAACAAATTGAACGCACACGCTCAGCCCCAACCCAACACCCCAACACCCCACACCACCATACCATCGCCCAACCCACCCTACCACACCATCATTCAACGCACCCTACCACACCATCACCCAACCCACTCCACCACACCATTACCCCACCACCCAACCCACACCACCACACCACCACACCATCACCCAACCCACCCTACCACACCATCACCCAACCCACCCTACCACACCATCACCCAACCCACCCTACCACACCATCACCCAACCCACACCACCACACCATCACCCAACCCATGCTACCACTTCACCACCCCCCACCCAACCACACCACCACCCAGCCCACCCAACCAACACCACCACCCAACCCACACCACCACACCATCACCCAACCCACCCTACAACACCATCACCCAACCCACACCACATACCATCACCCAACCCATACCACCACACCACCACACCACCACCCACCCCACACCACCACCACACCATCACCCAACCAACACCACCACCCCACCACACCATCACCCAACCCACCCTACCACTCCACCCCACCTTCACCACTGTTACCCCCGATCATTAACCGGAAGTAGTTGACATAAAAGTGTTGTTTGTGCGTGTTTGTGTTGTGTGTGTCCGAAGTAATAACACATCGAATTAACGCTTAATATGTACTGGGAGTGCGTGCAGAATTAATGCTTAATATGTTAAAGTTGCATGGTCCGATGGCTTTTGAATTGTTGTCTTATTTTTTAGAGAAATATATCAAATTGGTTGTTATGAGCTAGTAATCATTAGTCCGGAGTCATTTTGATGAAAAATGACTAGTTTTGAACCAATTTCAGGTGAAAGAACCCAAAATAATTTCGACAAGCTTGCCAAAAGACCTGTGGCGATGACCCAGATGGTCATCTCGTGGTGACCACGTGATGTGAGATGACCTACTAATCCTGGAACCTGACAGGGCTGTAGGTAGGTATTTTTGTTTGGTGTTTGAACATTCTGGGAACGGATTGGCACTTGCTATCCGGACCGCATGTCGTCCACACCTCTCTCTATCTCCTCTCTGTTGGCCTTGCTCCTTCTTGATAACGTCTGAAACGAGTTGTAGGAGGGGGAGCCTGCCAGCATTTCACTTTCTACTCTTACTTTGTCCATGTCTTTAGTTCGCTGGCTGGTCACCATAGAGCAACGAGACAAGGTCCTTTGACTCAACTCTCCTCATTTCTCTGTCCTATACTCTACCCTTGTTTTTCTCTCCTGGGCTTACTTCTCCCCCTGATCAAGAGAGCTGTTTGCTTGGGGCCCTATACCTTATCGTTTCTCTCGCTTTGTTCTTGTTGCTTGATCCTGCTGGACCCACCTTTACCCATCCCTTCCTCCGGAACCCTTGCTGCTGTTACTGGATACGAGTGCTCTGCTACCGCCGGACCAGAGTGATTCGGGGCTGCCCCAGCGATTCGTCGTTTTGAATGTTGTAAAGACATCCCCAGCTTCTACAACCGTCCCACCTGAAGATTAATCTTCAACCAAAGATTGGACTGATTTATCAGGGCCTTTCTATGTTGCTGCAGTTTTGCAGCTGGTAACCATCGTAAGGTTACGAACCCCCAAAAAGTAAAAGCTAAGGAACAGATATTATTTTGTAGAAAGGTTAATTTGATTTATATCTATCGAATTGACCAACTAGCATCGAATATCCAACATCACATATACATCGGTATATGATTGACATCGTCCCAATGTCAGAAATTTCAAAACATCAAACTATGCAACCACCCACCAAACTGCACATTCTATGATTCAGCCGGGCCTGAGCATTAATGGTTTGATGGGATCCACCGCAATTGTGCAGGTTTCTGGGTTTAGTGCTATGATTGCAGCAGCTGTTCTGGTTGTGCCTATGTGTTATCGTTTGGACAGGATCCATCGCAAATGCACTGTTCCACAGCATGTGCATTGGAGAATGGCCTGGGGTCATAGCACCATATCAGTTTCTACACTCACCTATGATGAACTGCACACTCGGCAATCCCGAGCCATCCGCCGGCGCATACGCTGCGGAATGGCTGCTGCCGTCATAGCATTAAGCCCAGAACCCGGCGCATTTGTCATGGATCACATCCAAACAATAACGCATGACCAGAAAAGTTGCTGCCATCATAGCATTAAACCTGGAGATCTATGCTTCTGCGGCAGATCCCGTCAAGCAATTAATGATCAGGTCAGGCTAGATCATCGAATATGGCTGCTGCCATCATAGCATTAAGCGCAGAACCCGGTGCATTTGCGATGGATCCCATCCAAATGATAATGCATAGGCACAACCAGAAAGTCTGCTGCCATCGTAGCGTTAAAGCACCTGCATGCACATCATCACATACATTTAGACCGTCAAGGATAGACGTACTGCTTGAATTTCTCATGTACGTATAATTGCTCTGTTATTATTTACTGTTATGTCATCCATGTCTCATCCTCCCTCATACCCTACATAGTCCCGATGCCAGATGCAATTTTAATTGACAAATTAAAAATTTTCATAATTTAAATTACCCAAATTGATTAATTATATTTATAGAATTGACCAAACAGCATTGAATATCCAACTTGGAGGTGAGGGGCAACATCTACCTCATTTCCCCCTTCCCCTCTATGGCTCTGCACAGTAGGCCTACTTGGCCTGGGGAGGCTAATGAGGTCACAAGATTGGCCTAATTGGTTAATGGCCTCCCTGCATAATGGGTGTTTCAAAGTGAGTGTACAAAGGGGTGAGGTTATAAATTCATGGGTTATTCTGTATACGCTGTCCCAAATCATTAGCTAATGCACCAGTATCTAAGTTGGATATATAGGATCAAATGTAAGTAGTTGTTTTAATTTTGCCAAAATTATATTTCATCGGACCATGCAACTTTAATTAGCAAAGTAGGTCTATACATGCGAAAGGAGGTTATGTTCTTATCGCATGGATGGGTGTTGGGGAGGGTTGGTTGCTTGCTTGTTGGAGTTTTACGTCATGGCAACATCTAAGGTCATATCAGGACGTGTGTATGGCGGGTGAGTACATTCTATTGATGATAGCATGTTCAGCCAACTATTACCATAATACACTCGCCTGCCGCTAGTCGTCCCCCACCCACCCTCCCACCCACCCTGGAGCCCGCCCGTGAGTGAGATAAGGCGATCCCCAAAGCAGATGCTCCGGGGCCGAGCGTGATCTCACGAGAAGTGGGGTGCGACATGGTCGCGACGCGTTGGGAGGCGAAGTTATGATAGGGGAAGGGGGGGAGGGGAGGGAGTGTTTTGTTGTATGTTGGAGTCTTACATCCTTGGAACATCTAAGGTCATATTAGGTTTGGTACTACCTTGTGACAGTGCATTTTTAAGCGTTGTCCCATTGGGAGACCAGGCCACTCACTGGCAACATGCCCGGATTTCCCACTCAGTCACATTATTGTGATACTGAGCTAACCAGTCCTTGCCCTATCCTAGTAATACCGAGTACCAGGCTAGATAGCGACCAATATCAATTTTGTAAGCCATTGCTTTGATTCGGCTGGGTATTGGAACTCCCAACCTTCCGCACGGGAAACCCGCGCTCTACCGATTCGGCAACCGCGTCTGGTCCTTCATTGTTATTTTTTATGGGGTTTTTCTTTTAAGTAAAAGATTTAAATACAGTTTATTCAGTAAACAAACCATCAACACACCAAACATCCTACACAACTATCAATCTGTTTAAACACATTGAACATTACATAAGACAGACAAAATGTCTTGTCAACTATAAACTTAGCTTGTTTTATAAAAGAAAAGAATGTAACCTACAACGATTATTTGAGTTGCCCCGAGTATACATCTTCTAATCAGTGCTGCTCCCCATTTTTGCATGAACCGCAGTGACTGGTGCTGTACATTATAGAGCAGGAGCCACTCCCTAATTCTACAGGATCGGTGATGTGACTAATACAGCATTGACCAAACTTAGATTATTTCGAATGTCAATTCCAATAGTAAGATGGCCGGAAGACCAGTGCTCCAGCGCTGACAAATGTCATATTCAGATGAATAAATACTTTACCCAATAAAAAAAAAAAAATTCTTTTGTCAGCCTTGTGCAGTGGTCTCCCGGTCATGCAAAATAACAGGTTCTATGAAATTGACTCCCAATTCCCTTCTGTGTGGCAACAAATCCTAATTAAGTGTATCAGTATCTAAGTAAACATAATTGTGTAGAATCAAATCTAAGTGAGTTCGTTGGTTCGTTTTGAAAATTTGATGCTTCATCCGACTATCTAGCTTTAATAGGGATGGCAGGGATGCGTCTGAGGGTGCGAGATGTGGGGGCTGGGAGTGCCCATTGAGGTCGTGGTTGGATGGAGGGTGACAGGAGGCGTTTGTTGTGGTAGTCGGCGAGAGGGGTTGGGGCGGTGTTTTTGGGGCAGTGTTTTGATTGTGACTTCTGGCTGACAGAGCTGATTCTCGTGTCCATTCAATTTGCAGCGCGACGAGCTGGACATGAACAAACTCTCGAACCCCGGTGGCGGCTCTGAAGCTGATTCCTGGCGCTGCGCATGTCATTTGCAGCGAACCGAGGTTTAAGCCAGTGATGATGGCTTGTTTCAACCGGCCTCATTTGGAGGACATCACCGGGAGGTATTACCACCCATCTACATCCGCGCCCACCGGCAGAGCCACCTACTGCTGACACCACCATCATCAGCACCACCAGCAACACCATTATTAACATCAACACCATCAGCACCATAAGCAACACTATGAATTACAATCACCACCACCGTCAACACCACCATCAGCGCCACCAACAACACCATCATTAACATCAACACCATCAACACCACCAGCACCATCACTACAATCAACACCACCGTCAACACCACCATCAGCACCACTAGCAACAACACCACCACCATCACCATCAACACCAGCACTAGCACCATCACTTACCAGCAGCAACAACACCACTAGCACCTTCAAATACAATCACCATCATCAACAGAACCACTATTACCAGCTGCACCAGCATTATCATCAAGATCACCACCACCAACACCACAACACCATCACTAGCATCAACACCACCGTCAACACCACCACCATCACTACTATCACCACCACCAGCAAAAACCTCCACCAACAACAACACCATCACTACAATCAACACCACCATCAACACCACCACCATCACTACCATCAGCACCACCAGCAACACCACCAACAACAACAACACCATCACTACCATCAGCACAACCGTCAACAGTACCACTAGTACCAACAGCACCACCATTAGCATCAAAATCACCGCCATCAACACCACCACACCATCACTACCATCAACACCCCGTAAACATCACCAGCAGCACCATCACTACCATCAATACCACCAGCAACACCACCACCAGCAACACTATCACTACCATCAACATCAACAGTACCACTACTACCAATAGCATCATCATTATCACTTAGTAACATCACCACCAACACAACCACTATCAGCAACACCATCAACAGCATAGCCATATATATATACACCACCAATACCAACATCACCATCATTAGCATCAGCAACATCATCACCACCAACAGCACCATCATTATTGTCAACAACATCACCACCACTAATGACACCACTATTACCAGCAGCACCATCAATACCATTAACACCACCATCAACAGTATCACTACTCCCAACAGCACCATCATTATCATCAACGACATCACCACCAACAGCACCACTATTATTTGTTGTTGTTGAAGATTTATACTGCCTATCATGGATAAGCCTGAATAGGCTTGTTTTCACCATTAGACAGTTTATCGATAGAAAGCCCGAGCCTACACTTTTACCGACCCAAGGGATTTTTAACCTCCCACACCACATAGACATGGTATGAGAGCAACTGGCCTTTGATGACGCTGTAAGTTATACACAGCGGTGGAAATCCAAATTGGCAGAGATGGGGGCATGGGGAATCGAACCACCGACCTTCAGATTAGGAGTCCGACCTAGAAAAAAGTCAGACACTCTAACCACTCCGCCACAGAGATTGTCATCAACACCACCTTCCATCAACACCACCTTCAACACCACCCTCAACAGTACCAAATTGTATGCATACAGAAACTAACCAGGAGTGTGAGCTGTCAAGAGCAGGTACCAATCATGAAATGACCTCAGATACTGCAAGGGCTTACTCACTCACTGTATATAATTTGCAGTTGGAATCCTGCTACAAATTCACATACCACACATACTACTTACATGGGGCCCAAACGGTTGTCATGGCGACCCCCCGCCCTTCCCTGACTTTTTAGAGCGGCTCTAACGCTGCTGGATACAGTACTATCTCTTTCATATGCAGCAGACGCAGTGGCTGAATCAGTCGGAAGGTTGGGAGTTCAGATCCCGGTTGAGTCAAACCAATGACTTAATCAAATTGATACTTGGCACTACCTAGCCTGGCACTTAGCATTACTAGGATAGGGCAAGGACTGGTTAGCTGAGTATCGGGACAATATGATACTGTCATGGGGGTGATGAAAATGGGAAATACTGTGCTGAGCATGTAAACTCGAACCCACATCTCTTGGCATTCCGGGCCAGTGTGCTAACCATACACCACCTAGGCTCCCTGATATCAACACACTCCCCAACGCCTACCTGTCAATGTGGTTACTTCCTGAGAGTTCCAGTGCAGACCCTACACTCGTCCCCCCGGGAATTGTAAAGTCTTGTAATGCTTACACTTACATACATACAGGCAATGCACTAACACTTACATACAACAGGGTGTTCAACAACCATACAGCGCAAAGCTTGTACAGGATCCTGATCAACGGCACCCATGTCAGGGGGTGAGAAAATGGAAATACTGAGCCTAGAGCGGGACTCGAACCCACATCTCTTTGCATTCCGGGCCAGTGTGCTAACCATTACACCACCTAGGCTCCCTGATATCAACACACTCCCACGCCTACCTGTCTATGTGTAAAAGACGTGTTAACACCGTGAGTCCTGTAACGTAACTGTTTATTTGGAAGGGATCCTTGTGACGTCATACAGGTAATGCGGTGGGGGTGTTCGGATAATCACATACATCACATCTTCCCCTTTTGAACAGTTGATAACCAGAACACTCTTCATACGTTTTTTATGTACACTATCATTTGTATGACCAAATGGTATCTTATAAACAATGTCCCTTATATACATGCATACACAACTTTCTTGATGCAATATCTCCCTATTTTATACTATGCATACACATTACACGGTTCTGTGACGATAGGACGTGCATACAGTAATTGGCCTACAATGTGTTACCAACATGATACAAATCAAGACTATCTCATGGTGAACATTAATTTTGCAATGCATCTATTTATTAATGCACTGCATATTTATGCAACTAAATGCTAGAAACAGGACGACCTGTTTAAACTGTAACTTATTCGATATGCTTTAACGTTATGACATACATATTGAAATACGGGCATTGTACAATTATGAACTTCCATTTGTTTATTACAATGTGCAAAGCAATTTATGGTATTTAACGAGCTGAACTATTATTGAATACTCTTAGTGGCTATTAACAAGGTATGAATGCCTTAATATCTTACTTGATAACATGCTTGACATGTAATGTATTTTGACTTATTTACGCTAAAACACCGGTGTACGCAGTGAGGGTATAACGTTATTTCTTAAACACAGAACGTATTACGTGCATTCATTGTTTGCCATTACTTAATCGGTCTACGTTATTTGTATTTAGTTGATTGCCATAATAAGTCTTATGTGTAATTATTAAGTCTTATGTGTAATTAATATAAACAAGCGAATCTCTACAGAACCAAATAGACATCTTATGATGAGTATGTTGAGGCGATATGTTAGTATGACTGTACTGTTTCTTCTTTTATATTCCAAAATGGGTAGGAGGTTTAGATACCCTTCCGTATCTTGTTTTATAAGTTAATGACTTGCCTATAACATGTGAATTTCTGTTATGAATTATGTCCTGTAGATTTTGCTCATGAGTTAATTTATAATCTGGACATTTGAATAAAAACTTTCTGTTACGCCGTAATACATTTTGGCGTTTATTTAACACTTCGTACTGTCTTATTTGTCCATCATTCGTGTTTACAATGCGTCCCCGTTCCCATTCATTTTTATGATTTCGGTATCTGACTTTGTCACCTATGTTTAATGCTGGGAGAACCTTACCTGCGTGTCTGTTGAAGTATAACTTCTGCACATTCTGATTATGTTTAAGTTGAAGTAATTTGGATGGTACCGGTTTTGCTTTAAGGTTACGTTCCAAAATAGGTACTTTAGTCCTCAAACTGCGCGACATCAATAACTGTGCCGGGGATGCGCCAACGCCATCTAGTGTAGTGTTTCTGTAGTTTAGAAGCGCTATTTGTATGTCGCCATTATCTGTAACACATTTTTTTATTATCTTCTTGATTGTCTGTACATATCTCTCGACCTGCCCGTTGCTTTGAGCATGCATGGGACTTGTGTATATAGGCATGAAACCATAATTTGAAGAGAATTTTTTATATTCTTCACTATAAAACTGTGGTCCATTATCTGAAACTACATACTTAGGTATTCTGTATCTTGCAAATGTTTGCCGTAATGCATCAATGACCGATTGACTAGACATTTGTAGCAATTCAATTATGTCAGGGAATTTAGAATAGTAGTCTACTATTAATAAGTAATTTTTATTGTTAACATGAAATAAGTCAATACCGACTTTGTGAAACGGTATGTCTTGTATCGAATGACTTATTAATGGTTCTTTAGCCTGTACATTTCTGAATTCCTGGCATATACTACATCTAGAAATTTTATCTTCTAACTACCTAAACCTGGCCAAAAAACGTTATCCCTAGCCAGTTGCTTACATTTAACTATGCCTAAGTGTGACTCGTGTAATGTATCTAATATATACGGTTGTAACAATTTGGGAATAATTATTTGAGCTCCTTTCAACAACAACCCATCATATACTGTGATCTCATGTCTAAATGTATAAAATGGTTTTACGTCATGGCCTACTTTTGTGTGTGTATCCGGCCATCCTGCCAATGTCAAACATTTAATTTTCTGCAGTGTTGGATCCAAATGGGTGCCCTCTTTAACTCGCTGGATAATATCCATACCTATATCTACTGCAGCCACCGAAATGTCACAATCAAATAGGTCGTTTGGATTTATACTGGATGTATGGGCACATGACAAGGTATCTGCAAAGAACAAGTTTGATCCTTTTAAGTATGTGACCGTGATGTCATAATTTTGGAGTCTCATGCGCATTCTCTGCATCCTAGCCGATAATTGATGTATAGGTTTAAGCATAATAGCTACGAGGGGCTTATGATCCGTTTGGATCGTCACGTCATTACCATAAATGTATTCATGAAACTTCCTGCATCCGAAACATATGGCTAATAGTTCCTTCTCAATAACCGCGTAACCGATTTGTGTTTTATCTAATGCCTTTGAGCCCATTGCTACAGGTAAGTCCTTTTGAAAGAGGGTTGCCCCCAACCCATATTTAGAAGCATCAACTTGGATTATAATTTTCTCTTTTCTATCAAAATATCTGAGAACTGGGGCCTCACTCAAAAGATTCTTCAATTTATTAAATGATTCATCTTGCTCAGCCTCCCAGTGCCACGCCACACTCTTTTGAATAACAGTTCGCAGTGGTTTTGTAATATTTGCCATGTTTGGAATAAACTTACTAACATACCCGACCATGCCTAGGAAACGCTGAACTCCTGCTTTATCTTTTGGATGCGGCATATCTATTATTGCTTGGACCCTCTCTGTATTTGGTTTTAGGCCGCTAGAAGTGAGTAAATGGCCTACATAGTTTACGCTACTTTTGCAAATTTTAGATTTTTTAGGGTTTAACTTTAGGTTTACTTCTCTTGCACGTTTCAAGACTGCTTCCAAACGCAAGTTAAGCTCTGCTATGCTTACACCATGTATTAGAATGTCGTCAGAAATTACATGAACACCAGGCAGATCTACTAATATACTATTCATTTCTTGGATGAATACATCCCCTGCTGTTTTTATCCCAAATGGTAAACGGGTATAGCGATACCTCCCCCATGGGGTATTAAAAGTACACAATTTGGAGCTATCGGAATCTAATTGTATCTGCCAGTATCCGCTGTTTGCATCTAATACCGAAAAATAATTAGCTCCCTGTATTTGTGCGACTACTTCTTCAACAGTCCTTATGGGGTACGGTCCCCGTAATATTGCTTTGTTTAACTTAGTAGGGTCAAGGCAAATCCTGAGTTTACCAGGTTTTCTCACAATTGTTATGGAATTCACCCATGGGGTTGGTTCTACCTGCTTCACAATTACACCTAACTCCACCATTCGGTGTAATTCTTTTTTAACATCATCAACAATTGATATGGGCACCCTGCGTGGGGGATCTATGACAGGCATTACATTTTCATCAACATATATTTGTGCATTTACTTTGATTAAACCTAAACCTTTAAAAACGTCAGAGTAAGTCTTTACCAGTGTTTGTGCATCTATGTCAGTTTGTACAGCATCGATGGTGTCTAGGCGTGTTAACAGGCCTAACGTTACACAGGCCCGTTTACCTAGAATGGCACTCCCAGCATCTGTCACTTGGAATTTCATTTCATTTCCATTGAGCATCAATGTAGTTTCCCCGTTAGGCTTGATTCGGTGACCTCCATAAGTCACCAGCTGGCACCTCGAAGGGGATAATGTAGCACTTGTTATTTGACGGTAGACATGTAGTGGTAGGATGTTGGCCTCCGAGCCAGTGTCTAATTTAAAAGACACGTCTTGATCAGCAACGACGAAGGTGGCATACCATAAGTTATTGTTATCCACATCGTCACGGTCTAGAGTCCCCACAAACAAATCGCAGTCGTCTTCAACTACTTGATCTGTTACGTGCTGTTCCTCTCTGTAATCTGGGTCTACATTAAGTTCATGAACAGGAGCATATTGTTGCCGTCTCTTCTGTTGTCGACACACTTTCACAAAATGCCCAATTTTGTGGCATCCTGAGCACTCTTTCCCTCTAGCAGGGCAGTTACCTTGTTGATGTTGGTATCCACATTGACCACAACGTGTAGTTGCTAGGGTAGAACTACGGTGATCCCGACTTGTTGATGACCGTATCCAAGGAGACACGCGCTTTTGAAACCCTCTTCTGACGTAATTTGAATCAACCACATCGACCTGACTATCTCCGTTTGTGGTTACTTGTGCTGCTTTAATCTCACTCAACCGACACATCTGGATGCATTCCTCCAATGACAATGTAGGGGACTGTTAATAACTTATCCCTGAGGTTATCGTCCTTAACTCCACAGACAATGCGATCACATAATAAAGATGCTTCCAATGTTCCATAGCAACAATACTGTACTCGATATTTTAATTCACGTATGTATGAGTCCATGTTCTCGCCCGCTTGATTAAAACGAATTAAATTCGTACCTGACAACTGTTATATTGGTCTTTGCCCTCGCAATATTTGGTGAAAGCGGCAATTAACGGTGTTATTTTGTCCTTTTCTGCAGGATCAAAGTCAAACGTCCTGTAGATCTTTTGGGCCTCAGTGCCTGCCACATGCAGGAACACGCAGCACTGCACCTTTTCCGACTTACTTGATACTCCAGCAGCTGTCGAGTATATCTCAAAAGCTTGATACCATGTTCGCCAATTTATAGCCATTTTCTCGTCTAAATTTAACGGCCCCGGGGGTTTTAATCCAGTGAGCGCCATGTCGAACAGATTAACCCGTAAAATCTGACACCATGTAAAAGACGTGTTAACACCGTGAGTCCTGTAACGTAACTGTTTATTTGGAAGGGATCCTTGTGACGTCATACAGGTCATGCGGTGGGGGTGTTCGGATAATCACATACATCACATATGTGGTTACTTGCCTGAGAGGTCAGTGCAGACCACTACACTTGTCCCCCTGGAATTGTAAGTCTTGTAATGCTTACAATTACATACATACAGGCAATGCACTAACACATACATACACAGGGTAGGTTCAACAACCATACAGCGCAAAGCTTGTACAGGATACTGATCACGGCAACCAGTGTCATGGGGGTGATGAAAATGGGAAATACTGTGCCTAGAGCGGGACTCGAACCCACATCTCTTTGCATTCCGGGCCAGTGTGCTAACCATTACACCACCTAGGCTCCCTGATATCAACACACTCCCCACGCCTACCTGTCTATGTGGTTACTTGCCTGAGAGGTCAGTGCAGACCACTACAATACTTAGGTCATAGTGCCCACAGCCTGGTCTCCCAATGGGACAGCACTATAATAAAGTCGCCATGAGTGCGCACCGTCACAAGTCGGTATCGGTCCTTATATGACTTTCATATGTAGGCCTACATTTACACATAATGACCAGCGCACTGTACCAAAGAACGGAATATATATGTAGATGTACACATATATATATAAAGGAGATACATTTGTTTGTTTGTTGGAGTTTTACATCCTGGAAACATCTAAGGTCATATCAGGACTGGTACCGACTTGCGACAGTGGTGACTATATAGTGCTGCCCCACTGGGAAATCAGGCCACTGGCACCATTACCCGATAGCACACTCAGTCACATTATCCTGACACTGAGCCAACCAGTCCTTGCCCTGTCCTATTGATGCCGAGCACCAGGCTAGGAAGCGAGAAGTATCAATTTTAAAGTCATTGGTTTGACTCGACCGGGAACAGAACTCCCGACATTCCGCACGCGAGGCCCGCACTCTACCGATTAGGCCACCACGCCCGGTAAGGAAGATCCATGATTTTACTTAGTCTTAAACTGGATGGGGTTGCCAAATCGGTAAGAGCGCTGCTTGGCTTCCAAGGCAGAAGGTTCAAATCCAGACCGAGTCAAACCACTTACTTACAAAATGTATACTTGGTGCTACATAGCCTGGTGCTCATCTTAATAAGATAGGGTCAGTTGGTTGGCTCAGTATCAAGATCAAATTAATGTGACTGAGTGGGTATGTTGGGTCATGGTGACAGCAAAATAAAATAAAATAAATTCCCATTCGCACTACCTTACCAGCTACTATTTGGATATTGTAATCCACTATGTATTGGTAGCATACAACACTATCTTAACAACTAATACTTGACTGCTTCTATCAACTATGTCCTTGAAATTCTACCCGTTTGTCGGTTTTAAGAAAAAGAGAGAAAAAAAAAAGAAGAAGAAATTCACACTTGTACTTCTTGAGCTTGCATCATATTCCATTGTATGGTTACGATCTAGGCAAACTAGAATCAAAATACTGCCAATGTTCTCCCACTTTCCATCCAGTGGAGCATGCTCATGAGCGATGCCGATCACCACCACAGCTGCCCGTCACCGGTGTCGCTGCCCGTCGCCAATGCCGAAGCCGGGGCCAGAAAAGATCCCCCCCCCCTGTATGACACCGCTTCCAGCGCCGGGACTCCAGGAGTGCGGCATCGTCATGACCACAACTCACTGACCCATCATCTCAATCACTGGACTCTGCAACAGCAAGTAGACTAGCCTACTAAGTGCACCGGCAATCTACTATTTGGGTTATGTTGTCTGCTGATCCAAACCTTACTTGAGTTCTGATCTGCCTATTACCTAATTGACTGACTTTTACATATATAACCAGCATACATGATCGGTGTATGCACCTGGATATACACAGTCATGTATGTCAAACTCTGTGTGTGTATGCCCTTATGGTTGTGATCATCATTGGTGGCACCTGAACTTGCCATTGGACACAACTAAGGCAATACTGTCGATGACTCTAATCCCACCTGTATGACCTCAATGATCTATATGTTATTGGCAAACTTACAGCATCATCATTGATTGCCATTTATATGCATGGTCTATCAGTGCAAACTTGACTGGTATGGCGCAAGAGGCACAGACTCCCCCTCTCAGAATTATTAATCTCTCCTTGTACCCTACCCTTCATGCGTAACATATATGCCTGAGAGCACTATGCATGGATGCCAGGCTATTTGTGCATCTGCCCTTGTTGCTGTGGCCACTTTCAAGCACAGCCAAAGCACTATTATGTAAACAACTTTGTTTCAAACTGTATATAATCATGCCTCTATATGCTAATGGTAGGCCTCTGACCCGAGCCCACAGTTAACACTGCTGGATATTTGTATGTTAGAAATTGATGGACAAATATTTAAATACTACTACAGTGCACCTCAATTCACGGTGCTGATGGAGCTGGTCGGCATGAGCTTCATGCTGATGGAAGGGCTGGGCTCAACCTTTGAAACTGATACGCCTGATATGGCACATACATTCACAGCAGTCCTTAGTGTGCATTTGTCATGCTGACCCTGGCTGGGGCCTTCGCTTGAGCAACCAAACACCAACTGCAGCTGATTTCAATACACAATTACCTGTATGTGAATGGCGACACTATCTACTATTGACCGCACTCAGCTGTCACTGATCCCTGTCTAATTGTCATATTTCATCAACTCAAACAGCATTACCAAGAACCTAATAAGTAGACCCTACATTAACTAACCAGCCCCCTGTTACAGCATGATACACTAATATCATGCTCCCCCATTGAGATAACCGCAACTAAAACTGAATTCAGCCTAAGCCAACAACCACCACCACATCATGGCTAAAACCCAAATAACAGGTTTAGCTAAAACTGGATGCCCGCTAGGTGATAGTGCCGGGCAAGCATCCATGCCCAACAAAGAATACACTATACACCATGACATAAGTAAATACACAACCACATTCACACTAACTGGGGGGGGGGGGTCCTTTGGGGGACGGGGCGGACCGTTTTTCAGGGAGGGGGGCAGACTGATGGGGGCCTGGGGCCCTTGGGACCGTGTCATCTGGGCGCGCTTCCTTTAACAGATCTGAAGGGCCTGCCAGGACTCAAGATTGGCCACCTAAACATACGCAGCCTCACACATAAGATCAACCAGCTAAGAGCCGACCTACCCAGGTCTGGTTTTGATGTCTTTACTATATCAGAAACATGGCTCAATAGAGCAGTCGAAGACAGACTCACATCTATACCAGGTTACCAATTTATAAGGGCTGATAGAAAAACAAAGCAACTTAGTGGGCGGACCAAGGCTGGTGGTGGACTAGGTATTTACTTTAAGCAAGGTCTCCATGTTGATGCAGGTAAACATGCTGAGCATAAACCTATCAAATAGCAATATTGAGCTACAGTGGGCTGTAGTCAACAGACCCCATACAAAACTAATACTCATCGGCAATGTGTATAGACCCCCAAATGGCAACCTAAATGAGGGAATTGGGCAAATAAGTAACTCTTTGAATAATATAGCCAATATCGATAAATATGAGATACTTCTCATTGGCGACTTCAATGAAGAATATAATAGTAAGAGGCCTACGATGGGAGGGATAATAAAGCAACTTGCAGCTGAACATGAGTTGCAACAAATGATCCGGCAGCCAACCAGGGTAACTAAAACCACTAACAAAACAATAGACCTGGCACTTACCAATATCAAACATTGTACAAAGGCTGGAGTCCTTAACTATAACATAAGCGACCACAAACCAATATTTATAATTAAGAAAAAAATTAGAAATGACAAAAGAATCACCACCCACTGGGGACGCTCTTATAAGAACTGCAATTTTAATGAATTGGCTGGCACACTCAAAGAAATAAACAGTGCCGAATTTCTGGATATGAGGGACCCCAACCTATGTTGGGATGTGCTAAACACAACAATCACTATTGCAGCTGACAGGCACTGTAAAGAACAACACGTGTCGACACATCGAGTGGAGATTCAAGACTGGTTTATTCTTAGCATCCTGGTCCCCCCACCACACTGGCCCGGCTATGCACACTGCAATAGCACACCCCTATATGCACGAGCCGCTTATGTAAAGTACATACATTACATCTCCCTTTTTTTTTTTTTTTTTTTTTTTTTTTGAACAGAACATATTATACAATGTAACAATCATGGTCTTCTTACGTCTAACACCTGTGCATATATCTATATGTCTGAAATATAAAAGTTATCAAAACTTAATACTAACAACTTTTGTCTTGTTTTATACGTTTATAGGTCTTCGGGTTACTTAAACTAACTTTTCGTTTGTCTTTCATACGCCTGTGTTTCTGCTTGGCCGCTTTGTGTTTGACTTGGCAGGTGTCTAATTGTTATTTCGGCTGGTCGCCCTGTCTGTGTCTGCACGCCTAATTGCTTCTATTTTGGTGCGTGTCACGGCTAATATTCTGGTTTGCGAACGACCCGACCAAATCGGGTCACGTACTCACTAGCCGGTGGTTCTGCTATTTGTCTTTTTTTTGTTTTGTCAGGAATGCGTGTTGTGTCTTGTTCTGTGGTTTTATCCGTATTTGGTTTTTTGAATATATGTTTGCGATTCCGCTTGAGTCTGTGTCCTTGCGTGTTAATGATCTCATAATCTCGGGGCCCCGGGTTATTTGCTTTTGAAATTAGTCCGTCTGCCCATTTCCCTTCATGTGTTATGTATTTAACTGCATCGTTTACTTGTAATTTTACATGTTCTTTCCCTGCACGCCTGTTGTAGTAGGTCTGTTGTATTTTTTGTATTTTAGCTCTCTGGACTATTTTTGATTTCGGAATGACCGGTCTTAAATGACTTTCTGTGGTGGGTAATTTGGACCGCAGTCTGCGATTCATCAACAGTTGTGCTGGTGATGCATTTATGATTAACAATGGTGTGTTTCGGTAGTCTAATAATGCCATGTTATAATTTTTATTTGTCATGTGTGCTTTCTTTATTAACCTTTTGACTGTTTGCACGTACCGTTCGACTTGTCCATTACTCTGTGGGTAATGCGGGCTTGATGTCACGTGGCTGAAACCATATGCATTTGCGAACATTGCGAATTCCTGGCTAGCAAATTGTGGTCCGTTATCTGATATGATTGTCTCCGGCACTCCGTGTGCCCCGAATATTTCAAACATTGCATTTATTACATCTTTACTGGTTGTATTTTTCAATTCTCTCACCTCTGGGTATTTTGAGAAATAATCAATGATTATCAAAAATACTTTATTTTCAATTTGGAAAAGGTCAGCTCCTATTTTCCGGAACGGGCCGTTAGGTATTTCATGGGATATTAACGGTTCGTTATGTGGCCGATTCCGATGTTGTTGGCATATTGTGCATCGATTTATCAGGTCTTCTAGTTGTTTACTCATGCCTGGCCAGAAAACATTGTCTCGGGCTAGCTGTTTGCTTTTAATTATTCCCATGTGCGACTCATGTAATAACTGCAATACCTCTCCTTGTAGTTTAGCTGGTATGATAATTTGACTTCCTTTAAATAATATATTATCTTCTATCGTTATTTCATCTCTGAAGGTGAAGAAGGGTTTTACATTAGATGTTAATTTTTGTTTGTCTGTTGGCCACTCATTTTTGACTAACCATATTAATTGTTTCATCGTGTCGTCTGTCAACATGTTGTTTTTTACGCGTTGCAGCATGGTCGGTGCCATGTCGATGCTAGCTATGGACAGCTGGTTGTCGAAAAGGTCATTCGGCGTTGTTTTAGTGGAGTGGGCCCTGGAGAGTGCATCTGCAAAATACATATTACAGCCGTTTATATGTATAACATTTATATTGTAGTTTTGCAGACGCATCCGCATCCTTTGCATACGCGCGGACAACATGTACAGTGGTTTTGACATTATATTAACTAACGGTTTGTGATCCGTTTCGACTGTTATTTCTTTGCCATATACATATTCATGAAATTTGACACAGCCGAAGCATATGGCTAGCAGTTCTTTTTCTATCACTGCGTAGCTCGACTGTACCTCATCTAGAGCTTTAGATGCCATAGCCACAGGTTTATGTTTTTGAAATAGGGTAGCCCCTAGCCCTGATTTTGACGCATCGACTTGTATCGTTACTTTTTCATTCACATCATAGTATTGCAATACTGGGGCTGTTATCAATAGGCTCTTTAACAAGTCAAACGCTGTTTGTTGTTCATGTTGCCAGTGCCAGGCTACTTCTTTACTTAATACAGCCCGTAATGGTTTTGTGATTTCCGAAAATCTTGGTATGAATTTATTTACATACCCCACCATTCCCAAAAAAACGCTGTATCCCTGCCTTGTCTGTGGGCTCTATCATGTCTGTAATTGCCTGTATTCGGTCTTTGTTGGGTTTGAGACCCTGTTGTGTTAATACGTGACCTACATATTGTACTTGCGTTTGACAAATTAGAGATTTTTTTGGATTTAATTTTAGACCTGTTTCTCGTGCTCGTTTTAATACTCGTTCTAAGTTACAATTGTGCTCTTGCACTGTAGCTCCATATACTAGGATATCGTCCGTAACTACATTTACTCCTGGCAAATCTTTTAAAATTATATTCATTTCATTAATAAAAATGTCGCCGGCCGTTTTTATCCCAAAGGGGAGGCGTGTATAACTGTACCTACCCCACGGGGTGTTAAATGTACATAACTGTGAACTTTTTTTATTTAACTTGATCTGCCAGTAGCCACTATTGGCGTCTAGGACTGAGAAATATTTGGCTTTAGCGGTTTTGGCAATTACTTCCTCAATCGTCCGAGTGGGATATGGAGTACGCAAAATAGCACGATTTAACTTCGTCGGGTCGAGACACACCCGAATTTTATTTGGCTTTCTAACCACCGTTATTGAGCTGACCCAGGGGGTGGGCTCGTCTTGCTTGACAATCACACCTAGTTTAAGCATAGTGTCTAATTCATTTTTGACTTTATCTGCAATAGCATGTGGAATGCGACGAGGAGGGTCTATACATGGTGTTACATTCTCATCGACATATATATTAGCATTAGTTTTGATAGTACCCAGTCCTTTAAATACATCATTATATTTATTTACCAGGTTATTTGCGGCTGTTTGTTCGTCTGCTGGTTTCTCCTGACTGCTGGACGTGCGCTTGGGTTTCACTCGTTCGTACTTGATCTCGTTGATGCGCTTTATCAACTTCAGGTCCACGCACGCATCTTTACTCAGGATCGGGCTGCCGGCGGCGGCGACCTGGAAGCATAGTGAACGTCCTCCGACTTCCAAGTGTACTTTCCCTTCCGGCCGAATACGCTCTCCGGAGTAGGTCACCAGGCAGCATGTTGATGGGTGTAGCACGACATTCTGTAGCTTCTCGTATACTTCTTTAGATATGACATTTGCTTGAGCTCCTGAATCCAGTTTGAATTTGATGACTTCGTTTTGTACCTTGAACTTGGCATACCATAGATTGTGCTCTGAATTGTCATTATCAGATAGTTCACCTATAAAGAGTAAATCGTCACTCTCCATATCTGCTAGCTGTAATTGTTCATTGAGCTTCTCGTCTTCTACGTCGAGTTCATCTATATTTGCTGTCACCTTTTTCCATGCCCTGCATACTCGTTGGAAGTGTCCAATTTTCTTGCAGAACAAACAAGGTTTATCTTTGGCAGGACACTGATTTGGGATATGTGTATACCCACACTTTATGCATTGTATGCATGTTGTATTTGAGGCTGAGCGGCGATCTGTCCATGCTCGACCACGTGGTGCTGTCGGTTTTCCTCGGGACCGCCATTGCGGCTCCGCACTGCGAGCACCGACACTGTCAACACTCTCCTCTGTGCCTCTCTCGTTAGTTAGCTGCGTGTACGAATTCTCGCTCATTCGGCAAATGTCCCGACATTGGTCTAGAGTTAAATTTGGAGTCTGTAACAACTTGTCTCTGAGCTTGTTGTCTTTTACTCCACAGACCAGCTTGTCACATAGTAATGAGTCTTCTACTTCTCCATAGTCGCATAACCCAATGCGATGCTCCATTTCGCATATGTATGTGTCGATGTTCTCTGACGATTGATTGTATGAGTGAAATCGGTACCGTATGACTGTTATACTTGTTCGTCCGAGACAGTAATTTTCAAAGGCGTCAATTAGCGGCTGCAATTTTTCTTTATCGGCGCTTTGAATTTTAAATGTCTGGTGTAGTTTCTGTGCCTGTACGCCCGCAACATGTAGAAATATGCAGCACTGCACTTTCTCACTTTTGCTGGAAGCCCCTGACGCGGTTGCGTAAATTTGGTACGAATTTAGCCACGACTTCCAGTTTAATGCCAGGTTCCCCTCTAGGGAAAGTGGTCCGGGAGGCTTTAATCCTGTCAACGCCATTTGTATGGGTTCTGAACATCTGACACCATGTAAAGAACAACACGTGTCGACACAACGAGTGGAGATTCAAGACTGGTTTATTCTTAGCATCCTGGTCCCCCCACCACACTGGCCCGGCTATGCACACTGCAATAGCACACCCCTATATGCACGAGCCGCTTATGTAAAGTACATACATTACAGCACTGTCCCCTAATTGAGATCACAACCAGAATCACCATGGGAGGTTACCTTAATGACGAACTACTAGAGCTTCAAAAGGATAGAGATTACTTTATCCAAAAGTTTGAGAAAACAAAAGATCCAGGGGATGAATTTATAGCTAAATGTATGGTCAGAAAGGCTAGGAGTGAAGTAAGAAAAGCCAAAGCAAGGTATTATCAAGTCCAGATAGACAAATTTAAACAGAATGCCAGAAAATGTTGGTATGAAATAAACCAAATCGAACCTAAAAATGAGACAAGAATCAGTGGCCTTGCAAGTGACGAGACTGGTATTAAAATCCCAGATGAATTATTAGCAGAGGAAATCAATAACTATTTCATAGATATAGGTGAGAAACTAGCTAATAAATTCAAACAGAAGGATGATCAACACAAAACCTTTCATGCCAAACTAAATAAAGAAAAGTATGACCTCCTGGAAACAACTCAGGATGAAATCCTTGATAGAACTAATAAAATATCGAACTACAAATCATCAGGAATGAAGGACATCAGTGCCACTTTGATAAAAAGCGCGATCACAATACTGATTGCAGAATTTACACATTTATATAACCTAATAATCAGCACAGGCATCTTCCCTGATGACTGGAAAGTAGCCACAGTGACGCCCATACCTAAAGTCAACATCCCACAAACCTGTAGCGAACTACGCCCAATATCGATCCTTCCACTGCCTGGCAAGATCATAGAACAAATAATACATGACCAAATTAAGACATTCCTTGAATCCTCTAACTATTTGACCTACCAGCAAAATGGCTTCAGGAAAAATAGGTCCACCACTGGAGCACTGGCCTCTCTACTGGATGAACTTCTGTCAAACATAGACAAGGGTGATCTTACTATCGCAGTCTTCCTTGATTTCAAGAAAGCATTTGATACGATCGACCACAAAATCCTCATGCATAAAATAGAACGAGCTGGGCTAGGCAATAGAGCACATAGCTTCCTCACAAATTACCTCAGCAATAGAAAACAATACACAAAACTAAGTGATACCAACTCGACCACTCGAGAAATAAAAACAGGAGTTCCGCAGGGTTCCACTCTGGGACCCCTACTGTTTCTAATATTTATAAATGACCTACCTCTAGTTTCCAACAAAGCATCTTTCACACTATTTGCCGATGATGCAGCACTAACAATACATAACAATGACCTTGCCATAGCCGCAACCGAGGCTGGAATGGTGCTGGATGGAGTGAATACATGGTGCCATGAGAATAAACTAACACTAAATGGCACTAAAACTGAGTACATAGTCTATGGAACCAAAGTGAGGAAGGCGAGGGCCCGGCCAATACAACTGCAGATGGGTGGCTTAGTGCTCCGTGAAGTGAACTCCTATAAGTACCTAGGCACAACTCTTGATGCGACTCTAAGTGGTACCCAACAACTGGCAAGACTTAACCAAATCCTGGCACTAAAAATGAACACATTCAGAAAAATAAGGACCTATGTAAGTGAGAATACTGCACTGCAGCTGTACAAGTCAACAATATTACCAATTATAGACTACAATGATATCATCTATGGATTACTAACGAAGCAGCAAGAGACCAAATTACAAAGAACGCAAAACAGAGCCCTCAGAACAGTATTCCAAGGCAAGATACTAAGTGTGGTTGAAATGCATAGCAGAGCAGGGCTGGACACTCTGGATGTACGTAGGAACCTACACCTAATGATGTTGATGTATAAACGTGCAAGTGATGACAAATACATAGATCGCACAACCAGGGTAACAAGAAGGGGGACATCGACTCTGCTCTGGGTGCCCAACCCTAATACAAATAAGTTAATCAGAGCTCCGATTTACAAAGGAAGTGTCATGTGGAATGAACTCCCAACCAGAACCAGAGAAGCGGGTTCAATCCTTGCCTTTAAAAATGCATACAGAGCCCACCTGGTTATTCAGGCCCAAAACCTGGCACTGCAAATATATAATACGACCTGCTGAACGACCCATTGACTTCGCCCTCTCTCGTGCCTGCTCTCTCCCTGCGTGTCCGCCCCCCTACCCATGGGCCCCTCCCCCCCCCCCACCCCCATCCACATTTGACAAACAACTATTATAACTCAATGACTCGAAACCCACCACCACTACTCGAGACCCATTGCCACCACTGAATAACTACATCTTCAACCAGCAATGCACACAATTTCATATTGAAAGACTAACCGTTATCAAAACCAAATCTAACTGATATACAAACACAGCATATGATTTGACCACTAGTGTAAATTATTGCACACTCTATCTTGATGCATATGCCTTGCACTATGTTGACTACCTATGCTGTACACTATGCAGCATAGGCTGCTCCACCACTTTCTTTTTATGTTCAGAATGGGTTGCGCTGCACGCAGCGCAACGCATTCCACTTCCACTATGTACAGACCAAATGCGATCACTCCAACGGCTGGAAGACCAGTGCCCCGGCGCTGACAAAATAAGTATTCAGATGAATAAAATATTTTATCAAAAAAACCTACTCTTCTAATGGGGCAGCACTATAACGTTGGCATGAGTGTGCGCTGTCACAATCGGTACCATAACTGACTATTCCTTAGATGTTACTAGGATGTAAGGTCCTAACAAACGAATAGTCAAACCTACTCTCAGTGATTTCAAAGTGATTTCAAACCACCTAGACGAAAACATAAACAACCTCACAGAAAACAGAGATGATGCTGATGTCTACTGGAGCAACAACATCACAGAAATTAAAAAAATCATTAGATGAGATGTGTCCCATAAAGAAACTAAAAATACAAAAAAATCAAGATCCATGGGTAGACAGTGAACTACTGACACACATCTCAACAAAGCGAAAACTAGGCAACAAAGCTAAACATACAAAAGACACAGAGGATAAAAGGGCCTATAATACTGCCAGGAACAACTCCCTCAAAGCAGTAAAGACAGCAAAAATGAAGTATATAATGAAACAAGATGAGGACTGGGGAAGCAACACAAACAAGTTTTGGAAAAATGTAAACCTGATATTCCCCAAAAATAAGACACAGGAACCCAAAGCTTCCAAGATAGTGACGGGAATACACCCGCAAATAGTGATGCGGCAAATAAACTTAAAACACACTTTGCCACGTTGGGCCAAAGACTGCAAAATAATTCACAAGACACTGGGAGAACAGACCAGAAAATACCTAGGATGAAATCCTCACCTGCAAAACCGACCTCAAAGAACTAACAAAGCTAATAAATGACATAGATACAAATAAACCAAGTGGAATAGATGGAATCCCCACCAACATACTAAGAGAGGCACTCCAAGCCATCCCAAGTACCATGGTGGACTTGGTCAACATATCCTTTGAAGAGGGGCACTTTATCACAGCATGGAAGATGGCAACCATCAGACCCATCTACAAAAGTGGTGACAGGCAAAACATGGGGAATTACAGACCAATATCAATTCTGAAAACACCAGGCAAGCTAATTGAACAAATATTCCACAGGCACATAAATGAGCACCTGGAAAAAAACAATATACGAAACAAAAGACAAGGAGTTTTCAGGAAATTACACTCCACATCAAAAACAATAGCAAACCTAACAAGTGACATACTGGCATCGATGAACCAAGAGAAATTAGTTGGAGCAGATTTCATTGACTTCAGCAAAGCTTTTGACACAGTAGACCACAACATACTACTAAAGAAATTAAACAACATGGCATTAAATCCAAATTGATAAACTGGATAAAATGCTACCTAAAGCGTCTGTCACACATCACCGGATTGAGCAATGGACAGAATTGTCTAATCCAGTGGTGTTCGGGCGTGATAAGTATCAAAATATATTAAAATGTGTCAAAATGTTGCAATATCGGGTCAAAGGGGGCTGGATGAACGGACATGCAACAGACATGAAACGGACATGAAACGGACATAAAACAGACATGAATGGATAGCAACAGATGAAACAAACTCAAACCAGACAAGAACCATAGACGTCAATCTGGCGGCATCCGTTCCAAGTTTTGTGCATGTTCAAAACTTGTATGGACACAAACCAGACTATCAACGGACTTTGTTTGGTTTCTTTCCATTTCCTCCAATCCGGTGATGTGTGACAGCTGCTTAAACAACAGAGAACAAATAACAAAAGTGAGTGGTACACTGTCAGACCAGAAAACTGTCACATGTAGTGTACCTCAAGGATCAGTCCTGGGAATGCTACTCTTCATACTATACATAAACGACCTAGAAGAATGGCTAGAGACAGAATGTCTCCAACTATATGCAGATTACTTACTTACGCCTACCGCCCAACTTTGGGCATAGGCCACAAACATATGCAGATGACAGTGTCATATATACAGAAGGAAGCAGAGTATAGGAAGTAACAACCAAGCTAAACAACCTCTTGTTGAAGCTAGACAACTGGTGTGAGTCCAATAAAATAACCATCAACGCAAATAAATCTAAAACAGGACTTTTCTCAGATAGAAGAGTACCAGAAAGAAACCTACTCTGCAAGCTAGGAAACAAAACTTTGCAAAATGTGACTCACTATAAATACCTAGGCCTAGAGCTAGACAACCAGCTAAACTACAATCTGTGTATAACAAAAATCATCCCAAAAATGAACAACAAAATGTGGCTATTTGCAAAACTAAGAAACTATATGACACAAGATATGTCAATACAAATCTTCAAAGGTATGGTATTCCCCTACTTTGACTATGGGGATCTAATCTACATAGGTGCTAAAAGAAGAGCTACTAAAAAACCTGCAAATACTGCAAAATAGAGCCCTAACAATCTGCCTAAGAGTAGACAAACTACACCCAACCTATGATTTACACAAAAGAACTAAAGTAAAGCTACTAGAAAACAGAAGAATAATCCACCTAAAATCAGTAGTATATGGATATAGCCAGGGCATTAAGGATCTAACTCAACCATTAAGGAACACCAGACCAAACAATGCACCACTACTAAGGCAGACCAAAAACCAAATCAAAGCCCATGAAAGGAGCACACTGGAAATGGCTGCCAAAGTATGAAACGCACAAACGGTGAAGGAAAGACAAATTCCTGACCTAAAGACATACAAAAAATATTTGTGCAAAATAAAAGCAGGAAACCCCAAATAAGCTGCACCACAAGGGGCATGTGATATGTCATGGCCCACCAGCTGGACAGCTCATGACAGGAAACCCAGAAATATAAAAGCCAGATAACATGTACACCAACATTATAATCAAATCAAATCCAAACAAACACAACCCAACCACCTACTATGTACAAGCCTATAACATGTAAATAGAGTAGGCTAGTATAGAATTAATTATAGAAAAAAAGTGGAAAACTCTTCCCAAGAAAACCCCAAAACACTAACATAGATCACTAACCCAAGATATAATTTTAGGAAACACAAAACTATAAATGCTCAGCATTGAAAACAACCTCGATCATCCAAACTTACATGATATGGACAGCATAAACACCCCATCAAAAACAACAACAAGAAAGATTTCCACAATGAAGCCATCAAGACTCAAAGGCCATTGTTTGGAAACTGACAAGATTATGACAGCCAAGTATTTACAGCAACGTTGCATTTTGATCAGAGGAACAAAACACCTGAACAACTACACGAGAGTAAACCTAGAATATTTCTAGCAAACTGACATTTATATACTACTTGCCTAACTGCAACTGAACATTAAAACTTACTACAACTTTAGCAAACAAATACAGAAGATAACTTCCGCTTACATTCTAAATACTATGTAGATACTCACATTGATCTGACTAATATTGATCTAGTTATATGACACTACTGTTGCCATATTGCTATTGAACTATTGGGTTATAGAATTTCATTGCGTTACATGCTGCAAATTGTGTATTCAACAGTTATTGTATACCTTATTCTATATACCTTTTGGGTAAATAACCATGAATTGAAAAATGGCTGGAAGACCAGAGCTTCAGCACTGACAAAAGACTTATTCAGTAGAATAAACATATTTACACCCCAAACAAACAAGCAATGAAAGCAAAACTACATAAATGACCCAGCCGGGTTAGTTACTTTATAGTCTTTCTACTGGCGCCACCTATTGGCGGATTTCGTCATTATTATTATCCCGACGCCTTCCCCACTTGGGTTAGACAAGTCATATACTAGTACTATTATTACTAGTGTTTAGCTGTTAATTTGTACTAACGTATCCACATCTCTTGGTAGTCAAATCTATTAAACCGACATGAACGTATATGCAATGCCAGCATAAACATCCCCCCCCCAAAAAAGGTGCACAGTCCGATTGTTTTGCGTGTAGGCAATCCTTTTTAGATCAAATAGATCTGATTGATTGTCATACTACTAGCAGCAACAGTAATTTAGTGTGGAGTCACCTTTATTTTAAATGGCTAACTTTGGAGACATCTTAGGTGAAAATATGCAAAGTTAATTTTGGCAAGCAATTCAAAATTCCGACATAATATACTTCAGCAGTAATAGGTTATATTAAACTGATTTGGTATTCCTTCGATGCAGCAACAAATACTTAATAGCTTTGTTTGTTTGTTGTTGTTTTATGTCCTAGCAACATCTAAGGTCATATCAGGACGGGTACTGACTTGTGACAGTGCACACTCATGGCAACTTTATAGTGCTGTCCCACTGGGAAATGAGGCCGCCGGCACCATGACCTGGTATCCCACTCAGTCACATTATCCTGATACTGAGCCAACCAGTCCTTGCCCTGTCCTAATAATGCCGAGCACCTGGCTAGGAAGCGACAAGTATAAATGTGTAAGTCATTGGTTTGACCCGACCAGGGTTCGAACCCACGACCCCACGATCTACCAGCACGGGAGACGGACGCCCAAACTCATTCGGCCCTCCCGTCTGGTCACAAATACTTTTTTTCTTGAAGATTTATACTGCCTATTATGGATAAGTCTTAATAGACTTGTTTTCACCATTAGACAGTTTGTCGAAAGAAAACCCAAGCCTACACTTTTACTGACCCAATGGATTTTTAACCTCCCACACCACATAGACATGGTATGAGAGCAACTGGCCTTTGATGACGCTGTAAGTTATACAGCCAAAATGACCGACTTCTCGATACTTCTCGATACTTCTCGCCACTCCTGTCACAAGCACTGTACACAAGGTCCTGTTATCACCGCCTCAAGTTGCCATCGTTACCCAGATACCAGATGTCGCCCGTGCGAATGCCGGCGACCTTGCTTGACCTTGACGCGTCGCCATTGTGGCTGATCTGCGCCGGCCGCGCCGCCTGGTGTGAGGCGATCGAACCATGAATGACACGCGCCGGGCTGTGACACGCATGGCTGATTGGCAGTCTGGGCAAGGACTGCCCCCCGTTCCCTTTCCCACCCTCACCCCCTCCCTCCCACCCACCCACCTACCCTCTCCACCCTTTCCTTCCTTCCTTCCTTCCACCAATCGACCGCCACGCACCCCACCCCCACCCCACTCTGCGCAGTGATATACCTTCTCCCTACTTCCGGTTAGAGACCGGACGTGGTGGACCAATCGGTAGAGTGCAGGCCTCCCGTGCGGAAGGACGGCAGTTCAATTCCCGGCCGAGTCACACCAATGATTTACAAAATTGATACTTGTTGCTTCCTAGCCAGGCAATTGGAATTACAGTATAACCCCATTAAACCAAACTTGAAGAGACCCTAGAAATTTGTTTGGATTAACCGATCATTGGTTTAACCAAGCTTTGCTTTTGACTTTGAGCTAGCATGTATTGCACATGTAATATATAATGTATGTGAACACTTTGATTATTGTTTTTGTTATGCATTTAATGCGTATAACCCCATTAAAAGAAGCTTAGTTATACCAAACAATCGGTTAATCCAAACTTTGGCCCGGCAAAATATGACAATTTATCATATAAAAAAGTCAGTGGTGTCTCAGATGACCTTATAACGACATGAAAGTTTGGTTTAACTATACTGGAGTGGCCTGGGGTCCGACAATTTTGTTTAGATTAACCGATAATTTGGATTAACTGACTTTAGTTTAACCAACTTTTTTATATGATAAATGGTAGTATTTTTCCAGGCCGCCGAAAAAAGTTTGGATTAACCGATCGTTTGGCTTAGCCGAGCTTGGTTTAACGGGGTTATACTCTATTAGGATAGGGCAAGGACTGGTTTGCTCGGTATCAAGATAACGTGACTGAGTGGGATATCAGGCAATGGTGCTGGTGGCCTGGTATCCCAGTGGGGTGGCACTATAAAGTCGCCATGAGTGCGCACTGTCACAAGTCGGCACCCGTCCTGATCTGACCTTAGATGTTGCCAGGACATAAAACTCCAACAATCAACCAATAAACTTCCGGTTAGAAGTAAAAATAAATGTAGTAAGGCAGGGCGTGGAGGCAGCAGTTGGTGGAGTGGGGACCGGAAGTGGGGGACCGCCAATGGGGTTGGAGGTGGGGAAAGCGCCAGTTCCGGTTTAGTGAGAACTCACGGAACTAACCAGGCAGTGGTCGCTCCATTGGTACATGATACGTGTGTTTGTTGGGGTTTTACGTCCTGGCAACATCCAAGGTTATATCAGGACTAATACGGACGTATTATAAAATTTACTTCACATTGTTGGTGGTAGTGGAATTAACCTATTATTTTCTTGTTTTATTCAGCGATTTTTATTTAGGGGTTAATAGTAGAGTGGTTTACACTGACCACAGGCAAGGAGCCACATAGACGGGTAGGCGTAGACAGCATCAAGGAGCCTAGGTAATGTAATGGTTAGCATGCTACCCCCATAATGGCAAAAAGTGTGGATTCGAAAACCTGCTCTAGGTGCGTTATTTCCTATTTTTATCAACTCTACATGCATAAATGGCAAACTAGAGAGAATCTATTGCTGTGGTGCTAAGCGAAAGAGTTGAATATTATCTGTGTTTGGGGAGGGTGATAGAGAAACATGTATGCATTTCCCAGTCTGAAACTGAACCTGTTCTACTTAGTGCCGAAAGGCTCTGTCACACATCGCCGGATTGGGGAAACGGAAAGAAACCGAACAAAGTCTGTTGATATCCGGCAAAGTGTCCATTGCATATCCATTGCATATCCGTTGATATCCATTGATATCCAGCCTGATCCGTTAGACATTTTGAACATGCACAAAACTTGGAACAGATGCCGCCGGATTGAGTTCTACGTTTCTTGTCCAGTTTGAGTCTGTTTAGTCTGCTTACTGTCTGTTGGCTATCCGTTCATGTCCGTTTCATGTCCGTTTCATGTCCATTTCATGTCCATTCATCCAGTGGCTTTTGACCCGATATTGCAACATTTAGAGATATTTTAATACATTTTCATACTATCATGCCCGAATACCATCGGACTAGACAATTCTGTCCGTTGTTCAATCCGGCATAGTGTGACAGGCACTTTAGAAACTAACTTCTTGTCGCCCATTAGTAATACATATACCGTATATGTCCCAATAGAAGCATGCTACTCAATAGAAGCACACCCCCCATTTCAAGATTGAAATAACGCACAAATTTATGATCATATTCAGACTGAATGCACATAAAATAAGACAATCCCACTTTATTTCAGAGGCACGACAAAAACAAATAACAATGTATGATCATATTCAGACTGAATGCACATAAAATAAGACAATCCCACTTTATTTCAGAGGCACAACAAAAACAAATCCATAAAATTCATTAACTTTGAATAGATGCGCATCCATGTGTCTGCACGCGTGCAGTGCGTGTCTATTGGGACATATACTGTACACTTATATATATATATATATAAGTGTATTATATATATAATAGGGCTAATCAATAGTCCGTGTTTTGGTGGTTATATGTGCACGTATGCATTTCCCAGTACAAACTCACACCTCTTCTACTTAGTGCCTTTGAAAACACCGTAATATCGCCCTTTAACAATAGATATGCATCTATGTATGCACTCTATATTCACACTATTCACGGGTGACCTAATTCGGCATCAGGACGAGGCTGAGTACGCGTCGGATATGGAAAATTGCCATAGGACACTGCTGTGTGCCGATGTATATGAACTACTACAGAAAGTAAAGGAGTGAAATTTGAAGATATTAAAATTTGAAACTATGATATTCATTTTTGCATACCTTTTTTCTATTTATTGGTGAATTTTCATGAAGATTGAGTGATGATCAGATGCATTTCAGTAGGCAATGTCAAGAAAGTCGCTCACCTTGGCTGCCAATCTTTTCTTAAATCCAAAATTGCATAAATTTTTTAATATAGTGATATTTTAAAAATATATGTTAACCCTTTTAAAGCTTTTATTAATTTATAATTACTAAGACTAGTTGTTTAACTGTGTTACACAGATAACTATGCTGACAGTGCTGCATGGTACATGATACCACCATAACTATGCAGACTTGAAGTTGACAGACACATTGTAGTTAAAGAATGGGAAAATCACCATGCACGGGTCACCGAATCTTCGTGAAAATTGGCCAATAGATAGAAAACGGGTATCCAAAGATGAATATGGTAGTTTTAAAAATGAATACCTTCAAATTTGAGTGATTTCGAAAGGTTTTGGTCGACAAAAAAGTATTCACATTACTTTTCATACAGCCGCACCTCGCAGACGCGTACATGGCCTCGGTCTGGTTTCAACATGGCCGCGCCATGAATAGTGTGAATAGTAAGTAATAGTCTGAGTTTTGGTGGGGATAGATAAATGCATACATTTTCTAGTACGAACACACAGGTATTCTACTTGGTGCCTTTGAAAACACCTTATTATCGGCCTCTATTAATAGGTATGCATTCATGTATGCACTGTATATAATAATCAGTTTCCGTGTTTTGTTGGTGATAGCTACATGTATGAACTCACTCCTGTTCTACTTAATCTCTTTGTACACACCCTATTATCGCTCATTAGTAAACCATGCGCTCCAGTGTTGCGCGCCTCCACCCCAGGAGAGGTATAGTGAGCAGGGAGGGTTGGATGATGAACGCACCGGAAGTGACGTATGACTGAAAGACGCTAAGTTGGGGAAGATTAGGATAGATGAACCGACGCAGCTGGCTGGCCACAGGAACGCTGTGTATAAGAGCACTGGCTCTATGTAAGGGTTTATACATATATATGGTCACTTCTCACAAAACTGCAACATTTAGAGTTCTAAGGGGGTATTCTAGGAATTCTTTATATCATTTCAGCTCTAAGCTGATTCTATTCACTACATATTGGTACATTAGTGACAGAATTTGGGCAATTTAACTCTAAAAATTGACCATTCTGTGACTATTTGAAGACTAAGGTTCCTTACTGACCATAACCGTCCGTCTGCACTTATTTCCATGTACATAAAGCCTAGATATACCTATTTAATACCTGTTAACCTATGATTTCTTAATTTATATACATGTTCAACATATTTGTCAATGTAAATATGTCAGAAATATTTCCTACCTTTACATTTTTATTTCATGGTGAAGGACTAAACTTATCTGTACCACCCACAACTATGTTGTTTTTTCTACTTAACTATGTACTAGTTGCTCCTATTAATAGGTAATAGCATCTTTTCCTTAGAAAAAATGTTCAATTATATGCCACAATCTTGCGCTTTTCAGAAAAAAACACTTTATTCTCCTAGCATAAAGCACTTTTTAGGGGTAACCATTTTATTATTGCAGAGGGACGGTTATGGACATTCATATTTCCAGTAATATATAGTAAATAGTAATATATAGTAAATAGGACACTGAGTAAAGACATTTAGTTTTAACATTCCTTATGCCTATAACACACAGTGTCCACATCATATAGGTATATTCCAGGAGGTACCATGGTCATAGTACAGATATTTTTATTATTTAAATAGCGGAGACGGACGGTTATGCAAATAACCTGTAAAGAATACAAAAAATACACATCCGAGTTAAAAATAAATAAACCCAGTGTTGGAACCTATTAGAATATGCCATAGGCACAAACAAATCACTTAACTTTAATATATTGTTGCAACACTGTAGCTATGGGGGCAAAAACTGGCCGGAGACGGACGGTTATGGTGAAAGTAATTTTAGATAGGTTTAGATAGGTATATTCCAGAAGGTACAATGGTCATAGTACATATATTTTAAAATTCCTTATGCCTATAGCACAGTGTCCACATCAGATAGGTATATTCCAGAAGGTACCATGGTCATAGTACAGATATTTTTATTATTTAAATAGCGGAGACGGACGGTTATGCAAATAACCTATAAAGTATACAAAAAATACACATCCGAGTTAAAAATAAATAAACCCAGTGTTGGAACCTATGGCAGAGACATAGTCAATGGTAAGAACAATGTTTATGAATGCCCTACATATAGGCTTATCTAAAAAGGAGACATTTACACCTACTTTAGGCCTAGAAATTGTCAAAAAAACATGGAAATATGACCATGTATGGGCCACCGTTTTATGAGATCACATCGTACACATACAAACCTGGTATCCCCAGAAAGCCCTAGGACAGACGAATGCATACAAGCTCATTCCAGCCTTCTACCTACATTATTAACGAACCTGTGTTATTAAAACACGTTTGTTGCAGTTTTGTGAGAAGTGACCATATATGTGTGTATATAGCACGGCTTGGATAGATGTTGTACCAACAGGCGAACACGCGCTCGGGCACAATAGGTTACACTGGTAAAGTTGCATAGTGTGTTGGTTTTGAGTTTATATCAGGGTTTTTGTTGTTTTTAGATAAATATATTAGGTTGATTGTTATAATCTACCTTACTTCTTCATGTTATCACCTGTGCCAATTTGGATTTCCCCCACTGTGCATAACTTTCAGCATCATCAAAGGCTAGTTGCTCTTATAGCATGTCTATGTGATGTGGACGGTTAAAATTTCCTTGGGTCGGAAAAAGTATAGGTTCAGACTTTCTATCGATCAACTGTCTAATGGTGAAAACAAGTCTATTCAGACTTATCCATGATAGGCAGTATAAATCCTATTTTTTTAATATATAATAAAACACATTTATTTAACAATTATAGGTAAATGGACTAACACAAAGTAAGGGAAGCTTAACTGTTTACATTCAACAAACAGTTACAGCCCATAAACAAGAAACAATAAGAAAACAAAACTTATTAATAAAACAGAATCCAAGATTTGGATTGATTTGGACTAGTGCTGTCCAGCAGAGAAATCGAAGTATTAACACACTTCCAATCCGTTATATGGGCAAGGTAAATGAATTCATCACCCACAAAAATTAAATGGCTAACTTTGGAGGCATTTGAAGTGCAAACATGCGATTTAAATATTGGCGTCCACATCAAAATCATGATACAAAATGCTTCAGCGGCAACATGTTCTACTAAAGTGTCACAGTCAGGCTGTTAGTGTTAGTAGTCCCGTCACGGCAGTAACCAATGCCTAAAGCGGCTGTCACACATCACCGGATTGGGGAGACGGAAAGAAACCAAACAAAGTCTGTTTATATCTGGCAAAGTCCGGTTTGTGTCCATTGCATATTCGGTGATATCTGTTGATATCCGGCCCAATCCAGTACAAGTTTTGAACATGCACAAAACTTGGAACGGATGCTGCCAGATTGACGTCTACGGTTCTTGTCCGGTTTGAGTTTGTTTAGTCCATTTATCGTATGTTGGCTATCCATTCATGTCCATTTCATGTCCGTTCGTCCAGCGCCCTTTGAGCCGATATCGCAACATTTTGACACATTTTAATACATTTCGATACTTATCACGCCCGAACACCACCGGACTAGAAAATTCTGTCTGTTGCTCAATCCGGCATAGTGTGACAGCCACTTAAGCAATATATAACCAGCTGCTAACATCATATCAGGACAGGCATTGACTTGTAACAGTTCTCCCTGATGGCGACTTTATAGTGCCGCCCCACTAGGAGTCTAGGCCACTGGCAGCATGACCTGATATTCCACTCAGTCATATTATCCTGGCACTGAAGGAACCAGTCATTTCCCTATCCTAGTAATGTCGAGGACCAAGCTAAGTGACAATAAGCATATATTTTGTAACTCATTGGTCTGACACGATCGGGGTTCGAAGTCCCAACCTCCCTCATAGGAAGTCGGCCAGTGCTCTTAGCGATTCGGCTATCCTGACCAGTGTATATAGACATGTATTGAAATTCAATTAGTACTGTTCCAAATGGTGCAAACAAACTGAAGTAGTCTAATAACCAGACAGGCTGGCCGAATGAGTTGAGTACCTCTTTTCTATGCAGGAGTTTATGTGTTCAAACCTCAGCCGAGTCAAACCAATGACTTAAAAAATGTATTCTTGTCACAAACTAACCAGGCATTCTGAAATACTAGGATAGGGCAAGAACAACGTTCTGAGGCAGGTCAATACTGACATTTCTCCTCTTTAATTAATTAATGTGATCAAATAAAACCACAAAAACTCGTTATCGTTTAAATGGGTTTTGTTGGTACATTAGTTGATTAAGCAGGAGAAATTTCAATCGTGAACGATTGGTCTTCCTCATTCCACTGCTCCTTGCCCAATCCTAATAATGCCGAGCACCAGGCTGGGAAGCGACAAGTATCAATTTTTAATTCATTGGTTTGACTCGACCAGGATTCGAACCCACGATCCCCGATCTACCAACACGGGAGACGGATGCTCTAACTCATTCGGTCATCCCTTCTGGATGTAGGGCAGTTACTTGGCATTGTTGAAACAGGAAACAAGTAACACAGAAAAGGGTTCTGGGAAGGCGTGCTCCAGGCCAGCCAGGTCAGGGTTCATTTGTGTCTGAAGTAAGGCACCAGAGAACTGATTGAACCTTCTCTTATTTATATTTGCATAACATGTGCATATACCATATATATATAATATATATATATATATCCGTATGTATATGGATCATTCTCTGAAGATACATAGGTATATATAACTATGTATATGCGTCATTATCTGAAGGTGGGCACTAAAGTGTGACATCGAAACCAAAAGTGAAATCCTTCCAAATAATAGCAGAATGCATTCCAAGTAATAGAAGGATTGATGTTCATATGAAGGTTTGCATGTTATATGTATGTCAGTCCCTTTTTTATTTTCATCTTGTATGAATTGAGCATTATGTTAATAATTAATAATATCGCTCAGGTAACATGGAAATTAAGCACACGTCCAGAACATCATGTTAACATGCACAACACATTCAAACAATGTTGGTAGATCGTGGGGTCGTGGGTTCGAACCCTGGTCGAGTCAAATCAATGACTTAAAAATGTATACTTATCGCTTCCTAGCCTGGCGCTCAGCATTATTAAGATAGGGCAAGGACTGGATGGCTCAGTGTCAGGATAATGGTGCTGGTGGCCTGGTCTTCCATTGGGGCAGCACTATAAAGTCACCATGAGTGTGCACTGTCACAAGTCGGTACCCGTCCTGATATTACCTTAGATGTTGCAAGGACATAAAACAACAACAACAAACAAACAAACATTCAAACAAGATTCTATTGATTACAGTTAAGCAAACAAGATTATCTCTTATGAGAAAGAAAGTTGAAAAAAGATTAAGAATTTATTTAGGTATATGCATGGTGTCGGTGTGTCAATTTTAACCTTTTGTGTGTGTGTGGGTGCGTGTGGAGTGTTTGTTTGTTGTTGTTTAACGTCCTAGCAACATCTAAGGTCATATTAGTACAGGGTGGGTGTGGATGTGGGTGTGGGTGTTCATTTGATATCTGCTAGTACAGAAAACCCGACACTGATTGCATGGTTCCAGAGTATGAGTTACTAACTTTGATATTTGTCACATTTTCTGCATACCGTGGGTTTTTTTCCCCGCACTCCTTCCTCCCTTGGCACGAGCCATGTTAACATCCTGGACGTGGAAGGATTCAGGAGTTGGTCGGCGGGTGGCGCTGTGTAGGGGTGAGTGGCCGGGCGGGGTGCATATTGACCACCCTGAGAATATTCCCCGGTGTGGTCACCCATACCCCCTGGAGACTGAGCATGCGCACACCCACGAGCCACCGAGTCGATCAATAGACTAACCCCCACTCACCTCCACACCCACGCCCACACACCCACCCCCCACACCCACACGCATCCCCACCTCCACCCTTACCCCCCCACACACACACACACTTCCACACCCACACACATACCCACATCCCCACTTCCACACCCACATACACATACCAACTCATGATACCCACACCCACCGGACGCGGTGGCCGAATCGGTAGAGCGCAGGCTTCCCGTGTGGAAGGTCGGGTGTTAGAATCCCAGCCGAGTCAAACCAAAGACTTACAAAATTGACACGTGTCGCTAGCTAGCCTTGTTCTCGGCATTAATGGGACAGGATAAGAACTGGTTAGCTCAGTGTCAGGATAATTTGACTGAGTGGGATATCACGTCATGGTGCCAGCGGCCTGGTCTGCAAGTGCGGCAGCATTTATAAAGTCGCCAGTGCACACTATCACAAGTCGGTACCCGTCCTGATATTACCATATTTGTTGCTAGGACGTAAAACAACAAACAAACCACACCTACCTCCACACCCACACTCATAAATCTACACCCACCCTCCCACACACACAACCCCAGTCTCAGACACACTCACGCACACACCCACACACACCCATCTGCATCGCCACCATCCCCCCATCCTGTTCTCCCACACACACACCTCCCACTGAAGCGATTCCAATGCCAGTTTCAACGCTGCATTAAATATCATGCAGTTAACATTCAGAGCTTTGAAGATGACTTGAAACCTTCCAGATTGTATGACTTATGAATTGGGATGAGTTAAAGTTGCATGGTCCGATGAAATTTATTTTTTTCTAAACAAAAACACTTATCTAAATTTGGTTCTCTATATCCAACTTAGACACTAGAGCATTAGCTAAGGATTGGGGACGGCCTATGCAGAATAATCAGTGAATTTATTACCTCATCCCCTTGGACACAGACTTTGAAACAGCCATTATGCAGGAACACTCATTGCAATTAGGTCACTCCCGTGGCCTCATTAGACACGCCCTCACTCCAAGTACCATATGTAACCTAGTCACATGGTCATCGTGAGAGGTCAATATGTGTCATACTCATAGCTAGAGGACTTTTGGAAAGTTTGTTGAAAGTATTTTGGGTTCTTTCAGCTCAAATTGCTTCAAAACTAGCAATGTTTCATCAAAATTACTCCGGACTAATGATTAGTAGGTTATAAGGATCAATTTGATAAGTTATCTAAAAAATAAAATAAAGATTCAAACGACATCGTACCTTGTAACTTTAACCCACGACGTGCTTGTTCCCAGTGTTCACGGGGTGGATACATACTTGGTATGAATGTTCCTTGAGGGTTCAATCAATCCGCACATTCACAGGCAAGAGTTTTTAAATGCCCTTATTGTGTCTATGCCCTCACCCCACGGAGGATTAGAAGGGGAGGTCACAGAGGTCAAAGCGCATCAAAAGAGCATCAGACTAAAATAAAGTATTCAAAAGGAAAAAGCTATGAAATTTGCTTCATGCTCTCATGATGTTCTATTTGATGAAAATCGGGATTGTTTTTTACCTTCCTACTTTTATGCTTAGTGACGTTTAATAGTGTTGTTGTTGCTTACTGGGGTTTTACAGCCTGGATACATCTAAGGTCATATCAGGATGGGAACTGACTTATGACAGTGCGCACGCACTCCTGGCGAATTTATAGCGCTGCCAGCACCATGACCCGATTTCCAACTCAGTCACATTATCTTTATGACGAGTTAACCAGTCTTGCCGTATCCTAGTAATGCTGAGTCCCAGGCTAGGTAGCAACTAGATAAAAGATTCACCCCGTACTTCCAGTACAGGGATGAATGACAACGTAGTATAAATATGGGCGAAAATAGCTTTAGTATGGAACATGAAGTAGAAACTGTGGTTACATGATCAAATGGCTACATATATTGGCACAGATTTGGTGAAATGGGAGAGAATGCAAAAATCCAAGATGGCAGCCATAGAACGCCATCGATTTCAATTTTAAATCGTATTAAACTAGCTATTTTATTATATTTATCAACTCAAAGGTAGCGGGTAAATATGAAGACATCTACAAAGAATAAATGTTGCTTCTTAGATTTTGAAATTAGGCTCTCATTTCATTAACCCGCTTTTTTGACCGTTTTTATATAAGGCTGGTCTTCACCCGTGTACTGCAAGTATGGGGTGAATACTTTATCTAGGAAGCAACAAGTATAAATCTTGAAAGTGATTGGTTTGATTCGGTCTGGATTCGAACTCCCGTCCCTAGAGTTAGCCTAATGCTTAAGAATCATTATAAACTGTCCGTGCAATATTTAGATGTACAATTGTTAGAGGTTAATAATGTTTAAAGGCTAAACATGTTTGGGTTTATTCTTGTTACATTCATTGGTTAAACTGGAATTCCAACCGCACATAATTAGTCTTTCTCATTCAGTTGTTCTTTGTGTTATCCTAGGACATTACAACCCCGTTAAAACAAGCTCGCTTAAACCAAACGATCGGTTAATCCAAACTTGTTTCGGCGGCCTGGCAAAATACTACCATTTATCATATAAAAAAGCTGGATAAACCAAAGTCGGTTAATCCAAAGTTTCGGTTAACCCAAACAGAAATTGTCGGGCCCAAGGCCACTTCCCGTACAGTTAAACCAAACTTTCATGTGGATATCAGGTCATCTGAGACTTTTTTTATATGATAAATGGTAGTATTTTGACGGGCCACCGAAAAAAGTTTGGATTAACCGATACTTTAACGGGGTTATACTGTATATACATAAAAAAAACATTAATCAAAGTGTCCACATACACTGTATATTACATTCATAATGCACCCGTGTTTTTGCCAAAGCCAAGTCAAAGTTGAAGCCAAAGCTCGGTTGAACCAATGATCGGTTAATCCAAACAAATTTCTAGGGTCCCTTCAAGTTTGGTTTAAACGGGGTTATACTGTAATGCTGACCACCAGGCTAAGTTGTGACAACTGTCAATTTTTATTATTCATTTCTTTGATTCAGTCGGGGTTCGAACCCACGCCCTGCCATATCAAAAGTAAATATACCCAAATTATGTTGTCTGAGTTTTAGTAGAAGTAAGAGTGGCAGTGATCAGCCTTCCCCTTGTGGCATGTACATTGTAATGAGGTGTCGTCACATTGAGTGACTCTTCTTTTAGTTATATGGTACCGCCCTCAGTGGTCAAATCGGTTAGAGCACAGGGTTCCCATGCAGAAGGTCGGGAGTTCAAATACCACCTGAGTCAAACCAACGACTTACAAAATTGATACTTGTCACTGCCTAGCCTGGCACTCGACATTATTAGGATAGGGCAAGGACTGGTTAGTTCACTGACAGGATAATGTGACTGAGAGGGTCATATCACTATAAAGTTGATATCATCATCATCATCATCATCATGCTGTCAGTCGCGATGTGACAAAGACTGCTTTCATTACTTGACTGCCGCTCTCCATTTAGCTCTCTGCTGTGAGAGTGATGTCCATGAATCGGTCTTAATGTCTCTCAGCTTCAGGTTTCTCTTGATGGTATCCTTGAACCAGGGAAGAGGGCACCCTCTCTTTCTGTAGCCAGAAGACAGTTGAGAGTAGAGGATCTGCTTTGGTAGCCTGTCTGATGACATCCTCATGAGGTGTCCAGTCCACCGGAGATTCTTTTTGATACATTTCATGAAAGCTGCCTGCAAAAGTGTTGAAGTGCTGCTGGCTTTTGCAAGTTACCAGCAGCACTCTCTTGGGGAGCAAATAGAGGTTTCACACCGGCAAGAACATGTGCAGACAGTCGCAAAACTAGTTATCCCTGCAGTGGCTGGTCGGGAGATGTTGGGAGTTCCATACATCAACCGCCTTTGATGCTGCCACAGTGACATGGTTTTCTGTTCAGGGTTTGCTCCCTTAGCCTTCGGTTCTGTCAAGAACCTCTAGCAACAAGGCAGTGGTTTACAACTCTGCAGGCCAGGGGTATCAAACTCCCTGAGGTATTGCAATACCTCAGGGAGTGAATATTTGATATAAGTGTGCGCTTTCACACGTTGGTGCCGGTCCTGAAATGATATTAAAGAAAAGGCATGTCCAACATTTTATAGACATGTCCATGTCTCTCAAACAGCTGTGAATAAATTACCCTAATAATACTAGTATCCGTCACTACTTGATCACAGAGGCAGGCAAATTACCCTAATAATACTAGTACCCATCACTACTTGATCACAGAGGCAGCCAAATTACCCTAATAATACTAGTATATGTCACTACTTGAGCACAGAGGCAGGCAAATTACCCTAATAACACTAGTATCCGTCACTATTTGAGCACAGAGGCAGGCAAATTACCCTAATAATACTAGTATCCGTCACTACTTGATCACAGAAGCAGGCAAATTACCCTAATAACACTAGTATCTGTCACTACTTGATCACAGAGGCAGGCAAATTACCCTAATAACACTAGTATCCATCACTACTTGATCACAGAGGCAGGCAAATTACCCTAATAACACTAGTATCCGTCACTACTTGATCACAGAGGCAGGCAAATTACCCTAATAATACTAGTATCCGTCACTACTTGAGAACAGAGGCAGGCAAATTACCCTAATAACACTAGTATCTGTCACTACTTGATCACAGAGGCAGGCAAATCACCCTAATAATACTAGTATCCGTCACTACTTGATCACAGAGGCAGGCAAATTACCCTAATAACACTAGTATCCGTCACTACTTGATCACAGAGGCAGGCACTCGACCTTGAACATGTTGTATTTGCACACAATCATGGAGAGGGGGGAGGATGCATTATTTAGACTTATGTATCAAACAGACTGTCACGTGACTTTAGATGACCAAATCTGGGAATTCATAATTTGAAATGTCTGCCTGATCTGTGAATTCCACTACACATCGACGCCAATGTGTGTACTGCAAGGCTACCAGTATCACCCTGGTGGACACTTATTGAACTAAGCAACTCGAAATTGCCTTCCTTTCATGTCAACAATCAACATGGAAGGGGGGGGGGGGACAATGACAAATATTAAATGGTATTTGTATTATCAGCTGCAGTGGGGTCACAACAGTGAAAGATTACTCGAATGTGCAATAATTCTTTCACTTATAAAGAATATCCATATAAGGAATTGCGTAGTTTAATCAAATCACCGGATCGTTGACGTAATCACCTTCCTATATGTATTGGAATGTGAGTATATATATAACCATATCTATATACATATATATGTAGTAGCCCGCACATAATTATATAAAACCATATATATAGAGAGAGAGGGTGAGAAAGAGATATTCTAGTTCAATCAAATAACAAATTAATCAATCAGGCAATCAATTAGATGCAATGCATGTCTCACTTAGTCTTGAACTAGAAGTTTCACTACCCTGTCCCAGTTAGCAGAACATTATTTACGTGGATATATATATATATATATATATATATATATATATATAGACATCACATTCATCCAAACCAGACGAGATGGCTGAATGAGTTGAGCGTCCGTCTCCTGTTTTGGGAGATCGGGGAATCTGAACCCATGGGTTTGTGGGTTCTGGTCGAGTCAAACCAATGACTTAAAAATGTACACTTGTCGCATTCTAGCCAGATGCTTGGCATTATTAGGATAGGGCAAGGACTGGTTGGCTCAGTGTCAGGATAATGTGACTGAGTGGGATATCAGGTCATGTTACTGACGGCCTGGTCTCCCAGTGGGGCAGCACTATAAAGCCACCAGAAGTGTGCACTGGTACCCATCCTGATATGACCTTAAATGTTGCTAGGACGTCAAACAACAAACAAACACATTCATCCACTGGCGCCACCTGTCTTCCCGTTTTGGAACTACTCCGTAGTAGGAACACACAAAATGAAAATCTATTTATAGCACCCCGAACAACATTTAAATCCAGGAGGTGAAAGGGAAATGAACGTAACTGGCTTAGTGATTTTTCTGAAGTGAAGCAGAGGGAAGGTGGGAGGGCGGGTGTGGGGGGTGGGAGGAGGGTGTGGGGGGAGGAGGGTTTGTGGGGGGAGGGGTATCTGCATCCAGTGGCAATGACGGATTCCCATCGTGTAGCGCTCACTTCCGCTTCCCTCGGCGTCGCGGGACGGTCAGTAAAAATAGAGCATTCAAGTGGAGATAATTGCATTTACGTCTCCCTTCCCATTTAATCACTGTCCTAGAAAACAGCTTACCTGCCCGGCCTACTGATGGATGCTAACCGGACCAGAGGCAGTGTGGCTCTGTGATTCGCTTTCAGTTATTGGGTGCCGGCGTAGTGGGTGGAGGGTGGATCGCGCTGTGGGTGGATGGATGGATGGATGGTGAACAGGCAAGCAGCCTTGTAACGCATACGGCCGCGTAAATAATTTTCTGCTAACTGGGACAGGGTTATCAGGTTGGAGAGCTTACCTCGTTTGAGCTACGGTGCTTAAAGTACCTAATTCGAGTACCGGATCAATTTCCAAGGTCGAATTTCATATAGGATTAAGGTACATGTTCACAAATATGGTTGTGGAACACTGAGTTTTAGGAGGTTTTCATATTGGAATACATCACTAGAAAGCAAAAAATTATATCTAATTTCTTGAATATTGGAAGGACATTTAGTTATATCCGATATAATTACAGCAAAATATGATTTAAATATTTTTATGATGGTATAGTTTAGTGATATTTCCATTTCATTAATCTATGTTATTAGTTATTACCAAAAAAAATATGTATGACTGGTACCGGTGGCTGTTATCCTGCAGGGCGGTACCAGTGCAAATGTGACGTCATCGCTCCTTGCAAACTCCAGCCAAGATGTGGGTTACTGGGGTCGGGTTGTTTTGCACACGGCATGTGTATTTGTCGACTCTACTCGCGGTGTTCGATTTGAAATTCTTCGGGTGACCCGAGTCGCTCGGGTCGTGTTAATCGATTACGGCCATGATGTGCATGGATCACACTGCATCAATCCAGAACAAGTGTCCAGTGTACATGACAGACACAGGATGTGCACGGATCACACTGCATCAATCCAGAACAAGTGTGCAGTGTACATAGCAGACACAGGATGTGCACGGATCACACTGCATTAATCCAGAACAAGTGTGTGGTGTACATGACAGACACAGGATGTGCACGGATCACACTATATCAATCCAGAACAAGTGTGCAGTGTACATGCCAGTCACAGGATGTGCACGGATCACACTGCATTAATCCAGAACAAGTGTGCAGTGTACATAGCAGACACAGGATGTGCACGGATCACACTGCATTAATCCAGAACAAGTGTGCAGTGTACATAGCAGACACAGGATGTGGACGGATCACACTGCATCAATCCAGAACAAGTTTGCAGTGTACATAGCAGACAAAGGATGTGCATGGATCACACTGCATTAATCCAGAACAAGTGTGTGGTGTACATGACAGACACAGGATGTGCACGGATCACACTGCATTAATCCAGAACAAGTGTACGGTGTACATGACAGACACAGGATGTGCACGGATCACACTGCATCAATCCAGAACAAGTGTGCAGTGTGCATAATACTCATAGACACAGGACGTGCACGGATCACACTGCATCAAACCAGAACAAGTGTGCAGTGTACATGACAGACACAGGACATGCACGGATCACAATGCATCAATCTAAAACAAGTGTGCAGTGTACATGACAGATACATGGGCCGTAATCGATTAACAAGACCCAGGCGACTCAGGTCACCCGAGTAGTCAGAATTTCAAATCGAGCACCTCGAGTGGAGTCGACAAATACAGGTGGCGTGTGCAAAACGACTTGATCCCAGTAACGCACCTCTTGGCTGGGGGTGGCTAGGAGCAATGACTTCATATTTCCGCTGGTACCGTCCTGTAGGTTAACAGCTACCAGTACCAGTCATACATGTTTTTTTTTGGTAATAACATAGATTAATGAAATGGAAATATAATTAAACTATGCCATCATAAAATACTTTAAATCCTATTTTCCTGTAGTTATATCGGTTATTAAAAACAAAAAAAAGGTTTTGGATTAAGTCACCGTTTTTTTCACCCCGAGCATGGAGAAGCATATTCGATTATTCAACCCGAGTATGTACGATGTGCGCATGCGCCAAAAAGTGGCTCAGGTGACCCGAGTTGATTAATTGATTACACCCAGGATGTGCACAATGGTCTGATGGTAGCACACAGTGGTGGGCACTCTGGGCCCGTATGCATGGAGCAGAGTTAGCGGCGTGTGGTGTTATCCCTCTACCTCCGGGTAGCTATCACCGGTTATCGGCGTCGTCGAGAACTATGTCATGCCGTATGCATGGTGGCCTAAACGGTGAGTGTTAGCTATATGTGAATTAATTTATTCATTATGGAAATTTCTCTGAGCCTGTTGCCGGCGAGCACCTGGTTGGGCCTAATATATTGCCTTCTCTACCCACCGGGAACCAGCGCGCTTGTTACACAGGCGGCGGCGGCGATTTGTTTACTTTACATTCGATTCGCCGATTTGTGTTTTGTTGATATGCGACAGTATGGATATCGACATCGAAGCGGGGGTTGCTTGCATTCGTCGATTCGACAATATTAATATTGCCGCCTCTGCGGCGGCAGCGTTAATATTGCTTCGAATTTAGAGTTAAATTGATAAAATTTCACTTATTGCGTATTTAATTCTGTCAAATATGATAGCATTGAATTGATTTGGGGTCCATCCTGACACTAACCTAACACTAACACCGCTGTAAACCTGCTATGAGCAGGGGTTAGAATTTCCGAGTTTAAACGCATGGTGTTTGTCTAACACTGCTCCATGCATACCGACTTTTCGGCGCTAAACCAGAAATCCCGCCCTAACCACGGTTTGGCTCGCTAACACCGCTCCATGCATACGGGCCCTGGTGGGTAACAGTGTGCCCTGCTGCAAAGACAACAAAGTTACCATGGTTACAAATTAGGAGAAGGTGTGGGTGATTGGAATCAGCACTTTATAGTGGTATTTTATCTAATGTAAATTAACTTGCGGAGACAATTTTACTGCAAGCCAATGCATGGCAAGAACCTCACCAATTTGGAATTATCAGCAGACGTGCATAACTGCCTCAATCGGTCCAGTCACTACAAAGCATACATGTATAACTGGGGGCCTCAATCAGTGTAGTCACCGCTAAGCATACATACATACATACATAAACGTATGGCCGTCTCAACCGGTCAGGTCACCGCTGGGCATGCGCGTGCGCGTGCGCGTGCGCACAGCATGCCGGTCACGGAGGGCTGAATCTGTGGGCGCGTCTATTTATAGCTCGGAGCGTGGAGGCCGTTAATTAATGCTAATTCCCACATGCACTGACAGTCGCGGATAATGGCGTCGGCTGTAATCCAATTACATCCTTCTGGGCGCGTCGTCTGCTTTCTTGTATCATCCGCTAGTGTTAATAATTACGTCAGCTTCAATCTATTAATTAAGTGACGCAGCGTTGTGACACCTACAGAAAACACAACGAGCCGCGACGGCGGCGCGCTGGGACAAGCCCCGGACAGGGCACTGTCAACTCCTATTATCGCCCATCTATTCGCTGCGAAATTACGGATATTGTAGTCTCAGTCATGAGCCAACACCACAGTCTAGATATGCTGAGCGACTGGGTGAGTGAGTGAGTGAGTGAGTGAGTGGGTGAGTGCGTGGGTGGACTGTTGGTTGGTGGGTGAGTAGGGGCTGTGAGTGAGTGGGTGAATGGGGGTGGGTATGTAAGCGGGTGGGTAAGTGAGTCGGTTGGTTGGTTGTTGGAGTTTAACATCCTGGAAACATCTAAGGTCATATCAGGACGGGTACCGATTGCGACAGTGCGCACTCAAGGCAGCTTTATAGTGCTACCCCACTAGGAGACCATGTCACCAGCACCATGACCTGATATCTAACTCAGCCACCTTATCCTGACATCGAGCAAACCAGTCCTTGCCCAAAAAGACAAGATGGCGGCGATAACACGCCATCAATTTCACTTTTAAAGTGCATTAAAGTATATGTTTTATGATATTTTTCATGTCAGAAGTAGTAGGTAAATATGAATATGTATGTGGAGAATATATTTTGCTTCTTAAATTAAGAATTTATCTGCTCAATTCATTTCCCCACCATGTCAAAATTCTTCGCCAGCTTTTCTAATGGGTTGGTTTTCAGCCCTGCACTGGAAGTATGGGGTGAATCTTTTATCTAGGGACACCCTAGATAAAGGATTCACCCCATACTTACAGTACAGGTGTGAAAACCAACCCATTAGAAAAGCTGGCAAAGAATGTTGACATGCTGGGGAAATTAATTGTAATAAAACATGCAGTTTAATAGACTTTAAAAGTGAAATCGACGGCGTTCTATGGCCGCTATCTTGTCTTTTTGCATTTTCTCCCATTTCACCAACTCTGTGCCGATATAAGTAACCTGGTGCCAGGCATTCTACTTCCTGTTCCATACTAAAACTATTTTCACCCATATTTAGACTACATTGTCATTCACGCCTGTACTGTCAGTACAGGGTGAATCTTTTATCTAGGGACACCCATGCCAAAGGTATATGGATACAGTACCACCAGCATCATGACCCAATATCCCACTCAGTCACATTATCCGGATGCTGAACACACCGTGAAAGATAGTAGTGGTTGATTGTTGGAGTTTTTACGTTCTGGCAACATCTAAGGTCAGATCAGGATGGATACCGACTTGTGACAGTGTACACTCATGGCTTCCCCACTGGGGAATCAGGCCGCTGGAACCATGACCCGATATCCCACTCAGTCACATTATCCTAATACTGAGCTAACCAGTCCTTGCTCTATCCTATTAATGCCAAACGCTAGGCTACGAAGCGACAAGTATCAATTTGCAACTCATTGGTTTGACTCGTCTGCGAATCGAACTCCTGACCTTCTGCATGGGAAGTCTGCGCTCTGTCGATTTGGCCACCACGTCTCGTCGAAAGATAGTACCAAGTTGGCTGTGAGTATATGGCATATTCACTAAGACAGCGCACAATCATCATCATTCACTAGTAACAAGTAAAGGAAATACATTGAAGTGGACCTGGATAGCTGCTGCTGCTGTTGTTGTTGTTGTGCTTCACGTGTTCCCTGTTGCGTTGGTTCATAACGCTGCATGGCGTCTACTGAATACATAACATCGCTAGATCCAGTTATCTGTTTCGCCCGATGCTCAGTCATTCGACACATCTTCTCACACAGCTGGAGTGTCAACTTTGGGGTTTGCAACAGCCGATCCCTGAGGGTGTTGCACTTAATGCCGCTAACCAACCTGTAACACATGAGCGACTCCTCCAATGCACCATATTGACAATGTCCTATCTTGTGCCGAACCTCCCGGATGTACGCATCCATACTCTCTCCCTGAGGGTGTAGCTCAGGCAGTAGGGTGTCCACCTGTGAAGGTGTGGGTCATTTGATCGATCCTGCTCAGTGGACCCATTTTCAGTTTGGGCTATTTTCCGTTCCAACCAGTGGTCCATAACTGGTTCATCAAAGAATGTGGTATGTGCTGTCTTGTCTGTGTGAAAATGCTGTCTTGTCTGTTCTGGAAAGAGTAGCCGATGTGGTTGCAGCATGTTTCCCCCCAAGAAATATGTCAGAATGACCATATGTTTGACGTCCAATAGCCAATGATAAAAATCAATGCGCTCTAGAGGCGTGTTTAAATAAAACAAACTTTCCTTTGTAAGTGGACTCAGCTGTACTGAGCCAAGCAAAGAGGTTTGATTCCAGTTCAAAGTCAAGTCACAGCACAATATTTCCCATATTTCCCATGTTCATCAATTCCACGACACTGGTTTCCATGACTTGGATCCCATACCAGCTATGGGTTCTTTTTTTTTTTTTTTTTTTGTGACAAGTTTTTTATTCTGCCCATAACGTATAAGCTCCCGTGAGGGTGCTTGTTTTCAACGCTGGACAGCTGTGGTACTACCTTGTATACAGTTGTAACATTTTCCGATATTTGAGATATGTGCTATGGAGAACTATACTATAATAAATAGCATCTTGTCTATAAAATGGTAAATGGTATGTAAAACCAAAGGCATATAAGGTATATGTGGAGTTGTTGACCTATTATTAAAGATTGAGATTGTATATCAATATAGATAGAGAGAGAGGGTCACTTCTTATGTGGGACAGTCTTTGGAACTCTCCTCACATACCCCCTTCCCCCAAGTGTTATTTACAGATCATTGCACACCAGAGACAACAGGGCACTGTAGCCAGAGCTAACTATGCCTTGGATACAAGGATATTGAACCCTCATTGGTTAATCTGAGAATGCCTGTTCGTGATTGGAGGGATTAGTCAGGTGTGTACAGCCATCTTGGATTCTAAAACTATATATATAATAAACTAAGCAAGCTCCTTCTGGTTCCTTCTGCACACTTTATATCTTGCCTTCCTTCTCTATACTTGCCTGTAGTGATTTCCTATTTAACCTGTCTACACAACCACAGCTGCCGGCCGTCGCACTTTACACAGTGGTATATGTATATTGTATGTATGTATGTAATTGTAAGCTTCAAACTACTTATGGACATAAACCAATTCTGACACCATAAAATATTGTATGTATGTATGTAATTTTAAGCGCCAAACTACTTATGGACATAAACCAATTTTGACAAAAAAGCAACAGCAGTTACAGGGTCTGTTAACATATTAAATTGACTTAGTGTGCCCTTCTATTCAGCAGCAAATGTTTAATATAATAAGTGCATCAGTATCTGAGCCAGATGTGTCGGATCAAATCTCGATGTGTGTTTTGGTATTTAAAAGTTTATGTTTTCACTGGACTATTCAGCTGATTTGAGTACCGTACTATCTAACTAGCATATGCAGGTTCAAAATTAGATAAAAGATTCACCCCATACTTACAGTACAGGGGTGAACGACAACGTAGTCTAAATACGGGCGAAAATAGCTTTAGTGTGGAACGGGAAGTAGAATGCCTGGCACCAGTGTCAAATGCTTACTTATATCAACACAGAGTTGGTGAAATGGGAGAAAATGCAAAAAGACAAGATGGCGGCAAGAGAACGCCATCGATTTCACTTGTAAATTGCATTAAAGTATATGTTTTATTATATTTTCCAACTCAAAAGTAGCGGGTAAATATGAAGACGTACATAAAGAATATATTGTGCTTCTTAAATTAAGAATTTACCAGCTCACTTAATTAATGCAGCATGTCAAAATTCTTATCCAGCTTTTCTAATGGGTTGGTATTCACCCCTGTACTGGAAGTTCAGGGTGAATCTTTTATCTAGTTCAAATTGAGCTTGTGTCTTTCTCATCAAAGTATTACGCTTTCATCGGATTAAGCAACCATAACTAGACAAACTTTAGTTTTAACATGGACACATATATTTGGAGTACATTCGGAAGCCAGTGTCGCGGCACTGAAAACAAGAGGAATAAATCTATTGAACAAAGAAATCCCCACACATAAAACTATTTATATGTGTATATATATATATCTGTTTGTGTATGTATTGCTATATGTAATATATAGACCCTATATATGTATCGATCTGTGTGTGAGGTATAGACATAGAACCTGCACATAAATTCATATATAGATTTAAGTATAAAACCATATGCATAAAATCATATATAAATATATATATATGTGTTTCATATGTATGTATATATATATGGATTTGTATAAATGTTATATATATATCGATTTACATCTATACATGTGTACCAGATATTTCGTTCCATATCACGATGCCCATAATTAATCTTGTGTTTTATAATAGTAAGTCAAATAGTTGTTGTTGCATCTATGCATTGAATGTCTTAAAAAATACTACGTGTATTTAATCTATCCCACAAAATGTGTCAAAAGTACGCTTGGTAGATGTTGTGCTAATGTGAAAATGTACACATTTACATAAACATTTACACAAACTTTGGTTTCAAATTTGTGCTTGTACGATATAATTCTGTTTGTTTAACTGTCATAAATAAAATCTTGTTTGAATGTGTTGTGTATGTCAAAATGATATTATGGATCTGCGCTTAATTTCCATGTTCTACTAGACATTTAACTTTATTGTTTAATTTGTATAAGATCAAAAATCAAAAACTGAAATAGCTTTCTTTTCAACTCTGACATACACACAACATGTAAACCTTCATATGAATTTGAATTCTTCTATTATTTGGATGTTCTCTGTTTATTATTTTGAATGTTTTCGCTTTCGGTGTCCATGTCACAAACGTGGTAGCCAGTTTCAGAAAGCGACCCATATGTAACGAAATCTCATTGTTCTTACCTGTATCGTACTCCTTCTACAGGGCAGGTAACTAGGGCGAGGTTGTCGGCCTTCCTGTGGGTAAGTAGATAGGTAGGTAGGTATATCCCATGTGCTAGTAAATGTCACTCACAAACTCCTGTTCGCAAGTGCGATAGGTAATGAAGGAAAACACCATCAGCACCCTCCAGGGTGTGGGGTGGAAGGACTCACAGACTTCCCATATGTGTGTATATATATATACACTATATATATATATATATATTTATATATCTGTATCCTTAAAGCAGGATAGGGGAAATCTGAGGTTCACTCAGGCTCCTTATAGTTAGAGAGAGAGATCCAGGTTTGGTTATAAGACTGGTGATTGTGCCTGGTAGAGTCTGAGTTTAAGTATGTGCTTCAAACGATGAAGGCTCATATACATACAAGCATACATGTATGTATATATAGAGACTTCCAATAGGTACAGGCGTTAAGGAGCACTGGGGCCAAAGTGGCGTGCAATCACCGTGAGATGTACTCCAAGTTGACTGCCCCACTGAGTATGTAATGTAGCCTATCGGTTCACAGTAATAGCAGTAGCAGTTCCTTGTAGAGGTATACATATCCCCGCACACACACAACCCACCCACACACCACCCCCACACACCACATACTCTAACAAGCACACTAACCGGACATAATAGCTCCCACCTCCACACATACAAAGCGCCTTACAAGTCATACAGTCAGCCCTCGATAATACAGACTGCTTGGTATACCGCATCCAATATCGGACTGGCGTCGCTTGGTGTTTATTGGGAGTTTATGGTGCTGTCACATTATGATGCATCGCGCAAACGTATGTCAACGTATGTGAATTTTTGGGGTTATGTCGGGATATGTCATTATGCGTTACGCGTGAGTTAGGCGCTCGTTGGTATACGTCAATGTACGTCGACGTTCGTCGAGATACGGCGTCGGACGTCAGGAGGTCAGCAAAGTTTTGTGCATGCACAAAGCTTTCGTCATACGACAACGTTCGACAATGTGTGGATTTTACATCCGCCGTACATTATGTATGCTTTAGGCATACGTCGATGTATGTTAGACATATGTCAGTCAAACGTTGTTCACTACCTTGCACTACTTTGACCTATTTTAAAGGCAGTGGGAATGTACAGTCTGCATACTGACAATGTATGGATAACGTACGCTTAACATACATCTACCATACATTTAGCATTTCTCCAGCATGTCTTGACATATGTCACGTATGACACGTAGTTCTGGCAATCGAATATAACGTTCACCGGCATTCTGTGAATGTACCATGAGCGTAATTCGAATATTTTTCGCAAGGAGGTACGTTAGCCATACGTTTTTCATACGTTGGCCTTACGCTGCGTATACGGTATGTATACATCCAACTTTGACCCCCACACCGAAAAGCTTGACGCTTCTCGACATAAAAGAGTGATTTTACACGTTGGCGGTGCACTGGCGAGATGCGTCATAATGTGACAGGGCCATTTCCTCCTACCAACAGCTACGGTCATGGCTAGCCGGGTAGTAACGATGCACACGAATGGCGACTTTATAGTTGCACGCCACTAGGGAATTATGCTATTTGCACCATGATCTGATATCCCCAATCAGTCACATTATCCTGACACTGAATCGATAATCAGTACATGAGCTATCCGCGTGACACGTATACATTTTGTAAGTCCTTGGTTTGACCCAGTCAGGGATCGAACCTACGACCTCCCACACGGAATCATGCGTTCAACTCATCGGTCATCCTGTCTGGTTTTGAACTAAGTAAAACCTCTCTAAATCGACCGACCTTGGGACCGACTTTAAATGGTCCATTTAGAGAGGTGATCGATTGAAGGAGTTACAATATGGTTACAATGGTATTGTTGAGACCTAAATAAAGCGATCGATATAGGGGAGTGGTCGATCTGTGGAGGTGGTTGGTTAGAGAGGTTTTACTGTAGTTGAAGGTTCAAATTCACAGTAGTAAACAGCAATCATACAAACAGTCGTCCACGACTGTAACCGGCCGCGGTGACCAAATCGGTAGAACGCAGCCGTCCCGTGCAGAAGGTCGCGAGTTCGAATCCCAGCTGAGTCAAACCAATGACTTACACAAGTGATACTTGTATACATATTGATATCTACCCAGGCGCTCGGCATAATTAGGTTAGCACAAGGACTAGATGGGATGGCCGAATGAGTTAGAACGTCCATCTCCCATGTTGGTAGATCGTGGTTTCAAACCCTGGTCGAGTCAAACCAATGACTTAAAAATTGATACTTGTCACTTCCTAGCCAGGCACTCGGCATTATTAGGATAGGGCAAGGAGCAGTGGAATGAGGACGACCAATCATCCGCGATTGAAATTTCTCCTGCTTAAACAACTAATGTACACACAAAAAGACTATAGTTAGCAGAGCATTAGGACAATGTGACTGTGTGGGATGTCTGGCCATGGTGCCAATGGCATGGTTTCCCAGTGGGGAAGCACTATAAACTCGCCATGAGTGCACACTGTCGCAAGTCGGTACCCCTCCTGCTATGACCTTAGGTGTTGCTATGATGCAAAATAACTGCAAACAGGCAAACATACATCTAATGCTGTGCCTAATTATAGTACCAAAGCCAACCGATACACTACCCATCCTGATATGACCTTAGCTGTTGCTAGGGCGTAAAACAACAAACAACCAAACAAACCGGTACACTAACTACTGCTGCTAGTACTAGGGTAAATAAATTCATCACACACAAAAATGTAATACTTGTACTACTATTTAGTTTTAGTAACTTATCTCCAGTCAACCATATACGATGACAGACACAGTCCAAATAAAAATGTAAAATTTAAGACCCAAATGCACTGGGATTGGTCCCACTGCTTCACTGGTCACAGCTGGTCCAGTGTATTATTAACAACCCCACCCCAACAATATAATTCATAAACTCACATAACTAACTACACTAGAGTTACACTAGAATATTTCTAACAAACTGACATTTATATCGTGCTTGCCTAACTGCAACTGAACATTAAAACTTACTACAACTTTACCAACTGAATACAGAAGATAACTTCTGCTTACATTCTAAATACTATGTAAATACTCACATCGATCTGACTAATATTGATCTAGTTATATGACACTACTGTTAGCATATTGCTATGGAACCTTTGGGTTATAGAATTTCATTATGTTACATGCTGCAAATTCTGTATTCAACAGTTAGTGTATACCTTATTCTATATACCTTTTGTGTAAATAACCCTGAATTGAACAATGGCTGGAAGACCAGTGCTTCGGCACTGACAAAAGGCTTATTCAGCAGAATAAAAATATTTACCAAAACAAACAAAAATACTGTCCACAGCTAGTACCACATCTCAACCCACCAACTTCAAAAACCAAGCTAGGCACTTATAGTTATACACACACGAACGCTGATAAACAGTTCATTGGCAAAATTATACTGACCACCGTACATGCGTTTAAATGACTTTACACTAGTCTAGTTCCCGAAGAGGACAATTTCTAGATTACAGAAGAATTAAAATACTCGCTGGGGAAAAAATCTGTTTCGTGAATGCGTGCATCAGATAAAAAGTAAGAGCTTCAGATTAAATCTGCATAGTCCGATCAAAACATCAAATTCTCAAAACCAAAATCCTTATTAAGATTTGATTCTGTACATTAATTTGGCATTTTTTCGCATCAAATATCAATAAAGTTTCCTATTTAAACTAAAAGTTACTTCAACAAGCTAAAATAAAGTAGACTATGATAATTAATCTAACGTGATTTATCTGAGAAAATGGCAAACACTCAAAACTATCGGACTAGGCAGCTTTAAACTGAGGTCGGATCACCGAGGGTGCACTGTAGTAAAGACCAGGAAATGCAAAGTGGGGAAGCAATCCGGGTAGTATACGTGTGTGGGTGTGGGTGTGTGCGTGTGTGTGTGGGTGGGTGTGGGGGGGGGGGGGATTGCAGGGCGGTGGTGCTTTGCCATGAATTCAGTGCACCGTTCACCTGTTCACTGCTCAGGCGAATTTATGGTGCTGTCACATTACGATGCTTCTCGCCAACACGCGTCGACGTTTGTCATTTGTTGGCGCAACGTCGGGAAATATCAGGAAACGTTATGCATGCGTTAGGCGCGCGTTGGTATTCGTTGATCTACGCCGACGGTCGGTGGCGCGCGTCAGGGTATCGGCGAAGTTTTGTACTTGCACAAAACTTTCGACGTGCGACGACGCGCGGGTGCCAACGTTATGGTGACGTTAAGGGGTCATCGAGATACGTTAGAAGTGCGTTGGAGGTATGTATACTTCTTTTCCACTGACGCCGTGCGCACTTGAGGCTTGTTCCCACATGTTGCGCCAAACTTTTTTTGTTTTTTTTCTCAGGCGTCGATATACGTTACCACAAAGTCGGCCGCACACCGCCAATATTGCGCTGACTGCGAAAAGTTTGAAGTTTCTCGATGATTAAAAGTGATTTTGCGTGTTGGCGGCACGCTGGCAAGAAGTGTCGTAATGTGACAGCACCATTACCTCATGATTACACTCACACCACGACGTTCTGGATGTATGCCCGAAACAACAACCAAGGAAATGGCACCAACTTGGGTCTACTGCGCCGATAACATTATATAAACATATCAATGCACAAACCATTAGATACATTATATATATATTTCTGTCTGGGGAGGTAAGCTCTTCAATACAATGCCAGCTGACATAAGAAACCATTCAAACTGCAGTGAACAATCATTCAAAAGGCAGCTTGACAAGGTGTTAACAACAATACCAGATGAACCTCAGATTCCCGGATACACCCAGCTAGCACCAGTAGATTCATATTCAATGCTGCACATGAACAAAATCTGAACAGAGCCTTTCTCCCCAGATGTACTGGGCCCAGTTGGTGTAGTCTCCGATTTGGTCTGAGAATACAGCTCAAACACTTTAATCTAGTCTATATATGCTGTATTTTTTAATATTTGTTATGGTTTATTTACCCTGTCCATAACGAGTGAGTCACATTGCAGGTTGTTTTCATCACAGAACAGCAATAGTCTCAATTTGGTAGTACCCGTGTCATATTCGCTGTCAGTAATGTTAGCTTTCTGTGGGGGTTTTCTTGTCTTTTTTTTTTGTCTTTTTTTTTGGGTGCCACATTTGTAACATTATATATACTCGATCAGTGACCAGGATGTTGGGGCGGGGGGGGGGGGGGGGTGTTCAACTGGCATATTATTTGTTATTTGTTATTAGTTCTGCCCCCTTCCGGTGGTGAGGAGATTGTTATTTGGGGAGGTGTGTCATATCTCATTTTATTAGATGGCTTATATCATTCGGCATGCCAAGTTCCTGTCTGATATCCATTGAGAACGAAAGAAAGAACAAATGTATCGTTAAGCCATGGTTATTTCCATGGTGAGTCTGTACAAAGTAATACTTTACCTTATTTACCTACCCTAACAGCAAATAAATAGACGGGATGGCCAAATGAGTTAGAGCGTCCGTCTCCCGTGTTGGTAGATCGTGGAATCGTGGATTCGAATCCTGGTCGAGTCAAACCAATGACTTAAAAATTGATACTTGTCGCTTCCAAGCCTGGCACTCGGCATTATTAGGATAGGACAAGGACTGGTTGGCTCAGTGTCAGGATAATGTGATTGAGTTGGATATCAGGTCATGGTGCTGGTGGCCTGGTCTTCCAGTGGGGCAGCACTATAAAGTCGCCATGAGTGCGCACTGTCACAAGTCAGTACCCGTCCTGATATGACCTTAGATGTTGCTAGGACGTAAAACAACAACAAACAAACTTATCGACCTATATAACCTTGGTAACGCATTTCGTAACCGGTGTTTCTATACGGAGGACTACTCTTTCAGGCGTCAGAGTCCACACATATAATAGATATTTTAAATGACATTATCACAGCAATTTAAAGCTGTGTGGTTCAATAAACGCATCAACATGTCAAAGGTTGTTTTATTTAAAGTTGCACAGTCTGATGGTTTTGAGTTTCTGACATTTTCTGAGATAAATACATTAGGTTGTTCATTATAATGTATCTTACTTTAGTTTGAAGTAATTTTTATTTTAAGTGGCTAACTTTTGAGATATTTGAAGTACAACCAAGCAAAATTAATGTTGGCAAGCATGCAAAAACTCTGAACCCCATAGCCTTTGGCAGTAACAGGTTCTATTCAATTGCCTCAGTATTCCCTTCTGTATTACGACAACTGTTTAATAAGTACACCAGTATCTAAGTTAGATATGTAGAATCAAATTTAGATAATTGTCTTTGTTTTGAAAATTTGATGTTTTCATCGGACTATGCAGCTTTAACGACGACTCTAGACCACATTGATTTTTATATCATCGGCTATTGGACGTCAAATGAAAATGTCAAAACCGAAACATTTATCTAGATCTGATCCTACATATCTAGCTTAAGCCCCAGTCACACTACAGCTTGTGACCACTTTGCGGCCAGCTTAGACCAAAGAACCCACAGTCAACAGTGACATCCTTGTGACCAAAACAATGGCTGCTGACGTCTGGGTGTCACTGGTGACTGTGGGTTCTTTGGTCTAAAGTGGTCGCAAAGTGGTCGCAAGCTGTAGTGTGACTGGGGCTTTAGATACTGATACTAAAGCGGGCATTCCTTACCCGCGGTATGCGGTATGCGGTATGCGGCATGCGGCATGCGGCATGCAGTATGCGAATGGCATGATTCCTTACACACGCTATGCAGTATGCGGTATGCAGCACACGACTGGCTATATTTAAAAAATAAAAATAAACAATTATTCTCCATACTGCTCTGTATATGACCAAATATTGCATTCATATCTATGTACCTTTTTGTACGTCACATGGGGGTTCCTACCTTTATTATAACCAAATTATAGATAAGTATTCATATTTCTGTGCATATGGTAGCATTTATAGCTTTCCCCTAACGTTATGTCTTCCGGGTGCCCCGCTCACCATGTGTTTCCCCTCCTCACCCCTGTGTGAGACCGTTCCGTAATGCTCAGTCGCCTCTCCTGGTGTTAAACTAATGGACACATCAGACTCAGGTTTCTATTCACACCCATCTTGACGCATACCGCATGCCGCACCGATCGCTACATGGACCGATCGGAAAAATGCATTCGCATACCACGTGTAAGGAATGTAGCTCATAGGTTTCAAGGCGTTTCGATTTTTTGTCGCATTTGCATTCGCTTTCGCATACCGCATAACGCATGTAAGGAATGCGCCCTTTAGGAAGGCTAAGTCCATGTAATGAAACCTGCCATATCTGACACCTATGGTCTCCCGTGTTTCGACGCATATGCCAAATTAGTTTGGCGTGTTTTCAATTCAAATATCTCCAAAGTTAACCATTAAAAAAAAAACTTCAAACTAAAGTAGATAATAAAAATGATCAATCTAATATATTTATCGAAAGAAATTTAAGCTATCAGACTACGCAAGTTTGTCATAATAAATTTGGGATAAGGAATTTAATTTTTGGAGTGAATGTATGCTGTTTGGATTGCTTTTTTGATGAGAACTCTTGGCGATTAGGTAGTAAGCTACGTCGTTGACCTGGAGGGATTAACTTAAGGGAGGTGGTTGTTGAGCTGTAACAATTCAAGCAGCGTGGTTATTGGGAACCTCCTGCAAATGACCCCCCGCTCAAATGACCCAATGCAAACAGTAAAGTAACAACAACAACGTTTGTTTTACTTAAGGCCATGTCACACTACGACGCACAGCATCAGGGCATGCTCAACGTTCGAAAACTTGCCAGTACGTCGGCATTCGTCAAACTTTTCAGTGGTGGAGGATAAAAATGGACGTACACACAAAGTACACACAACATACGTAGCGTATACAGAATCTATCTCTGACCTATTGCTAGAGTATGAGGGCGTTCATGTGCCTCGCAAAAAGTTCGCAAAACGTTTGCAAAATGCTCGCATACGCTCACGGTACACTGACCAACGTTACGTATGTTACTCCATCGGTAGAAGTACAGCGTATTCGTTAAATACACTGGAGGTATGGCAGGCATACGTTCGAAGTACATTAGGAGTACGTAATGCATCCATTGGCAGTACACGGACTGTACGCGGATTACACATTCCCACCGGCTGAACGTACGGCTAACGTGCAGCAACGTATTCCAGCACTTTCCGAACAACAGGACAGCACATACCACAGCTATTGATGAATCAGTTGTGGACCACTGGTTATAAAGTAACAAAAAGTCGGAGTCTCTTCACCCGTACGTAAAACTAGCGTCACTTACTTATTAAAGGAGTTAAAGATTTAAAGATCCGATCACGTGGTTTTACCAGGCATTCGCTATATTAATATGCTATGGATCTTAATGAAACAATCGGGCGCGATGGCCGAATCGGTAGAGCACAGGCTTCCCGTATGGGAGATCGGTAGTTCGATTCCCAGTCGAGTCAAACCAATGACTTATAAAATTGATACTTGTCGCTTCCTAGCTGGCTCTCAGCATTAATAGAATAGGACAAGGACTGAGTAGTGCAGTATCAGGATAATGTCACTGTGGGATATCGGGTCATGGTGCCAGCAGCCTGGTCTCCCACCTAGTGGAGCAAGCACTATAAAGTCGACATGAGAGTGCACTGCCACAAGTCGATACCCGTCCTGATATGACCGTAGATGTTGCCTGGACGTAAAACTCAAATAAACGAACAATCTTAATGAAAGATTACACTGAGAATGGGTTATTTGAGCTTAGTCTGCCTAGCACCTATAAGGCCTGGTCATATAGCCGTTAGTAGACATAGTGATCCGTAGGATAGATTAACGCGGGTCAAACGTGGCGTAAGTGCTACATTGAAATATGTTAAGGTACGGCAGGTTTTGGTATGGATAAATACATTACGGTAAGGATAAATACGTTATGATACGGAGGCCAGTACGTTCAACTACCTTCAACTATGTTAGCCTCCACTATGTTCACCTATGTGCACTAACGGCTATGTGAATAGGGCTTCGTCCAAGGATGCTAGACTATACTAAAGAATGCTAAAGTATGGTAGAGTATGCTAAAGTACCCTAGAGTACATCAGCATCACGGATCCAAATTCAGCCCTTAACATAACCCCTCTTTTGAACATGTCCAAAAATTTAATCGGAGATCACGGCTCACCCACAATGTTACCAAGTTAACATCACGGACAAGTATGGATGTCGGTACGTTCAACTACGTTCAACTACTTTCAACTATTTTCAACTATGTTAGCCTCCACTACGTTCAACTATGTCCACTAATGGCTATGTCACCGGAGCTTTAGACTTTTCCATGAGTCCCTAATGGATATCGCAAGTAGATGTGTGACCATCACACAGAGAAAGGAAGATTAAAAAGCATATTCAAAAGGGTTCAAATTTACTTTATGCAATAGTATTTGTTTGTTTGTTTGTTGTTTTATGTCCTAGCATTAGCAACGTCTAAGGTCATATCAGGATGGGTACCAACTTGTGACAGTGTGTGCTCATGTTGACCTTATAGTGCTTCCCCACTGGGAAACCAGGCCACCAGCACCATGACCAGATATCCCACTCAGTCACATTATCCTGACACTGAGCCAACCAGTCTGTGCCCTATCCTAATATTGCCGAGTGCCAGGCTAGGAAGCGACAAGTATAAATTTGTAAGTCATTGGTTTGACTCGACTAGGATTCGAACCCACAAACTCATGGGTTCGGATCTCCCGATCTCCCAAAACAGGATGTAAAATATTCCGATAATCGGCAGAGGGGGGAAATGGAAATCCTCTATTATTATTCTGTGTGGCCGTCCAAGAGTGTGTGTATATGGTGTGTGTATATATATGGCTTGGCCCATGCTTGAGGGCAGGTAATTATAGAATTAGGGATGATTGGCAGGTCTGGTTGAGTGCACTCAGGGCCTGGCTCTCTGCTGAGTTAGGAGTTAATGCACACAGGGGTCAGGGTAGGTGGTGGCCATAGGTCAACCAGCTCTGGTGGTGGGCAGACCACTGGTGGTCATGGTAACCAGGAATGCTGAGTCCCTATTGGAGGAATTGGGAATGCTGCTTCCGTATTGGTTGAATGAATGGCATGATCCTAGACCAAGAATACATGTACTATATATAATAAACCAGAGGGGCTTGGACTCTATCTTACACTCTTACTTTGGCTTTACTTTCTCTCTTTCTCTCGGTCTGTATTGTTTTTCACTTTAGCATACCTACATAGCCACAGACTCGAACACCGACCCTACAAGGAGACGGACGCTCTACTCACTCGGCCACCCCATCTGGTCTTAAGCGATAGTAGGGGTAGCACTGGGAGATCAGGCCACCAGCACCAATGAGCCATTTCCAACTCAGTCACAGTATCCTGATATCGAACTAACCAGTCCTTGCCCTATCCTAGTTCTAGGCTATGTAGCGGACAAGTATCAATATTATACGTCTTAAAGTTCTACAAGAGATGATGAATTCGGATACCATATTAATGTTTGTTTGTTGTTGTTTTACGTCTTAGCAACATCTAAGGTCATATCAGGACGGGTACCGACTTGTGACAGTGCGCACTCATGGTGAATTTATAGTGCTGCCCCACTGGGAGACCAAGCCACCAACACCATGACCTGATATCCCACTCCGTCACATTATCCTGACACTGAGCCAATCAGTCCTTGCCCTATCCTAATAATGCCACGTGCCTGGCTAGGAAGCGACAAGTATCAATTTTTAAGTCAGTTTGACTCGACCAGGGTTCGAACCCACGATCCCATGGTCTACCAACACGTGAGACAGACGCTCTAACTCATTCGGCCATCCCATCTTGTATACCATATTAACCAGCCATGGTGGCCGAATGACTTGAGCATCCGCCTCCCGTTTTGATAGGTCATGGGACCTTAGAACCCTAGTCGAGTCAAAGCAATGGTTTGTAAATGTATAATTGTCACGACCTAGCCTGACGTTCGGCAATACTGGGAGTGGAATGAGGAAGACCGATTGTCCGTCATTGCTACCCAGGGCCCAGAGAAGACAGAAGCAGGAGGTGGGAATAACACAACTTTATTTCCATGATAGGCAGGGTGACTGGCTCAGTAGTTCAACTCTACTCACTGCAGCTATGAGTGCCTGGTAACAAGGCCCGACATGCAAGTGAAGTTATGGTACTTAATCAAATTGACATTTTTAATCAGAAGTACAGGACATTTCAATGATCAAGACCAGCACATTTCATCATCAGTCATGAATCAATCATTAATCAATCAGCAAACAATGTAACAATCATCAAATCTACATCAATGCAAACATTTCAATCATATGAGCTTCAATTTGTTATCAGGTCAATTGTTTAGTTTTTTAAGTTTTTTCGTTCATTTCGGTTTTTGCTCGAGTTTATTTTTTAAAGATCGAGTTAAGTGCATTGGTTGTGGGTGGGTGGGTTAAGAAGGCGTGTTGCTGCTACAGTCTGGCAGGGTGCGAGTGGTTGTGTCGAGGCTCGCAGGGGAGATTATGGTTTTTATTTTAGAGGTTGAAGTTGATTGGTTGAGGGATTTCTGGGGTTGGCCAATGGGATGGCTTGGTGTGAGTGGCAGGTGGGAGGGGCTGCTTCCCTGTTCTCTGCACCCCCAGCAATGACAGTTAAATGAGAGCCACCCGCTCATTTAACCTGATTGAAAATACCCGTACTCAATCAGCTAATGTACCCAAAAGAAACTAAATAAAGCACCACAAAAAACAGTATGTAGACAAAACTGAGCGCCAATTTTCCAATATTGTACAAACCTACCAGAAGTGAAACATCTACCTTTGGTTGGCTTCCCGTTATTCCTTCCATTATACACCAGTGGTCCACAACTGGTTCATCAAAGGCTGTGGTATGTGCTGTCCTGTCTGTGGGAAAGTGCATATAAAAGACCCCTTGCTGCTTATCGGAATGAGTAACCAATGTGGCGGCAGTTGGTTTCCTCCAAAGAAATATGTCAGAATGACCATATGTTTGACGTCCAATAGCCGATGATAAAAATCAATCTGATCTAGAAGCGCCGTTAAATAAAACAAACTTGTTGTATTCGCTCCATTAACTTATCGCCGTTGCAACAATAAGTCAACTGTTATAGACCTAACAAATCGGGCCATTTAAAGAAAAGTAATTTTCTACACACAACATATCTATTAATGATGCAGTTAATATGAAAATGCGAGCTATGTTATCAAATTATCCAACATAAAATAGGACAATTAAATTATCTGACTACTACATCAGTTATTATAATAATATTTACTTCCCACACCATCATCCATTTATTTGTATGTGGAACCGGACGTGGTGGTCGAATCGGTAGGCCTCCCGTGCGAGAGATCGGGAGTTTTATTCCCGGCCGAGTCAAACCAATGACTTACAAAATTTATACTTGTTGCTTCCTAGCTTGGCGTGTGGCATTAATAGGATAGCGCAAGGACTGGTTAGTTCAGTATCAGGATATCCTGACTGAGTGGGATATTGGGGCATAGTGCTGGTGGCCTGATTTCCCAGTGGGGCAGCACTATGAAGTCACTATGGGTGTGCACTGTCACAAGTCGGTACACATCCTGATATGACCTTACATGTTGCTAGGACGCAAAATTCCAACAACCAAACCAAAGCTATTGCTCCCATAATAAAGGCATCTGTCATCAGCTCGTTGAGGCAACAATAAGTCAGCTCTTAAGGCTTATAGACATAACTAAGAACTTCCGCCTGGCCACATAAAAAATCTCACATCGCAACCGCAGCACAAATCGCGGTAATGTGCCTGTCACACTATGGCGGATTGAGCAACGGACAGAACCGGACAAAGAATATTCTAGTTCGGTGTTATTCGGACTTGAAATGTATTGATTATGTAACGGACAGGTAACGGACAGGTAACGGACGGGTAAAGGATGGTAATGGATGGTAACAGATGGTAATGGTTGATAACGTATCTAATGATCAACGGACAATTCAGAATACAAAAAGAACTATAACGAACGGCAACGGACGTGTAATGGATATGCAATGGACGGGAACGGACGGGAATGGACAAGGAATGAACGGGGATCGGATGATAACAGATAATAACCACATAGGTCAGTACGGTGCAATCCGTTACAAGTTTTGTGGTGCATGCTCAAAAGTTGTAACGGATCGGGCTGGATATCAATGGATATCAGTGGGTATCAACGGATATGCAATGGATATGCAATGGACACAAACCAGACTTTGCCGGATATCAATGGACTTTGTTTGGTTTCTTTCCGTTTTCCCAATCCGGTGATGTGTGACAGAGCTTTAAGGTACTATTGTGGTCTATCCTTTTTTTAAAGCAATTTCCACACGGAAAATACATTCATGCAGTTAATGCGTAAATGCGAGCTATGTTTTCAAATCACACAACATGAAATAGGACAATTAAGATAACATTGTGTTTCATTAAAAGTACGTAAATTTCCACCAAACAAATATATATTCATGATGCAGTTAATGCATAAATGCGAGCTATATTATCAAATTATCCAACATAAAATAGGACAATTAAATTATCTGACTACATCAGTTATGATATTAATTGTTACTTCCCACACCATCATCCATTTATAGTTCTGCGTAAATGCTCACCTCGTGGCCTGGTCTCCCAATGAGGCAGCACTATAAAGTCACCATGAGTGCGCAGTGTCACTTTAAGTCGGTACTCATTCTGATATGACCCTAGACCCACTGTCACAAGTCGATACTCATCCTGATATGACCTTAAATGTTGCCAGGACGTAAATCTCCAACTACCAGCAAACAACCAAATTTTCAGTGGAAAATGCTCGGCGAATCATTAGCAGAACTGCACCCACTTCCGTCCCTATCTAACCAGACCTGCATTGGGTATTGGCCTAGCCGGCTGTGGGGCCCACATGCCCCTGCCTATGTGTGCTATATATATACCTTTTGTGGCGGCTTGCATACAGGGATTATGGCGGTCACGTGATGAGGTTTATGGCTGCTTTGAGAGGTGGTGCCCGGGTAATCACGTTAGTGAGTATTAACCGAGCGGCGCAGATAACGCACAAAGGCAGCCGTGCCCGATACGGCCGACTCGCACAGAATGTGAATAAGGCGCAGCAGAATGTGAATGAGACGCAAAGGCAAATTGATGCAATCAGCACAGAGGCTTCTTTTAAATGAAGAGTCTGTAAAGTTTGTTGGTCAGACTGCTGCTAGACGTACAAACATTTCATGTTAAGATTTGGTTGGTTGGCTGGTTGTTGGAGTTTTATGTCCTGGAAACATCTAAGGTCATATCAAGATGGGTACCGACTTGCGACAGTGCGCACTGATGGCAACTTTATATATAATGCGTCCCCATTGGGAGATCAGGCCACTGGTACCATGATCCGACATTCCACTCAGTCACATTATCCGGACAATGAGCTAACCAGTCCATGCCCTATCCTATTAATGCCGAGTGCCAGGCTAGGAAGCGACAAGTATCAATTTTGGAAGTCATTGGTTTGATTCGACCAGGAATCGAACTCCCGACCTTCTGCACGGGAGGCATTGGCTCTAGCGGTCCTGATATGACCTTAGATGTTGCTAGGACGTAAGACAACAACAAAGAAACCTGTGCTCTACCGATTCGGCCACCGCGTCCGGTTTTCATGTTAAGAAAGAAAATTGTATAATATAGTTCAGATTGCATACCTTTTATCTGTTTATCAGCATTTGTTTAACGTTAAAGTTGTTCATGCCCACTATGCTGACGCAAGAACATACCCAGGAAATATTCATGATGGTATTGAGTTAAGATGAGTTTAATTTAACCACACACATGTACTCTGTGGCGGAGTGGTTAGAGTGTCTGACTTTTTTCTAGGTCAGACTCCTAATCTGAAGGTCGGTGGTTCGATTCCCCATGCCCCCATCTCTGCCAATTTGGATTTCCACCACTGTGTAAAACTTACAGCATCATCAAAGGCCAGTTGCTCTCATACCATGTCTATGTGGTGTGGGAGGTTAAAAATCCCTTGGGTCGTTAAAAGTGTAGGCTTGGGCTTTCTATCGACAAACTGTCTAATGGTGAAAACAAGTCTATTCAGGCTTATCCATGATAGGCAGTATAAATTTTCAACAACAACAACTAAATAGAAGCGGGGTCATATGTCAATTTAATCGAACCTGTGTCTGTTGAAACTTATAGGTATCCACTAATTCAATATACAGTAAAACCTCTCTAAATCGATCGACCATGGGACCGAGTTTAAGTGGCCCATTTAGGGAGGTGGTCGGTGTATCTTGTATGCAGGTATTGCAGGTATAGCAATACCTCAGGGAGTTTGACGCCCCTGCCTTGCAGAGTTGTAAACCACTGCCTTGTGGTACAGGTCCTTGACAGAACCGAAGGCTAAGGGAGCAAACCCTAAACAGAAAACCATGTCACTGTGGCAGCATTAAGGGCGGTTGATGTATGGAACTCCCAACATCTCCCGACCAGCCACTGCAGGGACAAATAGTTTTGCGCCTGTCTTGACATGTTCTTGCCGGTGTGAAACCTCTATTTGCTCCCCGAGAGAGTGCCGCTGGTAACTTGCAAAAGCCAGCAGCACTTCAACACTTTTGCAGGCAGCTTTCATGAAATGTAAGCTAAATGGAGAGCGGCAGTCAAGTAATGAAAGCAGTCTTTGTCGCATTGCGACCGACAGCATGATGATGATGATGACGGTGTAGAGAGGTAGAATATCCTTACAATGGAATTGTTGGGACCCAAATAAAGCGATCGATATAGGGGAGTGGTCGATCTGTGGAGGGGTCGCTATAGAGAGGCATTACTGTATATGCATGTAGAATGCTTAAGCCCCTGTCACACATCACTGGATTGGAGGAAACGGAAAGAAACCGTACAAAGTCCGTTGATACTCCGGTTTGTGTCCGTACAGGTTTTGAACATGCACAAAACTTGGAAAGGATGCCACGGATTGACGTCTACGGTTCTTGTCTGGTTTGAGTTTGTTTCGTCCGTTGGCTATCCGTTCATATCCGTTTCATGTCCATTTTATGTCTGTTTCATGTTCGATTCATGTCCGTTTGTCCAACGGCCTTTGAACTGATATCGCAACATTTTGACACAATTTAATACATTTAGATACTTATGACGCCCGGACTAGACAATTCTGTCCGTTGCTCAATCCCGTGATGTCTGACTGGGGCTTTACATATTTAACCGTCGGGCTATTCCACCCCCACTTAAGGCGAGCCTATGTGTTAATATAATAATTGTTTCCATGTGAATGTCTTGTGCCTCCCGCCGCCGGCTGTCTGTCATCCTGCCAGCCTGACCCTTGACTAGCAATGTCTGAGGTGGAGAGTTTGACTCCTGACAGACCATGGGCAGAAGGCCCTTAATTAAATAAGATTATAGAGCAATCCAAATAGCAATCTGAAGTTGACCATAGCGGTTAATAATATAAGTCTGGAGAACAGTAAAGAATGCAAGGAACGTTCATGTCACTTCTTAGGAGCTCACCCTTTTATTCTTACCTCTGACTAACAGAATGAATCGATCAATATAACCTATGTTCTTAGTTAAATATAGTTCAACAGTGGAATGTATGTTATATGTCAAATCCCCTCCCATATAATTAAGTTAAATAAGTTTGGAATTTCCATAATAAAGGCCTAAATCTCGGCTAAAACATTGGAGCGTGCAGAAACATGTCCGATGGGTCTGGGTCCAAATGCCCGACCTCCTATCGTTGCTAGGATAGTCACAATTGACGTATCCAAGCAACGCTTTACAGCAGGGAACCCGGCAGTTGCGAGCCCGCACAAAATGCGAGCCCGCGCAAATAATGGCAAAATGCGAGCCCACGCAAAATGCGAGCCCGCGCAAAATGCGAGCCCGCAAATAATCAGTCGAGTAGTCTCGCCCACTTCACATATATGTAGGCCTACCCATATCTGATTCTACGTAAAGATTTCAATTGCCGATTTGTTGTAACAATGTATTCTGCATAATTATGAACTTTAATTTAATTTAACATTGGTTGCTCTGCTGGAAGATCACCCCTTGGGGAAGCCGTACAGTTAGTTATCCTTTTTTTTTTCTTCGGATAATGTGACTAAGTGGGTTATCAGGCCATGTTCCCAATGGAACAACACTATTAAGCCATCATGAATGCTTGTCCTGATATGACCTTAGATGTTGCTAGGGTGTGAACCCCCAATGCTGTTCTTTGTCGTCCGTTCCTTACGGTGGGGGGTGGTGATGGTGGTGATTTGTTCGCTTGTTATTGTTTTACATCCTAGCAATATCAACGGTCATATCAAGACGAGAACTGACTTGTCACAGTGCGCACTCATGACAACTATAGTGCTGCCCCACTGGGAGACCAAGCCACCTGATATCCCACACAGTCACACTATCCTGACACTGTGCTAACCAGTCCTTTTCCTATTATATTAATGCCGAGCACCAGGCTAGATAGTGACAACTATCAATTGTATAAGTCATTGGGATAATTCGACCGGGATTCGAACTCCCGACCTTCCGCACCGGAAGCCTGCGCTCTACCGATTGGGCCACCGCGTCGGGTGAAAGCAGGAATAAGTATCCCTTCCTCCCTCCCCCTCCCCCCCCCTCCCCAAACCTGTGGAAAGACACCGTTCCGCGTTTGGATCAGCGCCGGCTTTGAAAACAAGATCTCGTGATATAAAGGCCCTGTCACACTACGACGTTTCTCACCAACGCGCTTCGACGCGTGCCGGCGGGTTGGGTTTTTGTTCAAAACGTCGGTACACGTCCGGTACGTTACCGGCGCGTTGCCGGCGCGTTGCCGGCGCGCTACCGGCGCGTCGGTACATAGCAACATGTGAATGGACACGTCGGCGCGCGTCGGGCTGCGTCGAGGTTTTGTGCTTGCACAAAACTTTCGACGCGCGCCGACGCGCGCGAACGTGTTGGATCGCGCGTTACCGGCGCGTTGGCATCACGTAGACCCACGTTACGGGCGCGACGGGCGCGTTTGCAGGAGGTCGACACTCGTTACCTGCGCGTTGCTCACACGTTGCTGTGTGTGTGTGTCTGTGTGTCTCTGTGTGTGTCTCTGTGTCTGTGTCTGTGTGTGTATCTGTGTGTGTGTCTCCATGTGTGTGTCTATGTGTGTGTCTCTGTGTCTCTGTGTGTGTCTCTCTGTGTCTCTGTGTCTGTGTGTTGGTGTGTCTATGTGTCTTTGTGTGTGTATATCTGTATGTGTGTCTGTCTGTGTGTGTGTCTCTGTGTCTTTGCGTGTGTGTCTGTGAGTGTGTCTCTGTGTTTGTGTGTGTGTCTCTGTGTCTGTGTGTGTCTCTGTGGCTATGTGTGTGGCTCTGGGTCTATGTGTGTGTCTGTGTATCTGTGTGTGTCTCTGTGTCTGTGTCTCTGTGTCTGTGTCTCTGTGTTTCTGTGGGTGTATCTCTGTGTCTGTGTCTCAGTGTGTGTGCCTGTGTGTCTGTGTGTGTCTATGTGTCTGTGTGTGTGTCTCTGTGTCTCTGTGTGTGTCTGTGTGTCTGTGTGTGTCTCTGTGTGTGTCTCTCTGTGTGACTCTGTGTCTCTGTGTGTGTCTCTCTGTGTCTCTGTGTCTGTGTGTTGGTGTGTCTATGTGTCTTTGTGTGTGTATATCTGTCTGTGTGTCTGTCTGTGTGTGTGTCTCTGTGTCTTTGCGTGTGTGTCTGTGAGTGTGTCTCTGTGTTTGTGTGTGTGTCTCTGTGTCTGTGTGTGTCTCTGTGGCTATGTGTGTGGCTCTGGGTCTATGTGTGTGTCTGTGTATCTGTGTGTGTCTCTGTGTCTGTGTCTCTGTGTCTGTGTCTCTGTGTTTCTGTGGGTGTATCTCTGTGTCTGTGTCTCAGTGTGTGTGCCTGTGTGTCTGTGTGTGTCTATGTGTCTGTGTGTGTGTCTCTGTGTCTCTGTGTGTGTCTGTGTGTCTGTGTGTGTCTCTGTGTGTGTCTCTCTGTGTGACTCTGTGTCTCTGTGTGTGTCTCTATGTGTGTGTCTGTGTCTGTGTGTGTCTCTGAGAGAGAGACACACAGACACTCTCCCTCCCTCCCTCACCCCTCTCTCCCTCCCTCTCTCTCTCCCTCTCTCCCCCCTCCCTCCCACACAGAGACACACAGACACACACACAGAGGCCTACATAGAGACACACACAGAGACAAAGAGACACACACAGAGACACACACACAGACACAGAGACAGACAGAGACACACAGACACACATACACACAGACACACATAGAGACACACACAGAGACACACACAGACACATAGACACACACATAGACACGGAGACACACACAGAGACACAGAGACACACACAGAGAGACACACAGAGACAGAGACACACACATAGACACAGAGACACACACAGACACAGAGACACACACACACATAGAAACACAGAGACAGAGACCCAGCCACAGAGACACACACATACACACACAGAGACACAGAGACACAGACACAGACACAGAGACACACACAGAGACACAGAGACACAGAGACACATACAGAGACACACAGACATGCACAGAGACAAAGAGACACACACCGAAACACAGAGACACACACAGACACAAAAACACACACAGAGGCACACACACAGACACAGAGACACACACAAAGACAGAGACACACACAGACACAAAAACACACACAGAGGCACACACACAGACACAGAGACACACACAAACACAGAGACACACACAGAGACACACATAGAGACACAGATACACACACTGAGACACACAGACACACACAGACACACACAGAGACACATAGACACAGAGACACACATACAGACACAGAGACACACACAGACACAGAGACACACACATAGACACACAGACACACACAGAGTCACAGAGACACACACACAAAGACACAGAGACACACACAGAGACACACATATAGACACACATACACAGAGACACACACAGAGACACACACACAGACACACACATACACAGAGACACACACAGAGACACACACACACTCACACAGCGACACACACACATACACAGAGATACACAGAGATACACACACAGAGACACAGAGACACACACAGAGACACACCCACAGAGACACAAACACACATACACAGAGACAGAGACACATACAGAAACACACAGACATACACACACAGACACACACAGACAAAGAGACACACGCAGAGACACAGAGCCACACACACAGACACAGATACACACACACAGAGGCAGAGACACATAGACACACACACAGACACACACATATACACAGACACACACACACAGACACAGAGACACACACACACATAGAGACACAGAGACACACAAAGAGACACACACAAAGACACAGAGACACACACACACAGACACAGGGAGGGAGGGAGGATGCCGCAACGTCGATACCCGTTGACGGCGCGCTAATAACACGCTATGATCACGCTACCAACACGATGCAGCCCGTCCAAATAGCCTCCAACACGCCGAAAAGTTTGACGTTTCTCGACGGGTTGCAAATATTTTGCACGTTGCCGGCGCGCCGGGGGAAACGTTGTAGTGTGACAGGGCCTTTACGTCGGGGGCGAGAGTTAAATTATTACGGAAGTGACGGCTGGAGCGGTAGCGGCGGCGGCAAAGACGGCGCGGGGGCCGGGAGAGGGCGAGGAGGGGGGTAGTAGGGGAGCGAGGGTGGAATGAAGGGTTGGGGAGGATGAGAAAGGGCGGGTGACTTTTAATTTGGCAGTGGTCTGCCTGTCTTGTCTCTGCTCACCAAACGCGGCAGGCGTCAAGAAGAAACCCAACCGACCAGCCTTATGGCTGGCGCACACCTCCCGTTTACGATTCACGCACTAAAACTCGCAACTCAACCCAACCCGCTTAAAACTGAAAACGGGCCGATTCATTTTTCGAATCGCGAAACGCAATCGTAATCGGCCGGTTTTAGCCCTAAAACTGAGGTTTTATGCGCGAATCGCAATCCCTAGGTGTGCGCGGGGAGCGCACACCTAGCGATTTTTGTGTGCGAAACGGACAGTTTTAGGTCGTATACGGTAGGTGGGTGCGCACAAACGGGAGGTGTGTGCCGGGCATTAAGCCTTACTCCAATGTACATACGGACACGCCAGATAGTATAATCGTCATTTTAATAGCCTGTCTTCTTCGTTTGTGTCAGGTGGTGGAAGTTGCAGAACATGGCGAGAGATATAACACGCGCGAACAGGCTAAATATGCGCCGCGCGCATGCGCAACGTACTTCCGGTAGGTAGTGCGGTAATTGAAGGCGGCCGTTGATCGGCGATGGGATAAATACGCGGTACGCGAAGTGAGTAGGCGGTGGAAGATGGACAGGCAGCTGTGGGGGCTGTGTGGGGGGATGTGGGGGTGTAGGTAGGTGGGTGGAGTGTGTCGGTGGTGTGTGGGTAAGGGTTGGGAGTAGGGGTAGGTGTGTGGGGGTGGTGCGTGGGGGTTTGTGGGGGATGTGGTGGTGTGTGGGTGGTGTGGGTGGGTGGAGTGTGTGGGTGGTGTGTGGGAAGGGGTTGGGGGTAGGGGTAGGTGTGTGGGGCTGGTGTGTGGGGATGTGGGGTGGTGTAGGGGTTTGTGGGGGATGTGGTGGTGTGTGGGTGGTGTGGGTGGGTGGAGTGTGTGGGTGGTGTGTGTAGGGGTTGGGGGTAGGGGTAGGTGTGTGTGGGGATGTGGAGGGGGGTGGTATATGGGGGGGTAGGGGTAGGTGTGGGGCGTGGGGTTGGATGTGGGGATGTGGGGGTGGTGTGTGGGTGGTATATGGGGTTAGGGGTAGGTGCGGGGATACCGGGGTGGTGTGTGGGTGGTATGTGGGGGTAGAGGTAGGCGTGCGGCGTGGGGTGTGTGGCTTGGGGATGGTTTTGGGATGTGGGGTGGTGTTTGGGTGGTATGTGGGGGTATGGGTGTGGGCTGGTGTGTGTGTGGGGGGGGGGGGGCGTTGGCCTCGACATGTCCCGGGAGTTGGTATCAGATGTGCACTATTTTCACAGACTGAGACCCGACCCTCTTTGTATTATCATTACATTACAGAACGGCCTGTCATTGAATATGCTCTTTGACACCGCCCTGCAGGCGGCGGCTGGTCGAGGGTGGGGGGTGCAGGGTGGGGGGGGGGGGATGAGGCAGTGAGTGCTGGAGTGTGGCGTGGTGTGGCGGTGTAGGTTGCGGTGTTTGGTGTGGTATGATGTGGTGGGATGTGGTGTGGTATGTGGTGGTGTAGGTTGTGGTGTTTGGTGTGGTGTGATGTGGTGGGATGAGGTGGTGTGGGGTGTGTGGTGGTGTAGGTTGTGGTGTTTGGTGTGGTGTGATGTGGTGGGATGAGGTGCGGCGGGGTGGGTGGGTTGTACCAATGTGTAATGGTGCAGACTGGGTTATGGGGGGGGGGAAGATTGGTTGGTGGTGATTGGTTGGTGGTGATTGGTTCATCAGGTCGTGTGATGGTAGTGGTGGTGAGTGGGTTGTAACAATGTGCAATGGTTCAGACTGGGTTATGGGTGGATGATTGGTTGGTGGTGATTGGTTGGTGGTGATTGGTTGATCGGTTTGTGTGGTGGTAGTGGCGGTGAGTGGGGCGTAACAATGTGTAGTGGTGGTGATTGGGTTATGGGCGTGACTGGTTGGTGGTGATTGGTTCATCAGGGTGTGTGATTGTAGTGGCGGTGAGTGGGTTGTAACAATGTGTAATGGTGCTGATTGGATTATGGGGGTGACTGGTTGGTGGTGATTGGTTCATCAGGGTGTGTGATGGTAGTGGCGGTGAGTGGGTTGTAACAATGTGTAATGGTGCTGATTGGGTTATGAGGTGACTGGTTGGTGGTGATTGGTTCATCATGTTCTGTGGTGGTAGTGGCGGTGAGTGGGTTGTAACAATGTGTAATGGTGGCGATTGGGTTATGGGGGTGACTGGTTCATTGTTATTGATTCATCATGTTCTGTGGTGGTAGTGGTGGTGAGTCGGTTGCAACAATGTGTAATGGTGGTGATTGGGTTATGGGGGTGACTGGTTGGTGGTGATTGGTTCATCATGTTCTGTGGTGGTAGTGGCGGTGAGTGGGTTGTAACAATGTGTAATGGTGGTGATTGGGTTATGGGGGTGACTGGTTGGTGGTGATTGGTTCATCAGGTTGTGTGGTGGTAGTGGTGGCGAGTGGGGCGTAACAATGTGTAATGGTGGTGATTGGGTTATGGGGGTGACTGGTTGGTGGTGATTGGTTCATCAGGTTGTGTGATTCTAGTGGCGGTGAGTGGGTTGTAACAATGTGTAATGGTGGTGATTGGGTTATGGGGGTGACTGGTTGGTGGTGATTGGTTCATCAGGGTGTGTGATTCTAGTGGCGGTGAGTGGGTTGTAACAATGTGTAATGGTGGTGATTGGGTTATGGGGGTGACTGGTTGGTGGTGATTGGTTCATCATGCTCTGTGGTGGTAGTGGCGGTGAGTGGGTTTAATTAATGTGTAATGGTGCAAATTAGATTTTGCTTAGTTCTTTGTTTTTTTATTCTGGAGGGGGGTGTTGTCGACCTGCCTCGACTTGCCACCATCGCCCAACTTGAAACCGGCGTTGCCTTGGTCGTCATGCCCACAAGTTGTTTGTTACCTCATGTACTCACGAATCGTGTGTCACCTATATATCTTTCTGGAAGCGTGATTCAACCACAATACTCCTCAATAAAACACCAATGTAATAACGATACCGAAAGAATGCTGCATTCCCATTTGGCTCCTTCCTGCATTACAACATATGTAATCTGAATCAGAAATGATTGCTAAGTTAGCGAAGAGCATATCATTGCAACGTAGTTTCGTTTGGAAAGGGCCTTAGTAAAGTTGCACAGTCCGAATATTTTGAGTTTCTGCCATTTTCTTAAATAAATAGATTAGGTTGATTGGCATACTCTATATTTCTTTAGTTTGAAGTAACTTCTACTTTGGAGAAAATCGAATCAAACGAATGACTTTCAAAATTGATACTTGTCCCTGCCTAGCCTGGTTTTCGGGATTACTAGGATAGTACAATGGCTGGTTAGCACAGTGTCATGATAATGTGACTGAGTAAGGAACTAGTTCATGGTGCTGGCGGCCTGGTCTCCCAATGGGGAGATATTTTAAATGTAAACATGCTAATTAATCTTGGCGTGTTTGTCAAAACCACAAAGTCATTTCAAAACTAAAGTAAGGTAGATTATAATGATCAATCTAACATATTTATCTCAGAAAATTAGTGAAACTTAAATCGGACTAAGCGACATTAAATACCTATATGCTATATAAGCCATTTTACGAGTATAATAAGGCCGGAAGCTTCGATATGTTCCTCAGCCCTTACTCCTCCCTCACTCGTCGACTGGAGGAGCCTTGATCTAGTCATCTACTGTTCCAGCCTAGCTAACCTGAGATACTATTGGGGGCGCCACCTGTCTGGTCACGCATCAACTGCCTCCCCATCTTCATTCACTGTGCTGCCAACAATTATATATATTGATATATATTAAATAGTTGGTAAAATATTGCTGATAGCGACCGACTGTTTGTTACATGGAGGGAGCCTCTCTAGTACTATCCTCAATTCTGACCAATAGGAAGGAAGCCCAGATGGGATGCCTACTATGTGAACCTGTGAATATATTTGTTTTGGTTGCTGTTGTTTTACGTCCTAGCAACACCAAAGGTTGTATCAGGATGGGTACCGACTTGTGACAGTGCACACTCATGGCGACTTATAATGCTGCCCCACTGGGAAATCAGGCTCCCAGCACCATGACCCGATATCCCACCCAGTCCCAATATCCTGACACTCAGCTAACCAGCCCTTGCCATATCCTACTAACGTTGAGCACCAAGCTAAGAAGCGACAATTATCAATTTTAAAGTCATCGGTTTGACTCGAGCGGGAACCGAACACCCGACCTTCCACACGCGAGACCCCCGCTCTGCCGATTAGGTGAGTAGATGGCGCCGATGTAATCGCATGTATGGTCATTCCAGAGAACACCGGTGTTTATTTAAGTTTTGATTTTACTGTCAATTACATGACAAATGTGTCTGATCAAACACAAGAAAATAAAATACATTATCCCTCCAAATTTCTTTAAACAAATTTAAACAAATTAAATCACCCACACGTACCAAATTCTGAAGGAGAATTATGACTAAAGAAACAAGTTTTTTCTTCTTGGGGTTTTCTTGTCGTTTGGCCTAACTGTAAAACTGCACGAAAATGCATTGCTAATTATGATATAGACCATATAACATAGGCCTAGATATGGTCAAATTAGTCGTGCTTTATTGTTGACTTTGTATAAATTTGTTACGTTTTTCTAGCTTTTCTTTTCCTTTTTTTCAACTTTATTTTGATCTAAATTTGTTAATGAACCTTCAACTGTTGTACCTACCCGCGGCTACCAGTAGGTGCATACTGGCAAGAAGATCTTAAATCCGTGCCAGACCACAAAGAAATACAAAGAAACACAAAGAAACACAAAGACCCTCGAGACGTGACCAACTTGGCTTCATTCGGTCCGAAATATTGTTATTCCATCTCACTCAAGGTCAAGGTCGCGCGCGCCGACCTCGCGGGAAGTCGCGACGCGAGACAAGAGATCTCCGACCAATCAGAAGGCTCATACTATCCATACGTCGGGGGTTGAAGCCCGGCATGTCAACGTCATGGACTGCGGTATCGTCGTCAGGCAGCGGGCATATTACGACACCGCGCCACACGGGAATACTAAACCGTATGGCGCGCCGTTTTGCCATATAATTCGCGATCCTTTTATTTGTTCAGTTCAATAATCCCTCCACTGCCAAGCTTCCGTGTTGGCTTCTGATACTTAGGTGTATGGTACCAAAGACCTAAGTGGTCGCTGGCTGAAGGACGTGGTTTCAAACCCCGGCCGAGTCAAACCAATGACTCACAAAAATAGATACTTGTCTGACACTCGACATTAATAGAATAGGGCAAGGATTATACCTTCATAGTTTGTTCAGTGTCAGAATAATGTGACTGAATGGTATATTGAGTTATGGTGCCAGAAGCCTGGTCTTCCAAGTTCTAGTAGGGCATCTCTGTAAAGTCGGCATGGTGGCTCACTCATACAAGTTGGTGGTGCCCATCCTGGTATGGCCTTAGATCTTGGCATGACGTAAAACCCCAACAAACAGCATGCTCTATTGACAATGTGTATGTTTGTTGGTATTGGTTTTGTGTGTGTTATTTTATTTTTATTTTTTTTATGAACCAGTGGTCCACAACTGGTTCATCAAAGGCTGTGGTATGTGCTGTCCTGCCTGTGGGAAAGTGCATATAAAAGACCCTTTGCTTCTTATCAAAAAGAGTAGCCTATGTGGCGCCAGCGGGATTCCTCCAAAGAAATATGTCAGAATGACCATATGTTTGATGTCCAATAGCGAGGCGTCGTTAAATAAAACAAACCTTTTTTAAAAATGTAGCTAAGACTGAAGTCAGGCTGCCTATTTCGGTTGTTTATTGAGGTTGTATGTCCTAGTAATGCCTAAGGTCTGATTAGGTTGCTTGTTTTTGTTGTTGCTTGTTTAAAGGAGTTTTACATCCTAGAAACATCTAAGGTAATATCAGGATGGGTACTGACTTGTAATAGTGCGCACTCATGGCGACTTTACAGTGCTTACCCCACTGGGAGACCAGGCCACCAGCACCATGACCTGATATCCCACTAAGTTAAATTATCCTGAGACTGAGCCAACAAGTCCTTGCCCCATCCTAATAATCCCAAGCGCCTGGCTAGGAAGCGCCAAGTATCAATTGTGTAAGTGGTTGGTTTGACTCGACCGGGAATTGAACTCCCGACCTTCCACACCGGTGGCCTGTGCTCTCTCGATTCGGCCACCGCGTCTGGTGAACATTGGAGATGTTGTTTGCTTTGTTTTAGTTGCTGGTACTAATATAGATCGTAGCCACATATACCCACTATGAAAGAGGGCCTGTGTGCAAATATCTGACAGGGACCCCAATAGCGAATCGAGATGTTTTGTGGCGCATTCAGATTAGTTAGGCCTGTGTCCGTCACAACAGACCTTTTTCAGGGAGCATGTGAGTGAGTAGATAAAAGATTCACCCCGTACTTTACAGTACAGGGGTGAACGACAACGTAGTCTAAATACGTGCGAAAATAGCTTTAGTATGGAAGAGGAAGTAGAATGTCTGGTACCAGTGTCAAATGGTTACTTATATCAGCACAGAGATGTTGAAATGGGAGAGAATGCAAAAAGACAAGATGGTGGCCAGAGAACGCTGTCGATTTCACTTTTAAATTGCATTAAGGTATATGTTTTATTATATTTTCCAACTCAAAAGTAGCGGGTAAATATGAAGACGTACATAAAGAATATATTGTGCTTCTTAAATTAAGAATTTACCAGCTCAGTTAATTTCCCCACCATGTCAAAATTCTTCGCCAGCTTTTCTAATGGGTTGGTTTTCACCCCTGTACTGGAAGTATGGGGTGAATCTTTTATCTAGTGAGTGAGTCGCTACCCACATTATTTCTGTGACACTGATATTAAGAGAGCGGGCTGGCATTGGAAATCTTTTATGAGCCCTTTCTCCAGAGCATGATGCACAGTGAGATGCTATCCACAATATTTTTCTTTTCTTTTTGCTGGTTTGTTAGTTGACTTTTTTTTTCTTCGAAATTTATACCACTTATAATGGATAAGTCTGAATAGACCTGTTTTCACCATTAGAGAGTTTGTCGATAGAAAGCCTGAGCCTACACTTTTACTGACCCAAGGGATTTTTAACCTCCCACACGACATAGACATGGTATGAGAGCAACCAGCCTTTGATGATGCTGTAAGTTATACACAGTGGTGGAAATCCAAATTGGTAGAGGTGGGGGCACAGGGAATCGAACCACCGACCTTCAGATTAGGAGCCCAACCTAGAAAAATGTCTAACCACTCGGCCAAAGAGAACACCAATCGCAGACAATTGGCCTCCCTCATTGCACTCTTCCTTGCCCTATCCTAGTAATGCTGAGCGCCAGGCTAGGTAGTGACAATTATACATTTTTATGTCATTGGTTTGACTGGACCGGTAGTAGAAATCCTCTAGTGGACCTTTTCCACAGAACATCCTGCACGGTGAGCTGCCACCCACAGCATTAGTTCAGGCTACTGCCACTATGGAGTCGGTTGGTGGTGGAAATCCTGTATGAGTGACCTGCAACCCACAACAGTCAAACCAATGACTTAAAAATAGATACTTGTGGCTTACTAGCCAGGCGCTTGACATTATTAATATTATGATAGGGCAAAGACTGGTTGGCTCAGTGTCAGGAAAATGTGACTGAATGGGATATCAGGTCATGGTACTGGCTGTTTGGTCTCCCAGTGGGGCAGCACCATGAAGTTGCCATGAGTGTGCACTCTCACAGATCAATACTGGTCCTGATATGACCCTAGATGTTGCCAGGAAGCAGAACTCCAACAAACAACCAACCAAGCAACTCACAACAGTCGTTCTGTCATTGCATCAAAGGGTGGATTTGTGGTGGAATTCCTCTATTATCTACCCCTTCCACCATCAAACCCCACTACCACTCTTCTTAATGTATATAACCCATGCCAACCACTGCAATACCGCTAGAATGCCCCACCCCCGCCCCTTCCTTCCAGCACGCCACTGCTCTCACCAACTCTCATGTGCCATGTGCAATGCGCACAGTGACAATCTCTGGACACCCTATCTCTAATCTCAACACGCCACCGACCAAACCAGCATGCTTGGTGTTGACCGCCCGGGCCAGCAGCTGATAAACGAAAAGGAAAACTGAACATGATGGCACTGGCAGGAGCATATGTGACTCGTACTTGTAACTTACAGATTAACTTACAGATTAACTTACAGATCCTCTTCTGGCTGATCTAGGCCCTATTAGGCCTCTAATGTCAGCTCGTTATGGCAAAAAGAACTATATTGTGCACACATATGGAGGTCGACGGTACCCTGAAGTCATACAATTGTGGGCGTCCTCTCCAATGTCTATCCAGCCTTCTCTCAAATGCTTAGGTTGTAGGGTGATGATATCAAGGAATAGGGTGGTCTGTCATAATATATATCTAAGTACAGTATAACCCCGTTAAACCAAACTTGAAGGGACCCTAGAAATTTGTTTGGATTAACTGATCATTGGTTTAACCAAGCTTTGACTTGGCTTTGGCAAAAACAGGGGTGCATTATGAATGTACAATGTATGTGGACACTATGATTATTGTTTTTTATGTATATACAGTTTAACCCCATTAAACTAACCTCGGTTAAATCAAACGATCGGTTAATCCAAACATTTTTCGGCAACCGGGCAAAATACTACCATTCATCATATAAAGTTTGGTTCAACTGTACCGGAAGTGGCCTGAGGCCGACAATTTTGTTTGGATTAACCGATACTTTGGATTAACCGACTTTGGTTTAACCAACTTTTTTATATGATAAATGGTAGTATTTTGTGGGCCGCTGAAAAAAGTTTGGATTAACCGATCATTTGGTTTAACCGAGCTTGGTTTAAAGGGGTCGTACTGTATTCCGCTAGGTGTGTGTATGTTGTGGTCGATATTATCACATTCCTTCCTTCAAGTTGCATAGTCCAATAAAAACATTAATCTTTCAAAATCAAAATACACTTATCTAGATTTGAACGGAATATCTAAGTTGGATACTGGTGCCTGTATTAAGCATTTGGTGCTACGTACAAGGGTATACTGAGTCAATGTAATCAAACCTTTACTGCTGAAGACTATGGGGGCCTGACTTTTGACAAGCATGCCAAATTTAATTTATCATGCTTATACTTCAAATCACCATTGGCCACATCATTCGTCAGAGTTCAATATACCGTACATTGTTGGAAGGGAAGGTGAATGGCAGCAGAGGGAGAGGGAGACCAAGAACATCATGGTTTACAAATATTTCACAGTGGACAGGCTTGAATTATTCACAGTCTATCAGAACAGCACACCGTCGGGACAAGTGGAGAACCATTGCATCCAACCCTCGACTAGAGGACGGAACTATTGATTGATTGATACTTCAAATATCTCCCAAGTTAGTCATCTTAAGGCAATGTTACTTCAAACTAGCATGAAGATGATTATAGCAATCAACCTAATATACAGTAAAACCTCTCTATACCAACCCCTCCACAGATCGACCACTCCCCTATATCGATCACTTTATTTGGGTCCCAACGATACCATTGTAAGGATATTCGAACTCTCTAAACCGACCACCTCCCTAAGTGGACCACTTAAAGTCGGTCCCATGGTCGGTCGATTTAGAGAGCTTTTACTGGAAACCTGAAGCTGAGAGACATTAAGACCGACTCATGGACGCAACTCTCACAGCAGAGAGCTAAATGGAGAGTGGCAGTCAAGTAATGAAAGCAGTCTTTGTCACATCGCGACCGACAGCATGATGATGATGATGACTGTATTTATCTCAGAAAATGGTAGAAACTCAAAATCATCAGATGATGCAACTTTAAAAGGGGGAAAATTCAATCTTCTATCAAAGATGTTTTAATTTGTGGAGAGGGATAGGGGTATGGTATGGGTATGGGTAGGGTAGGGAATGGGGTATGGGTAGGATAGGGGATGGGATATGAGTATGGAACGGGATGGGGTATGGGCACGGTAGGGGTGGGTATAGGGATAGGGTAGGGATGCGGTGGGGTGAGGATAGGGCATAAGGGTAGGGTTAGGGTTAGGGGTAAGGGTTGTGGTAGGAGAACGGGTAGAGGTAGGGGTAGGAGTAGGGGTAGGGATGGGGTAGGGTAGGGGTAGGAGCCGGGTAGGGGATGGGGTAAGGGTAGGGGATGGGGTAAGGGATGGGGTAGTGGTAGGGGTAGGGGTAGGGGTAGGGGTAGCGGTAGGGGTAGGGTAGGAGTAGGGGTAGGGATGGGGTAGGGTAGGGGTAGGAGCCGGGTAGGGGATTGGGTAGGGGTAGGGGTAAGGGTAGGGATGGTGTGAGGGATGGGGTAGTGGTAGGGGTAGGGGTAGGGGTAGGGGTAGGAGCCGGGTAGGGGATTGGGTAGGGGTAGGGGTAGGGGTAGGAGTAGAGATGGGGAAAGGGTAGGGGTAGGTGTAGGAGTAGGGTCGAGGTAGGTGTAATGGTAGGTGTAGGAATAGGGGTAGGGTAGTGGTAGGTGTAGGGGGTGGGGTAGGGGTAGGTGTAGGAGTAGGGTAGAGGTAGGTGTAATGGTAGGTGTCGGAATAGGGGTAGGGTAGTGGTAGGTGTAGGGGTAGGGATAGGGGTAGGAGTAGAGTAGGATAGAGGTAGGTATAGGTGTAGGGGTATGTGTAGGAGTAAATGTAAGGATATGTGTAATGGTGGAGATGGGGTAGGTGTAAGGGTAGGTGTAGGAATATGGGTATGGTAGTGGTAGGTGTAGGGGATGGGGTAGGGGTAGGGGTAGGAGTACCGTAGGGTAGAGGTAAGTTTAGGTGTATGGGGTAGGTGTTGGTGTCAATATAAGGATATGTGTAATGGTGGAGATGGGGCTGGTGTAGGGGTAGGGGTAGGGGTAGGAGTAGAGTAGGGTAGAGGTAAGTTTAGGTGTATGGGGTAGGTGTAGGTGTCAATATAAGGATATGTGTAATGGTGGAGATGGGGATGGGGTAGGGGTAGGGGTAGGAGTACAGTAGGGTAGAGGTAAGTTTAGGTGTATGGGGTAGGTGTAGGTGTCAATATAAGGATATGTGTAATGGTGGAGATTGGGATGGGGTAAGGGTAGGGGTAGGAGTAGAGTATGGTAGAGGTAGGTCTAGGTGTAGGGGTAGGTGTAGGGGTAAATGTAAGGATATGTGTAATGGTGGAGATGGGGTAGGTGTAAGGGTAGGTGTAGGAATATGTGTAGGGTAGTGGTAGGTGTAGGGTAGAGGTTAGTCTAGGTGTAGGGGTAGGTGTAGGGGTAAATGTAAGGATATGTGTAATGATGAGGATGGGGTAAGGTTAGGGGTAGGTGTAGGAATATGTGTAGGGTAGTGGTAGGTGATGGGGAAGGGGTAGGTGTATGACTAGGGTAGAGGTTAGTCTAGGTGTAGGGGTAGGTGTAGGGGTAAATATAAGGATATGTGTAATGGTGAGGATGAGGTAGGGGTAAGGGTAGGTGTAGGAATATGTGTAGGGTAGTGGTAGGTGATGGGGAAGGGGTAGGTGTAGGTGTAGGTGTAGGAGTAGAGGTAGGTCTAGGTGTAGGGGTAGGTGTAGGGGTAAATGTAAGGATATGTGTAATGGTGGAGATGGAGTAGGGATAGGGGTAAGGGTAGTGTAGTGGAATGGGTAACGAGGAGTTGAATGGGTGACGAGACTGTGTAATTAATTCCGAACGCATGCAATTGTATTCTTGACTGCCATTAATTATGATGCAAGAAAAAAAGAACCGGTTTGTGTGTTCTGCCAAAGACCCTATAATACTAAGACGGCTCACTTCATAACTCTCCCATGGTAATGTAAATTTTGCAGGGCCACCTTGTGGTGGGTTTGATCAGCCCGGCTGCTGGTTGGTATTTCACATGTAAACACATACAATTATATTATACATGAGATAGGTAAGTATGATTACACATCATTATGAAATTGCTATGAACAAATACACATCATCATCAGCATCATCATCATCGCCATCATCACACATCTTTCACATTCATATATACATTTATACATATAATAACCCTGAATTGAAAAATGGCTGGAAGACCAGTGCTTCGGCACTGACAAAAGACTTATTCAGCAGAATAAACATATTTACCACAAAAAAATAAATATATAGCAACTGTTTAACCAAGAGAACAACCAGCGCACCAAGTGGTGGGTTTGCTCATTTTGATTACACAGTACAGGCTGAGTGAGCCGCCTTAGTATTAATATTATAGGGTCTTTGGTTCTGTCTTGTCTGCCATGAAATCGGACTGGTCACCGCCAGGCATGCATTATACAACACCGATACCAAAAGCAAGCCGTGCACAGATGTCACGCGCTGCATTGTGGGGCGGCTTAATAACGGGGCCCGGATGTTATCTCCTGTCCTGTCACTTCCTTATCGGGGATGTCTTCCATATTCAGCCCCGGCACTGCGTCCAGCTTACGAACAATTCATCGTCACCTAGCGCGGGCACTGCTTGCCATTTCCTAACAATTCACCGTCACCTAGAGCGTGCACTGCTTGCCATTTCCTAGCAATTCACCGTCACCTAGCACAGGCACTGCTTGTTGTTGAAGATTTATACTGCCTATTATGGATAAGTCTAAATAGACTTGTTTTCACCATTAGACAGTTTGTCGATAGAAAGCCTGAGCCTACACTTTTACCGACCCAAGGGATTTGTAACCTCCCACACCACATAGGCATGGTATGAGAGCAAGTGGCCTTTGATGACGCTGTAAGTTAACCACAGCAGTGGAAATCCAAATTGGCAGAGGTGGGGGCATGGGGAATCGAACCACCGACCTTCAGATTAGGAGTCTTACCTAGAAAAAAGTCAGACACTCTAACCACTCCGCCACAGAGAACACCACATTGTCATATTTATGCTACACAGAGCGCAACTGGATGAATGGGTTTGTTTGTTTTGGTTTTTTTTTTTGTACATCCTGACAGCATCTAAGGTCATATAAGGACATGTACTGACTTGTGACAGTGCGCATTCATGGGGTTGGTTGGCTGGTTGTTGGGGTTTTAAGTCCTAGCAATGTCTATGGTCATATCAAGACCTGTACCGACTTGTGACAGTCCACATTCACGGGGACTTTATAGTGCTGCCCCACTGGGAGACCAGGCTCCCCATGTCATGACCTGATATCCCACTCAGTCACATTATCCTGACACTGAGCTAACCAGTCCTTGGCCTATCCTATTAATGCCGAGCATCAGGCTAGGAAGCGGCAAGTATAAATTTTATAAGTCATTGATTTGACCCGACCGGGAACCGAACTCCCGATCTCCCGCGCGCATGGCCCGCGCTCTACCGATTTGGCCACCATGCCCAGTGAAGGCAATTGGATGAATAGGTTTGTTTTCATGTTTTTGGTGTTCTACGTCCGGGCAACATCTAAGGTCATATTAGGACAGGTAGCAACTTGTATCAGTGCGTACTCATGGGGGTGGTTGGCTGGTTGTTGGGGTTTTAAGTCCGAGCAATATCTATGGTCATATCAGGACAGGTACCGACTTGTGACAGTGCACAATCATGGGGACGTTATATTGCTGTCCGACTGTGAGACCACGCCACTGGCACCATGACCCGATTTTTTCTCCACTCACATTATCCTGATACTAAGCTGAACAGTACTTGCTAACCTAGTAATTCCAAGCACCAGGATAGGTAGCAACAAGTATCATTGGTTTGGCTCGGCTGGGATTCGAACTCCTGACGTTCCGTACGCGAGCCTGCACTCTTGCTGATTTGCCCACTGCGTTTGGTGGGTTAATGGGTTCGGTGGAAAGCAGACGATCAGAATGTTGAATGGAATGTGCTGTAACTGCAGGTTTTGTGAGGTGCACTCATCAGTAAGCATCATTCACAATGTTCTGAATTCATTGCAATTATTTATTTTAAGACTACATCCCTTGTACATACAAGGACGACTAGAGGAAGCCCACCCAAATCATTATGGAAGAATATGTATTTAATAGGAATATTTACACCACAAATAGATGTGCGTGTAAGTATTAAGGAAGAATACATATTTAATGGAAATATTTACAACACAAATAGGCTTGCATGTAAGTTTTAAGGAAGGATACGTATTTAATGGAAATATTTACAACACAAATAAGCTTGCATGTAAGTATTAAGGAAGGATACGTATTTAATGGAAATATTTACAACACAAATAGGCATGTGTAAGTACTAAGGAAGAATACGTATTTAATGGAAAATATTTACAACACAAATAGGCTTGCATGTAAGTATTAAGGAAGAATACGTATTTAATGGAAAATATTTACAACATAAATAGGCTTGCATGTAAGTATTAAGGAAGAATACGTATTTAATGGAAATATTTACAACACAAATAGGCTTGCATGTAAGTATTAAGGAAGGATACATATTTAATGGAAATATTTACTAAACAAATAGGCATGCATGTAAGTATTAAGGAAGAATATGTATTTAATGGACAATATTTACAACACAAATAGGCATGTGTAAGTACTAAGGAAGAATACATATTTAATGGAAAATATTTACTAAACAAATAGGCATGCGTGTAAGTATTAAGCAAGAATACGTATTTAATGGACAATATTTACAACACAAATAGACGAGTGTGTAAGTATTAAGGAAGAATGTATATTTAATGGACAATATTCACAACACAAATAGGTATGGGTGTAAATATTAAGGAAGAATGCATATTTACTGAACAATATTTACAACACAAATAGACGTGTGTAAATATTAAAGAAGAATGAGTATTTACTGAACAATATTTACAACACAAATAGACGTGTGTAAATATTAAAGAAGAATGAGTATTTAATGGACAATATTTACAACACAAATAGACGTGTGTAAATATTAAAGAAGAATGAGTATTTAATGGACAATATTTACAACACAAATAGACGTGTGTAAATATTAAAGAAGAATGAGTATTTAATGGACAATATTTACAACACAAATAGACGTGTGTAAATCTTAAAGAAGAATCAGTATTTAATGGACAATATTGACAACACAAATAGACATGTGTGTAAGTATATAATTGCAATATGGAACAGTACATACATCTATCGTGGTTTAATAGATGGAAATAGCCTCAGCGATTTCCATGGCTCACACATATCACATTAAATTGGTTCTTGTCGCTCCCTAACCAAGCGCATGGCAGCATTAGGATAGGGCAAGGACTGGTTGGCTCAGTATCAGGATAATGTGACTGCGTGGAATATCAGGTCACAGTCACAAGTCAGTATCTGTCCTGATATGAACTTAGATGTTGCCACGATGTAAAACAACAACAAACATTAAAGTTATATAGTCCAATAGGTTTGAGTCTGTGATATTTTTGTTAAATAAATTCATTTAGTTTGATTATTATAATCGACCTTATTTTAGTTTGAAGTAACTTTTATTATAAATGGTTAATTTTAGAAATATTTGAAGTGAAAATATGACAAATGAAATTTGGGAAGCATTTCAAAAGTCTGTCACCACACGCTTCAGCACAAACATGTTTTATTAAATAGGCTGAGTAAACCCCTCTATACAGCAAACTAATGTACGAGTATCCAAGTTGGTTATGTAGGATCAACATTAGGTAAGTGTTTTGGTTTAGGACATTCTATGCTTTCATTGGACTATACAGCTTTTAATATTATGTAGAATTTAAGAAAATAGTTGACTAAAGAGAACCCACACTAGGACTCCTTTAGTACGTTGTTTGATTGGAATTTTTAATCTTAACTAATTTCTCAGGACATGGCAGGTAATTTCTAACTCATGTGACAGTGTGCAATCCTTCATCATCATCATCATGCTATCGGTTGCGATGCAACAGAGACTGCTTTCATTACTTGACTGCCGCTCTCCATTTAGCTCTCTGCTGTGAGAGTGATGTCCTTGAGTCAGTCTTAATGTCTCTCAGCTTCAGGTTTATTTCATGAAAGCTACCTGCAAAAGTGTTGAAATGATGCTGGCTTTTGCAAGGTACCAGCGGCACTCTCTCGGGGAGCAAATAGAGGTTTCACACTGGCAAGAACATGTCCAGACAGGTGCAAAACTATTTGTCCCTGCAGTGGCTGGTCGGGAGATGTTGGGAGTTCCATAGATCAACCGCCCTTAATGCTGCCACAGTGACATGGTTTTCTGTTTAGGGTTTGCTCCCTTAGCCTTCAGTTCTGTCAAGAACCTGTACCACAAGGCAGTGGTTTACAACTCTGCAGGGCAGGGGCATCAAACTCCCTGAGGTATTGCAATACCTGCAATACCTGCATACCATTTCCTCCAGTTCAGTGCATTCCTTACTGTGGTTACATTGCGTTGTACCACCGAGATACCATGCCACCAGTACCATTCACATGATACCCGACTGAACCTCATTATCATGACACTGAACCAAGTAGGCATTGCTCTATCCTAGCAATGTCAAGTGCCAGCCAAGGTGATATCAGATAGCAATACGTCACTTCCGAGATAGCAAAGTTGCTAACGACCCAGCCATTGGTTCACTGATATGGTTGGGGTGAAGCTCCCTACAGCACTTGTTGTCTTGTTAGTTTGTTGAGGTTTTAGGTCCTAGCTAGATCTACGGTCATATCAGGACGGGTACCAACTTTTGAGAGTGCGAACTTATGGTGACTTTATAGTGCTGCTCCACTGGGAGACCAGGCCACCTGCACCATGAGTCAGTCACATTAAACTCACACTGAGCTAACCAATCCTTGCCCCTATCCTACTGATGCCGAGTGCCAGGCTAGGAACTGACAAGTATCGATTTTGTAAGTAATTGGTTTGACTAGGCTGGGATTCGAACTCCCGACCTTCCACTTCCACATGGGAAGCCTGCGCTCTACCGATTGGGCCACCATGTGCGGTCTCTACAGCACGACACTCAGCTAGACAGACATAACGCAAGTGGATTTTGATCTTATTCAGAATAGATCTAGCACATGTTCAAATCCTGGTCGAGTCAAAGCAATGACTTACAAAATTGATACTTGTCACTTACTGATTCAAATAAGGGAAGCCGGAGACCGAGTGGGAGATAGGTTAATTTATTTGCAATGTTATGAAAGGTACAACGGGGGGAGTCAGTCCATGGCATCGATGTTGATGGGGCCTCCCCGATCGCCGGGTGCTCTGAGGCCGCCAGAGCCGACCCCTACAAAGTAGTCCTTAAAATAGAGGGTTGTGCGTGTGGTAAAAGTTTAGTGTCCGATGGCCAAGTGAATCCAAATGGCTGGAGGTGGGGGCAGGTTTCCAGGTCAGTGATGGTCATCCTGCCCGCAAGCCGTGGAGGCCCCTGGGACCCCCACCTCTGCGAGTGCCTCCCACAAAAGAGGGGTCAGCACATGAGGGTTCAGGGGGACCCCCTTGTGGCAGATGAACGCCGGGGCCATCGCATGGGGCCGGGACCTGCTGGAGGGCCTGGGACTAAGCCTGCACCGGACACATCACTGGCCGCACGACGAGCTTATTCCAGCGTGTCCTACGTTCAGCCGGGTCCGGGAAACAGCTGGCATCAGGACGTCAGAGGGGGGGACCCCTAGGGGAAACCCTCCCGGCAGGAAGCCATGAGGCTTCGCTTCAGGAATGTGAACAACAGCACATGTGGTACTTGCCGTTTTATCATGGGTGCTGTGGGGGCCGTATGCTATTTTAGTGTGTGTGGGCGTACCAAGGTCATGATCCGTGTGATCGTGAGGAGAGGGGGCGACCCTGCCTGTGGCCTAAAAACCGCTGATGACTTCTTCCCTGTTCCCCTCTCGCGTGACTTTTTTAAATAACATGCCGCCTCGCCATGGTTGGTGACTATTCGCCGCACATTTGCGCAGTAGCCACAGATGTGGGCAAACTTTCGGCTTCCAGTTCCTTGCGACTCACCCTTACTGGCCTTGTCGCAAAATTTGGGGTTGCGGTTCCAGGCCGAGCATGGGGCGCCTAACGCCGCCTTGTCATAGGTGTTCCGGGCATCCGAGCTCGCCTTCTGGGCTTTAGCGTCATTGGCCATAGTGCCATTCGCCATTGTCGTCATGTGTCCGGCCATCGCGATTATTTCTTTTCACACTGCCATAAAGGGAAGCTGCGTCCCTCCATCCCATGGGGAGGCGGCCGTCGGCGATTCGGGTGAAGGTTTCTTTGGAGTACCGATGCACTATGTTCCAAGGCAGGGAACAGTTGTCTAGTGCTATGGCTTCCTGGTGTGCCGAGAGCGCAGCTAGTGTGTGGGCCAAGAAGCCACGCTGAGTCACGGCCATTGAGCAGGGGCTACAGTCGTAGCTGCTGGCCTCCCGGCGGTGTTGGCGGCACCCAGCCGGGGCTCCGGCCAGGCGCCGGAGGGGATGGGGGAGTGTCCGCGCTATCCCTCCGTGTTCGTCTCTGATGGCTGGCCCTAAAGGGGGGCTGGTGTTTCCCATGATATGTCCGCCTCCCTGAACTCGTCTTCCAGGTCGCCAGGGGTAGGTAAGCCAGGGAGTATGGGGAGGCCATTTGGGCATGGGGGCGGCGTCGATGGTCCTTGCTTGGAGCTGGTGTCGGCTGCCTCCGGGGCCGGGGTTGTTGGTTGTCGGTCGGGGCCACACTGCCTGCGGCTGCCTCCGTGAGCGCCTTCTCCTGCAGGAGGACGTGCTCCTCCATACACTGCCAGCACCTCTCCATCGCCTCTATTGTCTCCTGCATTTTTTTCATTTGGTCTTCTTGCAATTTTTACTTTTTTGTCATGTTTGTGGTTCGCTTAGCCTTTCGCAGGGGTGGTGGCTTCCGGGGAGGGGCAGCGGCCAGCCGCCAGTGAGGTGCGCCGGCGTGGGACATGGGATCAATGCCATCTGGTATGCTCATCTCCATGAGCTGCTCCTCCGCCAGGAGAGGTCTCCTGGCCGCGCTCTTCACAGGCCTACTGACTGGTGTACGTTTGCCCGATCAGAGCTCGATTTTCCCTGCAGAAGCCCGAGCACTCCTTCTCGCTTTGGAGTGTATCGAGGTATCCAACCACACTAACTATGTTATATACAGTGATTCGTTCTCTTGCCACCTGGCTGTTGCTGTACTGAAAACGAATCACCCTATTCTAGCAACGGTCATTTATAAAATGAACCAACTGACAACCGATGGGTATGACATCCACCTGTGCTGGGTGCCTGGCCATGCTGGCGAACAAGGAAACGAACGAGCTGATCGGGCTGCAAAGAAGGCCCTGAACTGTGATCTTGAACCATGTCTGATCCCTCACTCTGATCTGAAACCACTAATAGCCACCCACATAAAATCCAAATGGCAACATGAGTGGGATGAAAACATTAATAAACTTAAAGAAATTGAACCATCTGTGGGAAAGCCACCACAGACTCATGCAGGAGGTCGACGGGACCAAGTGGTCCTTAGCCGCTGCCGTATTGGCCACTTGTGGCTTACACATGCTTTTCTGCTCAAGGGGGAACATCCCCCTGAATGTATTGGGTGTCAGTCCCTGCTGACACTCAAACACATTTGACTAAGTTGCGTTGATTTGTTGGCCCTACGCCAACGGTTCTACACTGCAGACAGTATGCATGATCTTTTTACTAAGGTAAAACAGAAAACCATTTTAGCCTTTTTGAGGGCAGCCAGACTGTACCACCTCATATAGTTTACTAAATAGATTCTATCAATTATTAATAACACTTTTCTTTTTCTATGGGAATTTGTTTCCCTTGACCACAAATATATGATTGTGAGCTTTCTAATTTAATGAGTGTCTATTGGCACATAATTGATTGTCTGCTTTTACATGTAAAAGCGATGGTTTGAACAAAAAACAAACATTTCTCGCCGTGAATATGGCCTATGCTGCCGACACGGCATAAAGCAACCACCAATCAATCAATCAATCAGCTTCCAAGAAAAATAACATTTTCATGTTTGGACCCTTTTGACAATTTTAGGCGGGTAGCAATTTAGTCAGTCACGATCAATACACAATATTCACAATGCATGCAACACCCGACGGCGACGGCGAAAAGTATGGTTGCGGGACCGTGCCCACGGCGCATGCCTGGTAATATCCTCTATTCAGATGGAATATATGGCAAGAACCCTTTCATGCTTGACCTTCAGGACTCAGGTTCTTATGGATTCAAAGTGAGTTTAAAAGCATAGGTCATATGGTGAAGGATAAGGTTGGGGAGGGAAATCTACCTTACTTGTGGGCATCATTTGGCTTGGCCACGGATCAATCCAATGACCCACAACTTGTGGTCACTCCAACCACCGATTCATCGCGTCGGGCAATATCATTCAGTATTAGGGTAAGTCACTCCGGAATGTTCAGACCAGAGTGAAATATTTTCACTGGTGCAGTTTTTGAAGATGCGAATTAGCATTATACAGTTTCCGCCAAATACAAATTTAACCCAGTTCGGTGGTGAACTCAGAAATAAACGGAAGTGGATTGTTTATCAAACAAGTTCCTTGTCAGGCCTCTAGAGGGGACGGGACAGGCGGAGGAGGGGAGGGAGGGAGGGGGAAGCAGGGAGGTGGAGAGGAGGGGAGAGGGGGGGAGAGGAGGGGAGAGGAAGGGGAGAGGGGGGAGAGGAGGGGAGAGGAGGGGAGAGGCGGGGAGGGGAGGGGAGAGGAGGGGAGAGGATGGGGAGAGGAGGGGAGAGGAGGGGAGAGGGGGGAGGGGAGGGGAGAGGAGGGGAGAGAGGGGAGAGGAGGGGAGAGGGGGGAGAGGGGGGAGAGGAGGGGGAGAGGGGGGGAGAGGAGGGAAGCAGGGAGGTGGAGAGGAGGGGAGAGGAGGGGGGAGAGGAGGGGAGGAGGAGGGGAGAGGAGGGGAGAGGAGGGGAGAGGAGGGGAGAGGGGGGAGAGGAGGGGAGAGGAGGGGAGAGGAGGGGAGAGGAGGGAGAGAGGAGGGGAGAGGAGGGGAGAGGAGGGGAGAGGAGGGGAGAGGAGGGCAAGGGAGAGGAGGGGAGAGGAGGGGAGAGGGAGGTAGAGGAGGGAGAGGAGGGGGAGAGGAGGGGAGAGGAGGGGAGAGGGGGGAAGAGGAGGGGAAGAGGAGGGGAGAGGAGGGGGAGAGGAGGGGGAGAGGAGGGGAGAGGAGGGGAGAGGAGGGGAGAAGAGGGGGAGAAGGGGGCGGGAGAGGGGGCGAATGGCGGAGTGGTGGCAGGGATGTGGGAGGGTGGAGTGTGATGGGCTGGAGGAAGGGTGGCGGGGTGAACGTGGTTTGGGAGGGTGTAGGGGTGGGGTGGAGGGGGGCGTCTTATCTATCACGTGGTCACTACGTCATCCGGGCATCTTGGGGCCCTGTTCATTACTTACCACAGACCGGAGTTGCACCGTGTGGTACGATGTCGTAAAAAGAAAGAGTGTATTTGGCCGGGAATGTTTTCGTTTTTGTTTTTGCTTTTGTTTGTTTGTTGCCACTTCATAGTGCCTATCAGTGTGTCTATTATTATTATTATTCAACGGGAAGTTGACTGGTTTTCTTGTCTCCAATGGAAACGCCATGTTGCAAAAGAGAGAGAGAGGGAAAGCTTGGATTTCATTTTCTAGACTGGTTTTGATTGATATATTGGTTAGATGGTTGGTTGGGGTTTCACCTCCTAAAAACATTAAACTAGAGACCGACGAAGTGGTTTCTTGTTTCTTTCGCGGTTTACAGCCTAGAAACATACAAGGTCGTGTCAGGACGACTGCAAACGGGTGACAATTCACCTTTATGACGGCTTCATAGTGCTGTGCCACTGGAATACAATACAGCCAGCACCATACTTATGAAATCTCACACTCAGTCATAGTATCCTAACACTGAGCCAATTAATCATTTTCTAATCATTGATTCATTGATTCATTGATTGGTGGTTGCTTTACGCGGTGTCGGCAGCATAGACCATATTCACGGCGAGAAATGTTTGTTTTTTGTTCAAACCATTTTCCCATCATATGACGAACATTGAGTTCCAAGTTTAATTTGTTATATTTTAAGCATCCATCTTGACTCAGAGCTAGAGATGGATTCGATGAACTGTGATGGTGGAATATTATTTGAGGCCTGTGTCGTGTGGGTCATACGCCTAGAGTAGGATTCGAACCTACCTTTCTTGCCATTCCAGATCGAGCGTCGTAACCTGTTTGTTTGTTTGTTGTTGTTTTATGTCCTAGCAACATCTAAGGTCATATCAGGATGGGTACCGACTTGTGACAGTACGCACTCATGGCGATTTTATAGTGCTGCCCCACTGGGAAATCAGACAGCCGGCACCATGACCCAATATCCAACTCAGTCACATTATCCTGACACCGAGCTAACCAGCCCTTGTCCTATCCTAATTATGCCAAGCACCAGGCTAGGAAACCACAAGTATCAATTTTTAAGTCATTGGTTTGACTCGACTGGGAACCGAACTCGTAAACTCCCCGATCTTCCGCACGTGAGGCCTGTGCTGTACTGATTCGGCCACCGCGCCTGGTGGAGCGTCGTAATCAGTCTACACTTCTTGATGTAATCACCCAATACGCTCGGAACTATTTGAATCCTTGGCTGAGAGATGAGTACAGACTACTACAGCTTTGGTGTTATTGGTGGGTGTTTTAGCGACACAATTATGTTATTTTAACACTGGGCGCGGTGGCCGAATCGGTAGAGCGCTGGTATGGCGTGTTGGAAATCGGTAGTTCAGTTCCCGGTCGAGTCAAACCAATGACTTATCAAATTGATACTTATCGCTTCCTAGCCTGGCGCTCGGTATTAATAGAATAGGGATAGGACTGATTAGCTCAGTGTCAGGATAACGTGACTGGGTGGGATATTGGGTGATGATGCTAGCGGCCTGATTTCCCAGTGGTGCAGCACTATATAATTATAAAGTCACCATGAGTGTGCACTGTCACAAGTCGCTACCCATCCAGATATGACCTTCGATTTTGCCAGGACATAAAACTCCAACAACCAACCAACTGCTATATTTTAACAATTGAAATCAGTGGTGGATTGTTGAATAGCATAGCATTCGTGTTCGGGCAGTGTCGAGCAGTGGGGCTGGCAGTGAGGGCGGCAGGGGTCAGTGCGGAGCGGGGGCTGTAGATTTCCCTCCGCGGAAGGTCAGGAACCCCCATCAAGTCCGATTTAGAGAAGGAAAGCATCTGGAGACGGCGAGATAACATTGGGCACCGGAAGTCAATGGGGACGCGCCCCACAATGCAATGAGGCAATGGTGGGGAGGGGGAAGCGGGTGATGCAGTTGAAATGAGCATTGTAATTGTTTTATTTATCAATGTGCGGATTATTTACAGTCCATGAGTCCTGGATATGATGTGGATATTGTACTTGTTTCTCCCCCCCCCCTCCCCCCCACTATGCTTACTTTCAATATTATCAAATCTTATAACATATAATACAATATGATACAATATGATACAATATGATGCAATATGATACAATATGATACAATATGATCAAATATGATAAGATACGATAAGATATGATGTTGTTGTTTGTTGTTGTTTTACATCCTAGCAACATCTAAGGTCATATCAGGACAGGTACTGATTTGTGACAGTATGCACTCATGGCGATTTTATAGTGCTGCCCCACTGGGAAATCAGGCTACTGGCACCATGACTGAATATCCCACTCAGTCACATTATCCTGACACCAAGCTAACCAGTCCTTTCCCTATCCTAATAATGGCGAGCACCAGGCTTGGAAGCGACGAGTATCAATTTTTAAGTCATTGGTTTGACTCGACCAGGAACCGAACTCACAAACTCCCGGTCTTCCACACGCGAGGCCTGTGCTCTACCGATTCAGCCACCGCACCACACCCAGTCACGATAAGATATGATAAAATATGATAAAAATATTCTAAAATATGGAATATTGATATAATTTCTTTAAGTAATAGACCATGTACATATCCAACGCCAGATTTCATTTAAATGTCTGAACAGTGCATTAATTATCCTTAAATTCTTACTTAGCATGTTTAAACTGCATTTGTTTAACTAGAAAGTAATCGCAAACCACAGTTTGAATAAGTCTCTCTGTGCTGCCTTTTTTAAATGACCGGACGTGGTGGCTAAATCGGTAGAGCACAGGATTCGCAAGCAGAAAGTCTGAAGTATGAAGCGCAGCTGAGTCAAAGCAATCACTTACAAAATGGACACTTGTCATTACCTAGCCTGGTGCTTGATATTACTAGGATAGGGCAAGGACTGGTTCGCTCAGTATCAGGATAATGTGACTAAGTGGGGAATTGGGTCATAGTGCCAATTAGATACAAGATTCATCCCATACTGCTGCAGTAGGGGTGCAAACCAACCCTATATAAAAGCTGTCGAAAATGCGGGTCAAAGAATTGAGAGCCTAATTTCACAATCTAAGAAGCAACATTTATTCTTTACATCTGTCTTATTATTAGCCCGCTACCTTTGAGTTGAAAAATATAATATAGTATCTAGTTTAATCAGATTTAAAACTGAAATCGACGGCGTTCTGTGGCCGCCATCTTGTCTTTTTGCATTCTCTCTCATTCACCAACTCTGTGTTGATATAAGTAACCATATGGCACTGGTGCCAGGCATTCTACTTGTTGTTCCATACTAACACTATTTTCGACCGTATTTATATAGAGTTGGTATTCACCCGTGTACTACAAGTACCGGGTGAATCTTTTATCTAGGTGCCAATGGGCTGGTCTCCCAGGGGGCAGCACTATAAAGTCACCATGAGTGGGTGCTGTCACAAGTTTGTACTCGTCCTAATATGACCTTTGATGTATCCAGGATGTCAAACCACAACAAGCAAACCCTTCTTTCAAAGAAAATTCCTTAAGAATATATACGAAACTAATAGTAATATAACATTTGACAAAGATTTGCTACTCAACTTCTCTTAAATACATCTAACACGCGTAGTTATACTTCCAAGTAAAAATCAACGCCAAGCCAGACAGGATGGCCTAGTGTTAGAGTCCCGGCTTCACGCGGCGGAAGTTTGTCTATTTGTTTGTTTGTTGCTTTACATCCTAGCAACATCTTAGGTCACATCCAGATGGGTACCGACTTGTGACAGTGCGCACTCATGGTGACTGTATAGTGCTGCCACACTGGGAAATAAGGCTGCCAGAACCATGACCCAATATCCCGCTCAATCACATTATCCTGACACTGGGCTAACCAGTCCTTGCCCTATCCTATTAATGCCAAGCGCCAGGCTAGGAAGCGACAAGTATAAATTTAAAAGGCATTGGTTTGACTCGACCTTCCCGACGTTCCGCATGCGATGCCCGCTCTACGGATTCCAGCACCACGACCGGTCAGCAACGGAAGTTGTGGGTTTGATCCAAGGCTGAGTTAAAACAAAGAACTTCACAAACTGATACTTACCAGTACATCACATTGGCTCTTGGTAAAATAAAGCAAGGATTGGTTCACTCAGTGTCAGGATACTTTGATTCGGTGCTATGATAATTTGACTCAGTGTTTGGATAATTTGACTCAGTGTTTGGATAATTTGACTCAGTGTTAAGATAATTTGACTATGCAATGACGTTTGGCCGAAAGATGGTAACTCAATGGGACAGCACTATTAAAGCTGCATAGTCCGATGAAATATCAAATTTTCAAAACCAAACCAATTAGCTAGATTTGATTTCACATATCTAACTTAGATACTGATGCACTTATTAAACATTTGTTTCTGCATAGAAGGCAATACTGACTCAATTTAACTGAACCTGTTACTGCAAAAGTCTATGGTGTCAAAGTTTTGGCAAGCTTGCCAAAACTGATTTTTCATGTTTGCACTCAAAATATCTCAAAGGTTTACCATTTAAAATAATAGTAACTTTGAACTAATGTAAAGTAGATACTAGTGATCGATCTAATATATTGATCTCAGAAAAAATACAGAAATTAAAAACCATCGGACTATGCAACTTTAAGCCACTGTCATAAATTGAAAATCATTCCGATGTGCCCACCTGGTTTTACAAGGATGTGCAGTCTCAATTAATTAAAACATTTAATTTATCGCTCAAAATTGTTTTTCGCATCGCATAACATCTATGTTTCCATGTTCTGGCTTTAACAGTTACAGTGTATTTGAACTATTTTATAGATGGGATTTATGAAGTGCCATGAACAATATTATCAATACCAGACAGCTATCAAGTCTCACAGAGACCATCAGGAGCATCATTTGGATTTGTGAACTTGAACATAGCCAATATATTCTAGATAAATTGCTCATACCTGTGAGGATGAAACTTGAAAGTAAACAGACTGCACAATTTAGATCCTGAAATTGTTTCCGTTTGTGCAGTGGTAGCTGGTAGGAAGAAGCAAAGCATTTGTTTCTTTGTTCATTGGGGTTTTACATTCTAGCAATATCTAAGGTCATATCAGGACGGGTACCGAATTGCGACAGCATTCAATCATGGTGACTTCATAGTGCTGCCCCACTGGGAGACTGTGTCCCATGCATCATGATCTGATCTCCCACCTAATCACATTACCCTGATACTGACTAAACGACTCATTGCCATATCCTGATAATGCCCAGCACCAAGCCAGTTCGCGACAAATATAAATTTGGTAACTCATTGGTTTGACTCGGTTGGGATCCAAAAGCATGATGTCCCACACAGCCAGTGCTCTTACCGATTCAGCGACCCCATCTGGTGGAACACTGGTGTAGACGAAAGCCTAGAGACACTGCGTGGCCGCCATTGGCCATTATCCCCATAGTCAGCTTAATGAGCCTGTCCACCCACTCCTCTGTCTGCCTTAGCGCCGGAGTAATGGACACCCGCCTATCTGGGGCAGGCTAATGGCCGCCCTGTGCAGTGGGGACAGTGATTTCTGACCCAGTCCTGTCAGGCCCTGACACCGGTATAGCATAATTGACCCCCAGGGCTTTGTGTGATCATCGGCTTCTATTGCTGGCCCTCCTCACCCAGAGTGGAATGTGATCGGCAGGGACTACTGCGCTGGTTCTGATCACGGTGCACTGGTACCGGCACCGCGCATGCATATATGCTACAAAAGAATTCTAGATTTACAACTTTCAGAATTCTAGACATAACATTTTCAGAATTCTAGATATATAATTTTCAGAATTCTAGATATATAATTTTCAGAATTCTAGATGAGACTGTCTCAAAAGGTGCTAAGCAATATGGGACAAAACTGTGTCCATTGTAACGATCAACATATTATCTGCTTATGTATTTGCTCAGGTTAAACTGATTTGTTTTTACATGGTGTTTCATAATGCCAATAGAATACATATTGATTTGAAGCAAATGTCCTTGTGTTTTCAGTGTAACCGTTTCTGTGCTGTTTTGTGTCAATCGTTACAATGGACAAAAAAAAGAAGAGATATCACCTTTTGAGACAGGCTCGGATATAAAATTGTCATTGGTACAGTGAGTGAGCGTAATAGCCGACGCATTGCGCCATTTTCCACAATTGTATCGACATTATGTTGAGCAAATTCAACTCGCATCGTTGCGTCTTATTTAATTAGATTAGCTTCTAAAGGCCTAAAAATAGTAAAATATGCGGTCTTATGTTTTACTTTTTGTGACCACAGTCACATCTAAATTCACTAAATAGAAAAATGTGAATACGGTTCACTATTGAACAAATTCGGATTCAAAAATTCAAACCAAACGCTGTATTTTGCTGTCATGCAATTATGGTGGCGATTGTTAGGGATCTGAATACAGATGCGGATATTGATGCGAATACGGATGCGAATACGGATGCAAATACGGATGCGAATACGGATGCGAATACATATGTGAATACGGATGGGGATACAGATGCGAATATGGATGTGAATATGTATGTGGAATCGGATGCGGATACGGTTGTGAATACGGATGTGGAAACGGATGTGGATATGGATATGGATGCAAATACGGATGTGGATACAGATGCGGATATAGATGTGGATGCGGATATGGCTGTGAATGCGGATGCGGATGCGTATACATATGGGAATATTGATGCGGATACGGATGCGAATATGGATGTGAAAACGGTTGCGAATACGATGCGAATACGGATGAGAATACGGATACGGATGCGGACGCTGACGACTGATGAATATACAAACATCACTCCCCCAGTGCATGTTGTACTGTGCTGATCGGACACGAGCTCTTAATAATTCTAATATTAATTCGGAGTACAGCTGGTTCCTCAGGAAGAACTGATGCTTGGACCCACCATGTCTGGCCACAGCTTCAGCTTATGAAACGGAAATTGGGGTTAGTGCACATCCCGGTACTATCATTCTCTATACTTTAAGCTCACTTTGCACCTCTAACTACACACCTCCTGATAACCAAACTTGGTAGCATTATCGCTATACATTTGTTTCTAAAGGCCCTGTCACACCTCGCCGGATTGAGGAAACGGAAAGAAACCGAACAAAGTCCGTTGATATCCGGCAAAGTCTGGTTTGTGTCCATTGCATATCCATTGCATATCCATTGATATGCATAGATATCCAGCCCAATCCATTACAAGTTTTGAATATGCACAAAACTTGGAATGGATACCACCGGATTGACGTCTATGGTTCTTGTCCGGTTTGAGTTCGTTTAGTCCACTTACCATCTGTTGACTATCTGTTCATGTCCGTTTCATATCCGTTTCATGTCCGTTTAATGTCCGTTCGTCCAGTGGCCTTTGACCCGATATCCCAACATTTTCAAACATTTTAGTACATTTTGATACTTATCATGCCCAGACACCAGACAAGACAATTCTGTCCGTTGCTCAATCCGGCGAGGTGTGACAGGGGCTTAATGTAGATTGTGGTGAAATTGTCTTAGGCGGCTGTAACACCTCGCCGGATTGGGGGAAACGGAAAGAAACCGAACAAAGTCTGTCGATAGTCCGGTTTGTGTCCGTACAAGTTTTGAATATGCACAAAACTTGGAACGGATGCCGCCGGTTTGACGTCTATGGTTCTTCTCCAGTTTGAGTTTGTTTTGTCCGTTGGCTATCCCTTCATGTTCGTTTCATGTCCGTTTCATGTCCGTTTCATGTCCATTTCATGTCCGTTTCATGTCCGTTCGTCCAGCGTCCTTTGACCCAATATCGCAACATTTTGTCACATTTTAATACATTTTGATACATTTTGACGCCCAAACACCACCGGACTAGACAATTCTATCCATTGCTCAATCCGGTGATGTGTGACAGGGGTTTTAGCAAACATTTTAAATGAGATAAAATACTACTTCCTGTATCATGGTGTATGCGTAACCAACACTCTCACATTTCACCTTACAACTAACTGTAGCTGTAACCTGGCATACTTGGTTTCAGCTTCATTTCTTCCCGAGCGACAACCAGAACTCAGAATACCATAGTTATTCCAACAGCACTGTCTGCGTGACAGCGTTTCTGAACAACCCATTAGAATGCCTCTTCCCCGCACCTCCACATCCCCATTCCCCATCTTCTCCCCCCCCCCCACCACCCCACCCCCCATTCCTAGATTCCACCCCACGTGATCAGCAGCGTTCTTGTCAGCCACGTGTGAGGCCGGTAGAGAGTTGACTCTATTATGCAGAGAGCGTTCGAATGGATAAGATTTTCATTGAAAGAGGCGTATATCAATTCAGATAAACCCCAGTCTACGAGACAGATCGCATATTTAATATGCGGTGTTGGGACATGAACGATTTGCTAGTTTAGCCAGAACCGTGTATTATAATACAGATGGATAAGGGATTCAATGTACAGCACTATATATGTGTAGGACTATATAATGTGGTATATGAATATTAAGCAGAAAGGTACTCACATATTTGATTATGACTACTTACATGTCTCATGTGCATTGATAGTGATACGTGATACCTATGTGCATATATATATGTCTGCATCAAAAAGTTATCACACATTGGTTACTTTGATCATCATTAGCGATATAGCAATATAGTGAATGGTAGACAGGAAGTGTGAACACTTATTTGTCTCTTTTTTTTTTTTTTCTTTGGCACATTAGTTGTCCCAAGCAGGGGAAATCCCAGTCACAGATGACTGGTCTTCCCCACTCCACTGCTGGTCGATAGAAAGCCCGAGCCTACACTTTTACCGACCCAAGGGATTTTTAACCTCCCACACCACATAGACATGGTATGATATCAACCAGCCTTTGATGACGCTGTAAGTTATACACAGCAGTGGAAATCCAAATTGGCAGAGCTGGGGGCATAGGGAATCGAACCGCCGACCCTCAGATTAGGAGTCTGACCTAGAAAAAAGTTAGACACTCTAACCACTCTGCCACAGAGAACGCCACTATCATGCTGTCGGTCGCGATGCGACAAAGACTGCTTTCATTACTTGACTGCGGCTCTCCATTTAGCTCTCTGCTGTGAGAGTGATGTCCATGAGTTGGTCTTAATGTCTCCCGGCTTCAGGTTTCTCTTGATGGTATCCTTGAACCGGAGACGAGGGTGCCCTCTCTTTCTGTAACCAGAAGACAGTTGAGAGTAGAGGATCTGCTGTATAAACATGCACATAGATACCAATAATTGTGATGCATAGGTTACTTTGATAATTATGTATATGTGTGTGCATACATACCAATAATAATCACCCAGAGGTTACTTTGATATGGATGTATATATGTGCACATATATACCAATAATTGTCACACAGAGGTTACTGTGATACGGATGTATATATGTGCACATACATTATATACCCATTGCTCTCGGGCACAGATGACATGGAAGCTGGGGTTTGGGAAAACATGGCTTTTATTCGGGCGCCTCCACCCCATCATTCATTGAGCCTTATCAGAGGACAGTGACGGCCAACATAAAGTCATGGTAGATGATCAGTTCATGGTATGAGATGAAATATGGGAACATATGAAACAGAACATAGCAGAGTAAATGTTATACATTTGAACATGAAATTGATATCAAAGCAGTGTACATAAGTTATTAGCAACATTAATCAATTATAATTTAATTACGATTTAATCATGGTTAAATGTGTTACAACCTTGATGTGTGAATTGCACGGTTGTCAATTCTGTGGCAATTATGAAAAGTCTATTGTGAATGTCTTTTTCTATTAATTTTATGAGTCTTTTGTCTTTGTTGTTTGTTATGTTTTGATTGGCTGTGCCAGTCATTGAGCCGGTGTGGGTGGGTGGGTGAATAAGGTGTTTATAGATGTGGTCAGTCGGGGAGGCTGTTGCGGACTGACGATTCCGGGTGGTGGAGTCCTGGGCTCCAGATGATGGTATGATCTGATTGGTTAATCAGATTGGAGATGTGTCGGTGGTTCTGTGTTTTGATTGGTTGGTGTGTGATGGAGGGGGCTGATTGTTTGTGTGTGCCACCTCCCTTGGTAGTTGGCTTCGCTTCTCTCACCCCGGAAGCCCCCCCCCCGCCCCCACCCGCATTGCAGGTGGGGGGGAGCGGGGCGTGTCAACTTTGCTGTACCCATGCCCAGCAATGAATCCGAATGAGCGATCCCGCTCATTCCAGACAATAATTATCACTCATAGATACTTTGCTACAGATGTATATATATGCGCATACATTATATACCAATAAGTATCACTCATAGTACGGGGCAGGTTCAACAATTATACAGCGCGTATTTTGTACAGGATCCTGGTCACGGCAACCAGTATCATGGGGTGATGAAAATGGGTAATATTTCGCCTAGAGCAGGACTCGAACCCACATCTCTTTGCATTCCGGGCCAGTGTGCTAACCATTACACCACCTAGGCTCCCTGATGTCACCACACTACCCACTCCTCCCTGTCTATGTGGTTTCTTGCCTGAGAGGTTGGTGCAGACCACTACAATAGTTTTTGTATGTTGGTTGTTGTGTTAATGTTATGTCGAAGCAACATCTAAGGTCATATCAGGACAGGTACCGACTTGTGACTTGTGCTGCCCACTGAGAGCCCCGGCTGTTGACACCAATATCCCACACAGTCACATTATCCTAAGACTGTCCTAATCAGTCCTTGTCCTATACTATTAATGCAGAGCGCCAGACTAGGTAGCGACACGTATCAATTCTATATGTCATTGGTTTGACTCAGCTGGGATTCGAACTCGCGACCTTCTCCATTGGAGATCTGCGCTATATCGATTCAACCACCGCGTCCGGCGTGTATATATATGTATATATAATTGCATATGTGTGCATTTATGCATATGTGTTTAACCTTTTTACTTCTATCGTTCTATTAATATGCACATTCATTCCCCGCTCCTACTGCTGGCCGCCGCTGTCTCTCCTTGCCAGAGCCTCTCCCCATCTCATCCTTCATAGCCATTTCACATATTCGTTAATTTAATCTCGCCCGAGTGCCAACCGCTTATGTAATACATGTTTCCAGGCTCTACCCCCGCATATTGCTTGTGTTTTAATTGCCATTACTCCTACACTTCCATGTTAAGGCTGGCAGTGTACTCCGCCGCCGCTGTCACTTATAAACACCCGAGATATTACCTATTATTGTTATTGTCCATATTAAGAAGGCGGTTACTAGTCCCGAGGAGAGGGTTATTCTATGTTACTGTAATGTCTACATTGTTCATGTTGGTTCGTCAACATGGGTAATTTGCGCACAAACAAGGAGTTACTGCAGTGGCGCCACCTTTATTCGATCCCGCTACCCACCACGCCTCCTGCCGGAATTCTCGTGAACTACCTCTTATGCGTGAAACTCATGACGTCACGCCCGGTCGTCAATGGCCTGACAGATCCTGAATCTATCACTACGCCTCCAACAGCCAGACCATCAACACCACCAGCTTTACTCGGCACCTCCACACAACTCCAGACACCTCAGCCCCCGGGCTCATTCTCCACACCGAAGATGCTTTGTGTCTCCAAGCATCAACGTCACGCAGCTGACATCAAATGGCCACCGCCCATGAAGCCCCAGTGCCCACCTCGACAGATGCCGCCCCACGCTCGAGGGGGCAGCCGAAATCGGTGGTGCCCCCTCCGCCGATGGGCACCCAGCTTTACTCAGCCGCCCACCCACCCCTACAAACAGACGAACAGACTACAAGCGATAGGGTTGAGAGCCTGGATCAACGAACATTTGACCTTTAAACTTTTGACCTTGTGAACACTACTACTATACCTGACTACCTCTTGAATAAGGTCCATGTCAATTGCTGCTTGTTTGTGTTGTAAATTACTCCATCGTCTGTGCAAAAGCTTAATAGTAATAGATGGTATACATGCGTATATACTGGTGTAGGCACCCGCGGGCGTTGACAGAATAATATAAGTGAACTGGTCTATTTATTGGCGTTTGGAACACGCCGGTAGCGCATTGGTTCTGGCGATTTGTGCTAGGCGGCGCCACATGCGCTGTCCGGGTCAGTTAAGCATTATGCACCCGCTACTCGCTAGATGGCGCCACCGGTAGCTGTATATAACCATGGCGCTCGATCGGCCCGGCGCCTTCCTGATATGCCACCCGGCCTGCGCGCCGATTCAACTTAACCGAGAGAAAAAAATTGTTGTTACTTATTCGGCGGTTATGGCCAGCCAGGTATGGTAATTCTCAGGTAATAAACTGTATTATCCACAATCTACTCTTCCTTGTCCTTAGCGGTCCTACAGATATAATAATGAACCATCGTTAGGTTGTTGACCATGACGGTTAGTGTAATAAGAAACCTGCTCATAAAGGGTAAGGAATGCAAGGAACGTCTCAATCACATTTTAAGAGCTCACAACTTTATTACTGTTCCTGCCAACACCATCTTATCGCTTCGAATGTCAATTGTATGAATAAATACTTCCCCTCCATTTCCTTTATAGTCAAGATACTTTCAATTACTGTATTTAATGCCAGATTATCATCTGAAACATCAGAGCGCTAATGAAACACGTCTGATGGGTCCGGGCCCGACGGCTCGAACCTTCTATGTTGCTAGGAGCAACTGTAACATTAAAGCTGCATAGTCCGATGAAGCATCAAATTTTCAAAACCAAAATAATGATTTATTATTGATTCTACATATCTAACGCATATCTTGATGCACTTATTAAGCATTTGGTGCTACATAGAAGGGAATACTGAGTCAATTTAATAGAACCTTTTACAGCTAAAGCATAATTATGGTGCAAGAGTTTTGGCATGCGTGCCAAAACTAATTTGACATGTTTGGACTTCAAATATCTCAAACGTTAGCCGTTCAAAATAAAAGTTACTTCAACCTGAAGGAAGGTAGATTATAATAGTCAATTTAATATACTTATCTCAGAAAAACGATAGTAATTCAAAGCCATCGGACTATGCAACTCATTTTGTTATACGGGAACGTACGCACAGGCACCCACAGATAGAGCCATATAGTATATCATATTGTAAAAGCTAAGGCTCGAATGTGTGGCTGTGTAAGCAGGCTATGGTGAAATCAATACAGAAAAAGAGAAAGGAAGAGTATAAAGTGTAAAGAAGAAGCGAGAGTCAACCCTCTGGTTTATTATTTATATGGTACATGGATTCACAGTAGAGTATCACCCCACCCCTTTCCCCCAATGGGAAACAAGCATTCATGGCCCTACCAATAGGGATCAAGCATTCCTGGTCCCCATGGATACCAGTGGTCTGCCCACCACCACCAAACTGTATGGCCCCCATGGCCACCACCACCAACCTTGACCTTTGAGTGTGGTAATCCCTATCCCAGCAGAGGGGGTAGGTCCTGAGTGCACTCACACCCAGACCTGCCAGCACCACTATGTCTATTTACATCCCACTCAGGCACCACCAACCCATACATATATATATATACATACATACATGTGCCTGGTCACATACACGGATCAGTAATAGAACATTTGCATTCCGCCCTATGCCATATATCGGAATATTTTACAATATGTCGTGCCTCTTACCGGAACCGGAAGTAGACTGCCCGATGAATGTGCGCTGCGCAGTGCCATCTGGCGCTGGTCAATCGGGTTGTTCGTTGCCACCACCCCTTATATCTTAGCATCGATCGCTTTCCCAACCACCAGGGGGCGTATGAACAACAAACCGCCCTCCCCCAAAAGTAAATAATAATAGCCCCCACAAATCAGTTACTGCAATTCTAAAAGTATTAACATTCTATCGAATGAAGCCACCACCAACACCGAGGTCAATATAATAATTGCTAAATAAAAAATAAAATTAAACCGTACATATATTATGATATATAGGCGCCCTCAACTGAGACCCCGTCACCGGGGATGCTGGTGAAGTGTGATTTGATTGGCTGTTGCCTGGAAGTCTCCGAGGCGCCACCTTGCGGCTACTGTCGACTTAATTCGAAAGGTACAGTTTAAGCCGATATAAATTGGCCGTGGTTTTCTACCTCCAGCTACACATGGCGCCCACTCCACGTGACCACCACCGTAAAACACGAAAATATTACCCCAAAGGTCCTATCATATTTTCGTTGCTCTTTTGAAGCTGCATCCTCCGATATTTTAAAGTTTCTGTCGTATACTCTTTTTAGAAAGATATATTAGGTCGGTAAATGCAATCTACTTTCTTTGGTTTGAAGTAGCATTTATTCTTAAGGGGTTAATTTTGAAGCTATTTGAAGTGAAAACATGTGAAATAAATGTTGACATGCACGTCAAAATGCTGGATATTATAGGGTTCAACAGTGACAATTGTTTGTTTGTTTGTTGTTGTACGTCCTAGCAACATCTAAGGTCATATCAGGACGGGTACCGACTTGTGACAGTGTGCACTCATGGTGACTTTATAGTGCTGCCCCACTGGAAGACCAGGCTGCCAGCACCATGACCGGATATCCCTCTCAGTCACATTATCCTGACACTGAGCCAACCAGTCCTTGCCCTATCCTAATAATGCCAAGCGCCAGGCTAGGAAGCGACAAGTATCAATTTTTAAGTCATTGGTTTGACTCGACCAGGGTTCGAACCCACGACCCCACGATCTACCAACACGGGAGACGGACGCTCTAACTCATTCGGCCATCCCGTCTGGTCAAGTTTGATTAAATTGATCTATTATTCCTTCTAGGCAGCAATAAAAGCTTAAATAACTCTGCTCGTGCTAAAGTTGGATCCATGTGTGATCACGTCTAGGTCACGTGTTGGCTTAGAAAATGCTACACTTTCATCGGACTTGCTTTGCTTTCACCATTGACCGTTTTCTTTTTCCTATTTTCTTTGAATACATCTTTAATACATTGAAAGCAGGTGTAGGATTGCTCCTGCTATGTAGATCATTATGGAAATATAATGCACACCAGTTGGTATAGGGAGTCTGAATACACTGTGCATATATCGCTAAATAAACAGTAATTGTGCCTACAATGAATAAGATATGTTTTATATCATACCCCCACGGTGATTCGATGATGATTCAGAAAAGGGAAAAGGAGCCAAGAAGGATGAATGGAACGTGGGGGGGGGGGGGGGAAGGGGGGGGGGGAGAAGGAACGAAGATTGACCCGCGCTCAACCGGATGTTGGTAATTAAATGCTGCTTCTTATTGGGTTGGACGTTCGGTGGTCTTCTTTGGACAGTGAGTGAATCGGGAAGCAACTGGGATCGATCAGATGGTCAGGGGTGTTTGGTGGAAGGGGGGTGGGGGGGGGGGGGGCGATGGTTGAGAAGGTGGAGGAGGTTGGGACGGTCGGGAGGGATGAAGTGGATATGCAGGTGGTGGTGGGGGTGAGTGGGGGGTTGTTGTGGAGGTGGGGTGGTGGATGGAGGAGGTGGATGTGGATGGGGAGGAGGTGGGGGTGGGGAGAGTGGAGATAGTGGGGTGGTGGAGGGGGGAGGGTGTATGGAGGTGGTGGAGGAGGGAGGAGGAGACTGTTGCCGAGGTGGTGTGGTAGAGGGAGGAGGGAGATGTGGAGGAGGGAGAGGTGGGTGTGAAGGTCGTGGAGGAGGGAAGAGGAGGGAGGAGGAGGGAAGAGGAGGGAGGAGGAGGGAGGAGGAGGGGGGAGGAGGGAGGAGGAGGGAGGAGGAGGGAGGATGTGGAGGAAGAATGAGGATGCTGTGTAAAGTATGTTGTAAAATTTCCCGATATTTAGACATTGGAGGATGGTGTGAACTAGTCTACAGTAATTATGATTGTTATATAAAAAGGTAAATGGTACATAGAGCCAGCGGCATTAGGTATTATGTGGTGCTGGAGATCCTTCGCTGAGTTAGATATAAACATTATGTAGTTATAGATAGTATGAGAGGGGCACTACTTTTAGTGTGACAGAGCCATAGGAGCTCTGCTCACATACCCCCTCCCCCCTCCCCAATTGTTATTTACGGATCACTGTACAGCCAGACACAACAGGGCACTGTAGCCATAAACAACCAAGGCTTGGATACAAGCATACTGAATGTCCATTGGTTGATTGGAGAATGCCTACTGCTGATTGGAGGAGCTAATCAGGTGTGACAGCCATCTTGGATTCATGAAACTATATAATAATAAACCTGGGGGTGAAAGCTCTCTGTCTTCCTGTGCACTTTCTACTCTACGTTTCTCTTGCCTGTAGTGATTTCATATTTAGCCTACCTACACAACCACAGCTGCCAGCCGTCGACTTTACAATGTGATCAGGGGGAGAAAAGCGGAGTAGAACTTTAGAAGGATGTACGTTGGGAAGAGGGGATGGAGAAACAGCAGAAAGGTGATCTCTGGTTGTGTAACTATTTGGGGTTTTACACATAAGCACAACCTAAAATCCTACCAGGACAGTTATCGATTCCGATGACAGTGTCACACTGCTTGGCGATTTCATAGTGCTGCCTCACAGAGATACCGTGTCATCTGCAAAATGGCCCATCAGGTTGTAAAGTCTAATCAACTAATCCACTCGTCGTGGTCTCCAATTTTGTAAAGGCTTAAGCCTGCATTCCATATACGCGTAATGCGTAATGCGAATGCGAATGCGACAAAAAATCGAAATGCCTTGAAACCTATGAGCTACATTCCATACACACATAATCCCGATCGCTCCATGTAGCGATCGGTGCGTAATGCGTAATGCGTAAAGGCAGTGCGAATAGAAAAGCATCAGTCGCATTTGTCCATTGATATAAGGTTGGAGGAGGCGACTGATAATTACGGACAGCCGGGACAAGGTGGTGCGAACAGAAAAGCATCAGTCGCATTTGTCCATTGACATAAGGCTGGAGGAGGCGACTGATAATTATGGTCTTCATAAGAAATATGAAGAATGGGACGGTGCAAACATGTAGGTTTATGCGGCGGACCTGTTAAGAAGCAGTCTTCAGGGTGGTGCGAATAGAAAATCATCAGTCGCATTTGTCCATTGATATAAGGCTGGAGGAGGCGACTGATAATTATGGACAGCCGGGACAAGGTGGTGCGAACAGAAAAGCATCAGTCGCATTTGTCCATGGACATAAGGCTGGAGGAGGCGACTGATAATTACAGTCTTCATGAGAAATATGAAGAATGGGACGGTGCAAACATGTAGGTTTATGCGGCGGACCTGTTAGGAAGCACTCTTCAAGGTGGTGCGAATAGAAAATCATCAGTCGCATTTGTCCATTGATATAAGGCTGGAGGAGGCGACTGATAATTACGGACAGCCGGGACAAGGTGGCGCGAACAGAAAAGCATCAGTCGCATTTGTCCATTGATATAAGGCTGGAGGAGGCGACTGATAATTACGGTCTTCATGAGAAATATGAAGAATGGGACGGTGCAAACATGTAGGTTTATGCGGCGGACCTCTTAGGAAGCACTCTTCAAGGTGGTGCGAATAGAAAATCATCAGTCGCATGGCTCAGTTTAGCTTGCTTTGAGGGATGTTAGGACTGTCCCAAATATGAAGACTGCTTCCTAACAGGTCCGCTGCATAAACCTACATGTTTGCACCGTCCCATTCTTCATATTTCTCATTGAAGACTGCTTCCTAACAGGTCCGCTGCATAAACCTACATGTTTGCACAGTCCCATTCTTCATATTTCTCATGAAGACTGCTTCCTAACAGGTCCGCCGCATAAACCTACATGTTTGCACAGTCCCATTCTTCATATTTCTCATAAAGACTGCTTCCTAACAGGTCCGCCGCATAAACCTACATGTTTGCACCGTCCCATTCTTCATATTTCTGTGTTTCTGTATGTGTGTACTTTTTATATACTTCACTGCATAATGCATAACGCATAACGCAATACGCATTACGCGTATATGGAATCCTAGCTTAAAGCTGAGATTCCTTCTACGCGGTATGCGGCATGCGGCATGCGGTATGCGGCATGCGGTATGCGAATGGGAAGATTCCTTCTACGCGGTATGTGGCATGCGGCATGCGGCATGCGGCACACGACCTGCTATATTTAAAAAATAAAAATAAACAAGTATACTCCATACTGCACTGTATATGGCCTAATATGGCATTTATATCTATGTAACTTTTGGTACGTCACATGGAGGTTCCTACCTATATAATTACCAAATTATAGATAAGTATTCATATTTCTGTAGCTCTGGTAGCATTTTTACAAACCCGAACCCCCACCACCACCACTACCATATGTTTCCCCTCAGCACCCTTGTGCGTGACCATTCCGTAATGCTCAGTCGCCTCTCCTAGTGTTAAACTAATGGACAAATCAGACTCAGGTTTCTATTCGCACCCCCCTTGTCGCATGCCGCATGCCGCACCGATCGCTACATGGACCGATCGGAAAAACGCATTCGCATTCGCATTCGCATTCGCATTCACATACCGCGTGTAAGGGTTGTAGTCCATTGACTTCAAGGCGTTTCGATTTTTTGCGGCATTCGCATTCGCATACCGCATACCGCGTGTAAGGAATCCTAGCTTTAGGCTAGAATCTGTGGCTGTGTAGGCAGGATATGGTGAAATCAATACAGACAAAGAGAAAGAGAAAGGAAGAGTATAAAGTGTAAAGAAGAAGAGAGAGTCCAGCCCTCTGGTTTATTATTGATATGGTTACATGGGTTCACAGTAGAGTATCATCCCACCCATTTCCCCCAATGGGAAGCAAGCATTCATGGCCCTATCAATAGGAATCCAGAATTCCTGGTCCCCATGGATACCAGTGGTCTGTCCACCACCACAAGTTGTATGGCCCCCATGGCCACCACCAACCTTGACCTTTGAGTGTGGTAGTCCCTATCCCAGCAGAGGGGGTAGGCCCTGAGTGCACTCGCACCCAGACCTGCCAGCACCACTATGTCTATTTACATCCCACTCAGGCACCACAAACTCATACATATATATATATACATACATGCACCTGGTCACATACACCGATCAGTAATAGAACATTTGCATTCCCCCCTGTGCCGCATATCAGAATATTGTACAAGGTGGTGCTCTTTTCAGAATCGATCGGACCAATCTTTTCTTCATACTATGCGGTAAATGTCCTTGAATATATATGTGTATATATGGTTGTTGGAGCTTTACGTCCTGGCAACATCTAAGGTCATATCAGGACAGGTACCGTTTTGAGATAGTGCGCACTAATAGCGACGTTATAGTGCTGCCTCACTGGGAAATCAGGTGGTCAACACCATGACCTGATTTCCCACTCAGTCACATTATCCTGATACTGAGCTAACCAGTCAATGCCCTATCCTAGTAATTCCAGCCACAAGTAGCGACAAGTACCAATGTCATTGGTTTGACTCAACCGGGAATAGAACTCGCGACCTTCCGCATGGGAAGCCTGATATCATAGGTACTTTGTTCAGATTGTCACCTGCTGCCAGTGTATCAGGTTGGTGACCATATTATGATATATTTAAACAATATCAGTAATGGTCGATACCACATCGGACACCAGTTCCCAATCGATGACCAAAGTTAAACAATGCTGGGACAAATCAGTTCTTAAGTGGGTGACCACCTGGGAATACCAGGTGCTGTAGACAGCAGTAGATACCGTCATACAGGGTTATCTCGGAGCAAATCAATAATAGATCAATATTACAATTTATTGATGCTAAACAAGTGTAAAAACCGATACGGAAAGGTATATAAATTATAAGCATTGTGATTGAAAAAGGGTGATTAAAATATAACAGGCAAAAAAAGGTAATACTAATACTAATAATAGTAATAGGAAATTTAATTCAATTGTCAATGAAGGACAGAAATAGTTCTGAAGCTAGTACAGAATCCTCTCCTCTCCAGACAAATCCATCTTCAGGCGAATAAACCATCGTGTGAAAGGTATTTTATCATTATTTATTTTAATTTTTTAATTTTTAATCCTGCACGTTGTATATAAGCATGCCGGAGTGTTAACATAGCAGAAAGCCATAATCTACTAGATATACACAGGTACATGAATATATCAACTGTATATATATGCATATATATACATATATAAGATACTCTGTCAGTAACGGACTCTGTCACTAACAAATCTAGGTCAATAACGGCAAAAAGTACTGGTCCCGTCACATCACCCCTTTAATTTAATAGCATTGCCTCTGTGTCTAACGGACAACTGTCTTCTGTGGACAATGAACTGTTTTTTCACCAATTTGATCAATATTCTCTGTCAATAACGACATGCCATATAGTTATAATATAGTAGAAATGACTAATTGTACAAATGACCAATTGTACAAATGACCAATTGTACAAATGACAAATTGTAGAAGTGATGAATAGTAGAAATGACTAATTGTACAAATGACAAATTATAGAAATGACTTTGTAAGGACCGTCCTAGTCAGTCAAGTATAAAAGAAAAACATTGGTTTCAACCCATTCCGTCAGTCTCTGCCTATAACGGATATCTCATTATAACGGCATCTTGCTCCAGTCCCATGGGTGTCCATTATAGACAGAGTAGACTGTATATACATACATATATACATACATATATAGATCATATGTATATACACAGGTGCATTAATCTATAACTATATATACATGCATATATGTACATATATATACACATATATACATATACATTATATGTATATACACAGGTTCATGAATATATAAGTACATTTATGCATATGTATACATACACATGCATATATATACACTATTTATGCATATGTACATGAATATAACAATAGAACTGTAGTATATATACTATATACACACAGGTGCATAAAGGAATGGTTGCTTTATTTAATGGCGCCTCTAGAGCACATTGATTTTTATCATTGTCTATTGGACGTCAACCATTTGGTCATTCTGACATATTTTTTTGGAGGAAACCCACTGCCACCACATAGGGTACTCCTTCTGATAAGCAGCAAGGGCTCTTTTATATGCACTTTCCCCCAGACAGGACATCATATACCACATTCTTTGATGAACCACTTGTGGACCACTGGTTAGAACGGAAAATAGTCCAAACTACAAATGTGTCCACTGAGCAGGATCGATAGGGTGACCGACACTTTCACAGGTGAACACTCTAACACCTGAGCTATGTCCTGCTCCCACATAGGTGCATGGACATATAAGTATTGATATGTACACTTTATACATGAACATAAAATTATATATATACACTATTTGTATATATACACAGTTGCATGAATATATAAATATATATATACTTTACTTGTTTATTTAATGACTACCCAGCACAAAAAGTAAACATCGGCTATTGGGGTTGTATATATATACACTGGTCAGTAGTATCTATGTACACAGGTCCATGAATACATAACTTTATAAGTATATATATGCACTATATATACACAAGTGCATGAAGATATAAGGCACTTACTATGCATATATGTCATCATCATCATCATCATCATGCTGTTGGTCGCAATGCGACAAAGACTGCTTTCATTACTTGACTGCTGCTCTCCATTTAGCTCTCTGCTGTGAGAGTGATGTCCATGAGTCGGTCTTAATGTCTCTCAGCTTCAGGTTTCTCTTGATGGTATCCTTGAACCGGAGACGAGGGCGCCCTCTCTTTCTGTAACCAGAATGTATACCATACCAAATGGGGCATAGCTTGTGTATGATCCCGGTCACGGCACCAGTGTGGTTGGGGGTGATGAAAATAAGAAATACTGTGCCTAGAGCAGGATTCAAACCCACGACTTTTGCCATTCCAGGGCTAGCTAGCATGCTAACCATTACCTCACCTAGACTCCCTTAAGCAATCACCCTATCCACGCATAGATCTACCTATGTATGTGGCTCGTTGCCTGAGAGGTCAATACAGACCGCAACAATATATAACATTGTATGTTGCTAGGATGTAAAACCCCCCTCAATACCCCACCGCCCCGGAATGCTTTCCGGCGGTTGCGCCTGCGCGGCCAGGTTGTGGCGGTCTGTAATTACGTTGATGTCCGACCTACTTCCCGGTCAGCTGTCAATGTAATAAGGCGGAGTGTACGCTTCACCAGGACGGCTAATCACGTGCGCGTGCGCGTGCGCATGCGCGCGGCCCTGGGAAGAAAATCGGCGTTTTGTCAGTGCCCAACGGGGCCTGCGGTAAGGTAATCGGGATGAGGGCCCCAGTGCGATTGGCACAATGTGTTATCACTGTAATATCAGGTAGCTCTGGCTCCTGCAGCTGTATAATAACCAGGGAGAGGCTGATGATCTGTGACCAGCCTTCGGAAACGGCTGGTTCAGTCATCATTTTCAACTATTTGTTTTCTATTTGTCTATTTATATTATATATATAACGCTGAATTGAAAAATGGCTGGAAGACCAGTGCTTCGTCACTGACAAAAGACTTATTCAGCAGAATAAACATATTTACCACACACAAAAATAATACAGTGCAACCCCGTTAAACCAAGCTCAGTTAAACCAAACGATCGGTTAATCCAAAATTTTGTCGGCAGCCCGGCAAAATACTACCATTTATCATATAAAAGAGTTAGTTAAACCAAAGTCGGTTAATCCAAAGGAACGGGTAATCCAAACAAAATTGTCGGGCCCCACATCACTTCCGGTACGGTTAAACCAAACTTTATGTAGTTATAAGCTCATCTGAGACTTTTTTATATGATAAATGGTAGTATTTTTCCGGGCCGCCGAAAAAGGTTTGGATTAACCGATTGTCTGGTTTAATCGAGCTTGGTTTAATGGGGTTATGCTGTATATACATAAAACCAACAATCAAAGTGTGCACATACATTGTATATTTCTTGAAGATGTATACTGCCTGTCATGGATAAGTCTGAATAGACTTATTTTCACCATTAGACAATTTGTCGATAGAAAGCCCGAGCCTATACTTTTACTGACCCAAGGGATTTTTAACCTCCCACACCACATAGACATGGTATGAGAGCAACTGGCCTTTCATGACGCTGTAAGTTATACATGGCGGTGGAAATCCAAATTGGCAGAGGAGGGGCATGGGGAATCGAACTACTGACCTTCAGATTAGGAGTCCGACCTAGAAAAAAGTCAGACACTCTAACCACTCCGCCACTGAGGACACCCAAAAGTATATTACATTCATAATGCACCCGCGTTTTTGCCAAAGCCAAGTCAAATTCGAAGCCAAAGCTCGGTTAAACCAATGATTGGTTAATCCAAACAAATTTCTAGGGTCCCTTGAAGTTTGGTTTAATGGGGTTATACTGTAATAAGTGTACACCTATCTATATAGGACTATGCAAGTTTAAGTCATATACCTCCTTACGTTAAGGCTCTCGGTATGCAGTATTAAATGGTGGTGATGGGGGGCGTATTTCCCATTTTCATCCATCTGACTTTTCCACGCCATCATGCAATTAAATCTTGCTAGGACGCAAAACCCCAACAAACAAATACCATTCATAGTCAAGTTGCCCCCCTTATACTTCCTATATGAGACCCTGCGATGTTAACTACTGTAAACCTTTTTTATGGAAATGTATTTGATATAGTTAGGATAGCAAAATTAGCTTGGTTGCTACTTGTGCAACATTTAGCATTTCTCAGAATTCAAGATGGCGGTCTCAGCTATCTTGAATTTCGGCCCAATTTTAAACTGTTGATCTCGATGACATAGAGGGTCGTGTAATACCTCTTTGTAAGGGTCTTCCAGAATGGGGAGTCCATTTCGGGAGTTATTTTTTGGATACGGGATCAAAGTCAAGGTCAAATCAGAGGTCAAAGGTCAAATTTGACCTAAAATCAGGAAAGAAAATCACCTCTATTGACCGATTATATGTGGTTCATACATTACCATTAAATGCCATCTCCTACGAAGAACAGCAATATCCATGCCACATCTATTCACTCCACCTAGACCACAATGCAACACTCCAGTCCACGCTGATATATTTATTTCTGTTCCCAATTCTGCTCTAATGTAGTTTCTGTTCTGATTATAAAGACTTAATTTGGACTCACATCAGAAATGTATTGCCAAGCAGGCAGGCAAGCAGATGACACTTGGTGAAGCGCGGCAGACGACACAGCCTAATGGTCATTGATTTTTGTTGTGATGAGCGATAACCACAAATAACCATCCTAATTCACCCCCTCGCCCCCCTGGGTCCTGGTGAGAGCCCTCAGCCCCTGGGTATTATATTTCATTCGGTCTGTGCCCCAAGGCGCACGTTGCTAACTAAGCATTGTGACAAATAAAAGTGCTAAATACGTGCATCTGTATCTGACCTATTCTAAGGTGGATATGTAGGATCAAATCTAAGTCAGTCTTTTTTTTTGGTAAATATGTTTATTCTGCTGAATTTGGTTTTGAAAATTTGATGTTTTCATCAGACTATGCAACTTTAACTAGCTGACCATTAATCTATATATTCGCATGAGTTGAGCGTCCGTCTCCCGTTTTGATAGATCGTGGGATTCGAACCCATGGGTTCGAACCCTGGTCGAGTCAAACGAATGATTTTAAAATGCATACTTGTTGCTTCCTAGCAAGGCACTCGGCATTATTAGAATAGGTCAAGGACGGGTTGGCTCATTGTCAGGATAATGTGACTGAGTGGGATATCACGTCATGCTTGCGGCCTGGTCTCCCAGTGGGGCAGCAGTTATAGAGTTGCCAGGACTGTGCGCTGTCACAAGTCGGTACCCGTCCCGATATGACCTTATATGTTGTTAGGACATAAAACACCAACAACGAAACCAATCTATATATTTGACACAATCTCTATCACGCCTATATTGACTATTGGGTGGAACCCGCTAAGGACACCTGTCACAGTGCCAGTGCCAGCCAGTCGCGAATCTTGTCTAATGTATGCTTTTACACATCACTCTGTCACACATCACCGGATTGGGGAAATGGAAAGAAACCGAACAAAGTCCGTTGATATCCAACAAAGTCCGGTTTGTGTCTGTTGCATATCCATTGCATATCTGTTGATATCCGTTGATATCCGGCCCGATCCGTTACAAGTTTTGAGAATGCAAAAAACTTGGAATGGATGCCGCCGGATTGACGTGTACAGTTCTTGTCCGATTTGAGTTTGTTTAGTCCGCTTATCATCCGTTGGCTATCCGTTCATATACGATTCATGTCCATTTAATGTTTGTTCATCTGGCGGCCTTTGACTGGATATCGCAACATTTTGACACATTTTGATAGATTTTGATACTTATCACGCCCGAACACCACCGGACTAGAAAATTGCGTCTCCTAGCAACGAGTTACAGCAGTTAACCCTTCCCCGCATTTGATTGCCAATGCTGGTTTGTCTTGGCGAGCAGCCCGCATTTCCATATGCAGCTCGCTCGACCCAAGGCTGTATTCTTGAAAGGAAGCTAGTAAAATCAGCTCGATAAATACAAAGATATATTATTTTTAATTCCCCAAAATGTTTATGTAACAAGTAATTCACCGTTTCCGTGTGTTCACAGCTGCAAAGGGATAAACAAAAGAAATACGTTGGCATAGTGCCAATATAGACGATTACTATCAGTGTATTGGTTTTATTGTTTTTAGGATGGTTAAAAGTGCACTTTTTTTACAATTGCTTTAGAACCATTGGACGACTGGCGCACACACTGTCTCAATTATAATGAGATGTTTGTTTGTTTGTTGTTGTTTTACGTCCTAGCAACATCTAAGGTCATATCAGGACGGGTACCGACTTGTGACAGTGCTCACTCATGGCGACTGTATAGTGCTGTCCCACTGGGAAACCAGGCCGCCGGCACCATGACCTGGTATCCCACTCAGTCACATTATCCTGACACTGAGCACTCCAGTCCTTGCCCTATCCTAATAATGCCGAGCGCCTGGCTAGGAAGCGACAAGTATCAATTTTAAAGTCATTGGTTTGACTCGACCGGGACTCGAACCCACGACCCCACGATCTACCAGCACGGGAGACGGACGCTCTAAGTCATTCGGCCATCCCGTCTGGTCGGGTATAATGAGATGAAATTAAGTGCACTTAATTTCATATAATGAGATGAAATTAAGTGCATTTGACAGTGTTTCCGGTTTGAACAAGACACAAATGATCAATTTATATTGCACCCGTCTGCTCTGTATTGTGAATTAAGTAAGACCATTCTGAAGAGTGACAGCACTGTGACTGGTCAACTATCAAAAGAGAATCCGGACTAATTTCTCAATGGCGGGATGGCCGAAGGAGTTAGAGCGTTCGTTCTTCGTGCTGGTAGATCGTGGGGTCGTGGGTTCGAATCCTGGTCGAGTCAAACCAATGACTTAAAAATTGATACTTGTCGCTTCCTAGCCAGATGCTCAGCATTACTAGGATAGGGCAAGGAGCAGTGGAATGAGGAAGACCAGTCGTCTGCGACTGAAATTTCTCCTGCTTAAACAACTAATGTACCAAAAATAAATAAAAAAATGGCACGTATTGACTATTACACCAGTAATACGACTGATTGCGACCAAAGAAAAGGGTGGTCGCAAAGAGATCGCAAAATGGTCGCAAGTCGTTGCAAAGGGTCATCAGTGGTCGCTGACCTCCTTGCAACCATTTTGGTCGCAATAAGGTTGCAGCTACTGCACTAAAAACCTCTGGGTGATCGGAGATCATTGCTTTGGTCAAACAGAGATCGGCGACCATTGCTTTGGTTGCAAGGAGGCTGCCGGTGACTGTGGTTTATTTGGTCCAAAATGGTCGCAAGGTGGTCGCAAGCAGTATCAAGCCATAGTGTGACTGGGGTTTAACATATAGTTACTGAACACCATTATATTAACAGCACTGAACACCTGTCCTCCTAGAAATGTGCCCTATGTGGAAATAAGGTATGCCTGGCAGTTCCTATTCCATGAACAGGTGCTCGACATCTGTTTGCTACACAAACATGGCATGTGATGACACTGCAACTATGCACATTCAATTAGACAAAGAATATTCCCGACAGCAGAGCAGAGTTCCTAGTTAAAACACAAACATGTGTCGTGCCACCACGCAGCAGCTTGCAAACAGACCCCTCCTGTCAAGACGGTTTAGCGCTCACATCTTACACCAGGAATACTATGAGTTATGAAGCAGGGATTTTTATCGTGAAATCTTATCAAGTGTCTAGGTCCTTAATCAAATGAGCAGTAGATTTAAATATATTGTGACATTGCTAGGAAATTCAGCAGTACCAGTTTCTATTGAAGTGATTTTGCATACTATTCTAGGAAGTAACAATTGCTTATAGCCCTGTCACACTACGATGCAGCACGCAAACGTTCACCGACGTAGGTGATTTTGGGCCACTACGTCAGTCTATGTCGATATGCATTACTCAGACATTATGCATTTGTTACTTATGCATTCATTATGCGTATGTTGGTATACGTCAATGTATGTCGATGTTCGCCATTATACAGGGTCACTCGTCAAGGGGTCATGAAAGTCTTGTGATTGTACAAAACTTTCGACTTGCGACAACGTGTGGCTGTTACATCGGGCATACACTATGCATATGTTAGACATACATCGATGTACGTTAGACATTTGTTAGAGGTATGCTGTTCATACGTAGACCAACATTGACTTTTGTTAGTCTGATGGAGAGCCAGCGGTAACATAGAGTCTGCGTGCTGACAACATATTGACAACGTATGACGACATAATTCTAACTTATGTCTAACGTTCGTTTGGGGTAGCTCCAACGTTCCTCGAGGTATGTAATGTGTATGGCGTTCTTCTGGCTAACGAATAACGTATATAACATTCGCTGGCATGCTGTGAATGTTGCGTGAGCATATATGAGCGTTTTACGAGTGTTTTTCGCCGGGAGGCATGTTAGCCATATGTTGGCCACACGTTGGCCATACGCTCTGATACGTTATATAATACGCCCTCATATGTTGGCACACGTTAGCAATAGGGCGGACATACATTTTAAATAGGTTCAGCACGATGCGTATACGGTATGTATACAAAATACATATGCTAGCAATAGATCGGACATACGTTCTGCATATGTTCAGTACGTTGTGTATACGGTATGTATACGTCAAACTTAGCCCTCTCGCATCGAAAAGTTCGATGAATCTCGACGTATTGGGACCATTTCAGCCGTTGTGCACACGCTGACGCAATACATTGTAGTGTGACAGGGCCATTAGTAAATGCACCAGTATCTAAGTTGGATATGTAGGTTCATATCTAAATTAGTGTTCTGGTTTTGAAAAGTTTATGCTTTCATCAGATTATGAAGCTTTAACGAGGTCATGTCAAGGCAGGGTAGTTCAAAGATTCTTAAGGGGAAATCCCCAAGGGAAATAAGAACGCAGGCCTCTCAGATCTAATGCCTAGTACACACCTACCGTTTGTGCCCACCCACCTCCTGTATATGATCTAAAACTGCCAGTTTCGCGCACAAAAATCGCTAGGTGTGCGCTCCCCGCGCACACCTAGCGATTGCGATTCGCGACTAAAAACTCAGTTTTAGGGCTAAAACGGGCCGATTACGATTGCGATTCGCGATTCGAAAAATTAATCGGCCCATTTTCAGTTTTAAGCAGGTCGGGTCGACTCGCGAGTTTTAGTGCGCGAATCGTATATGGTAGGTGTGTACCAGGCATAAGGTATATAAATGGGTGAAGAGTTGTTGTCATTACCTCTCCATATTATCACATTTCTAGACCTACTTCTCTACGATAATGGCTCATAGCTAACTCTATATTCCTATATTAAGACTATGTTCTAAAAGAATTAGTTTTTCCGTGTTTTTTTGTTGTTGTTTTTTTGTTCTTTTTGTGATGGTTGTATTTATGCTACCCATAACGGTTAAGTCCAATGATTGTTGACAAGCAAGAACGTAGGGTAGTTGGGTAAGGATTTTTTAAACCACTATTCCCTTCACTGTGATGTAATCTTACTAAACAATCCATCTTATTTGTCAGAAAATTGTCAGTAAAGCTAAATAGAAATTATGGTCGGCAACATTTTGAGGGGTCGGTCACGCATCTGGGAACATAAAATAAATTTTAGTTAAGCCTACCTCAGCCTACGTATGGGAAACATTACTGTATTGGACCATTTAAACAATTAATCATATTTTTTTAAGTGTAAATAATTGCACCAATAATGGGGGGAGGGATAACTAAACTAGTTGACTCACTAAAAAATATATATATAATAAATTAAGTTATTAATCTTGTATCCAGCATTGCATTTACATCAATATAATCAGCACATCTTATGCCATGTGCATTTAGATTTAGACAAATCTGGGCACTCAGACTAGTGTTAGAGCCATAGCCAGAGTCAGTTTTACTTATTTTATTCATGTTTTTAATTATATCCTATGGTTAATGAAATATGTAGAAATAGAAAATGAGTAGGTGTAATCGATATTGATTATAATATATTTCTTTGAAACAAGTTTTTGTTGACACATTTGAGATTTTAATATTTAGAACAAGAATTACTTATGTCTAATCAATGGTGATGTAAACATCAGCCTGTAAAGTGACTGAAGTTGTTTGTTTCTTAGCTCAAAATGCTTAATTACTGAGAGTTCTGTCTTAAGCATATTCATTATATTATTATATGGCATCCATCCATCCATGTTTGTGCCAAATTGTTATGTAGTTTGATTAATTTGGAATAAAATCGAAGTTTTGCCCTGTGCATATCAGCAAACTCAATGGCTATACCCATTTGCTTTGCTGCCAGCACTGTTTTCAGTGCATGCGCAGTCGGAATGATGATCTAGTCTATTACAATCAGGGAAATACGGGACAGTGTGCGCATAGCGCTCACTGCCTGCCACTGGGTTGGGCAGTTATGTATGTGCCGAGCAACTTGTGCTTCCACCTGAATAAAGTTAACCTTTGATCAGTCAAACAGAATGGGTCCTGAACGCAATTGTTTGCGCTTATTGTAGCCTCCGTCCATCACCTTCAGGTACTGGCCCCATTCATGGGTATGTGTGTGTCTGTGTGTCTGTGTGTGTGTGTGTTTGTTTGTTTGTGTGGCAAGGTGGGAGGAGGTGGGGAGCAGGCATTCCAAGTTCATTCAAAGCCAACAAAGCCTGGACAGAGACATACCTGGATAAAGCCTCTTTCTGAAAAAATTCAGCAATAATTTTTACCAAATAGACATAAACATTAGACATTAAACATTAGACATTAGAGATACTTTATTCACAATGTCCATCATCATCATCATCATGCTGTCGGTCGCGATGTGAGAAAGACTGCCTTCATTACTTGACTGCCCCTCTCCATTTAGCTCTCTGCTGTGAGAGTTGCGTCCATGAGTCGGTCTTAATATCTCTCAGCTTCAGGTTTCTCTTGATGGTATCCTTGAACCGGAGACGAGGGCACCCTCCCTCTCTTTCTGTAGCCAGAGGACAGTTGAGAATAGAGGATCTGCTTTGGTAGCCTGTCTGATGACATCCTCATGAGGTGTCCAGTCCACCGGAGATTCTCCATACACAATACACAAACAGTATATCATTAGTAACAATGGGAACACTGCTCTTTGTTTAACTGGTACTTCAAAAATAACCTAAGTTGCGACTCAGCACGCCCAAAAGATTATAAAAAAAGAAATTTGGCATTTGTTTGGGGACTGGCAGAAGATGTATCATCTATTCCCAATGCGCCGGGTCCTGGGTTCGGTACTTGACCGAGTCAAAAACAAAGACTAAAAAAATGCATATTTGTTGTCGCCTTACCGAGTGGTTGGCATTATTAGGATAGGGCAGGGACCATTAGGATCAGTCAGTATAACAGAAATGTGGGTTTTAATACCGCCCTAGATATTAGATAGACTAACGGTTAGGACGCCCTCCCTGGAATGGTATAAACATAGTTTGAGTCTTGCTCTAGGCAGACTATCCCTTTGCCCTGTGACCTTATCTATATTGTTTTTTTTGTGCTGTTTTTTGAGAAAATGATCATTTTTATTAAGTGGAAAACAGTCTTTGTGGGGACGGATGTTGGAACTGAGGGTTTAGGTGGTTGAAAGCAGTATACAACCGCTCTCCAAGTTTCTCTAACTAGGAAAGGCTGGTAGCCTCCGATGCACATTGAGAGGTGAACACATCAGGCATTAAAGTTGCATAGCCCGATGGGGTTGAGTTTCTGTCTTTTTTTTTAGATAAATATATTTGATTGATCATTATTCTCTACTTTACTTCACCTTGAAGTAACTTCCATTTTAAATGGCTAAGTTTTGAGATATTTGAAGTGCAAACAAGTCAAATTTGTTTTGGCATGCTCTCAGTCTCACACACACCACAGGGCTTCTGCAGTAGCAGGTTCTATTAAATTGACTCAGTATTCCCTTCAATGCAGAAACAAATGTTTAATACATGCATAAGTATCTAAGTTAGATATGTAGGATCAAATCTAGATAATTATTTTGGTTTCGGTTTGCATCTTTAATATGAGTGTAATATTTATATGGTGTGCTCAGTGTCAGGATAATGTGACTGAGTGGGATACCAGGTCATGGTGCCGGCCACCTGGTTTCCCAGTGGGACAGCACTATAAAGTCGCCATGAGTGCACACTGTCACAAGTCGGTACCCATCCTGATATGACCTTAGATGTTGCTAGGACGTAAAACAACAACAAACAAACAAATACCATACATAACAATAACGAAAACAGGATAGAATTTTGTGAACGCACGGCCTTGGTTGTCTTGAGTGTGCACTGTGTTAAGCTGGTTATATGACCTCATATGTTGCTAGGACGTACAGCTCCAATTAGTTGAATTACCACCAACCAGCGCTTTGCTTTGGGGGGTAGCGGTGTGTGTCGTAGCGCGACGGCGGCAGCCCGCCTGTGACACAGACCCTCTGGCGGCCACCTGTCGAACTAGCAAATTCCAGGCCACACACAGGTTCTGCAGCTGCACCGCAGATGGCGCTGCGGCGCGGCGCGAGAAACGAGAGAAGACGAGTAGAGAGGGAGAGAAAGAAGGAGACTTGAGAATCGTCAGCTGCGCGGCGTCTCCAAGGATCCTTAATGCGGGATGAAAAGACAGCTGGTGAACTTGAAAGAATGTCCCAGTGTCTGCCGGAACCAGCGGGCGTCTGGGATTCGGCCAGAGGGGGGGGGGGGGGGGGGGGGGGGGGGTGCTGAAGAGTGCAGCGCATGCGTGTGAGGAGGGAGGAGACTGGGTGTTTTTGCTTTCAGCCCCACTGTACTTATCTACTTATCTACTTGCTTTGTTTACTCTGATTGCGTACTCTATGCACTCTACTTATTCGCACTTACTTTAATTATTCTAATTAACCTACCCACTCTATCCGATGGGGTGGCCGAATCGGGAAGAGTGGGTGGCTTGACTGCCAGTGCAAAAGGTTGTGGGTTCGAACCTCGACCTAATGAAACTAATGATTTCCATAAGTGATACTTATCGCTACTTTGCTATATTCTGATGATCAATCGCAGTGTCATAATATCCATGTATATACATATATATATATATATATATATATATATATGTGTCTAGATATATATGTATATCTATATATATATATGTATGTATATGAGTCAGCCTCATGAAAATGGGCCAATTGGTGGTTTATTTAAGATGTTGGCGTCGGAATTTTTAAAGTGTAGTGCATTTCTTTGTTTTATATTAAATTATCCTAGAAACAAATAACGTTGTATTTTCTCTACCTTTACATTCATGATAAATTTAAGGACTTTGCACTACCTTTGTCAATGCTAAACTATAATTATACTGTTCGACGCCGACATCCAATGCTCGATGCCGACAACTGTCCCCAATTGGCCTCCTTTTGTGATCCTGACTCATATATATATGTATATATATACATATATATAACATGACCTTTATATACATATATATAACATGACATTTGCTATGTGTGGTCTACACTTTTATATTGCTGCGAGACATGGACTTTGAAGAAAGCAATAACAACAAAGCTCAAGGCATTTGAAATGTGGCAATACAGAAGAATGTTAAAAATTCCATGGACAGCAATGATAAGCAACGTGGAGGTCCTAAGAAGAATGAAAATAAAGAGACAGATAATACAAACGATCAAAAACAGAAAAATTAAATACTTTGGCCACATGATACGACACCAGGAATCACAGAGAAGAATACTGGAAAGGGAAGATAGAAGGGAAAAGACCAAGAGGGAGAAGGAGAACAACATGGATGGACAACATCACTGAGTGGACAGCAATGAGCTATGCGGAATGTGTGAGAGGAACAAATGACAGGAAGAGATGGAGGTCCATTGCAGCCAACCTTCTTCGAGAAGACGGCACCCATTGATTGATTGATACATATATATATATCAGGGATGAAAGCGCTCCAGGAGTTCACAGATTTCACCATTTCTATCCTAATTAACTAACGTTCACAAAATGCCAAGTAATCAGCAATTAGGTAATCCCAGTCTTACTTGACCTTAGGATGTTGCTTGAACATAAAACCCAAACAAGAAAGAGTTGGGCATGGGTGATAACATAATCACAACAAGGACAGTTGAAACCTGACTTCCGGCATTTTCCTGGGATTCCCTGACAGCGCTAATCCTGTGGGGGAATATTCACGTTTTCGGAGAAATTTGACATTGATGTCATAACCGTGGCTTGGTTTTGCTGGAACCCACTAGGTGGCACCAGGGTGTCAGCCTGATTTCAGCATTTTTTGCCGCATATCACTTTCATCCCTGATATGTATATATATATATATATGGGTGATAACATATATATATATATATATATATATATATATATATATATATATATATATAGGTCCAGTTTGAACATGCTGCTGATATGAGCATACACAGATAATGGTGTCAATCAATCACTTACATGCAGAATTGGATCAGACCAGTGGGGAGGGCACCTGCTTCCCACTTAGGCGTGTGTGTGTATTGTTGTTTTACGTCCTAGCAACATCTAAGGTCATATCAGGACGGGTACCGACTTGTGAAAGTGCGCACTCATGGCGATTTCATAGTGCTGTCCCACTGGGAATCCAAGCCGCTGGCACCATGACCTGATATCCCACTCAGTCACATTATCCTGACACTGAGCCAACCAGTCCCTGCCCTCTACTATTCATGCTGAGCGCCTGACTAGGAAGCGACAAGTATCAATTTTTAAGTCATTGGTTTGATTCGACCAGGGTTCGAACCCACGACCCAACGATCTACCAGCACGGGAGATGGGAGCTCTAACTCATTTGGCCATCCCGTCTGGTTCCCCTTTAGGCAGTCATGGGATGGCTGAGTATGTCGTGGTTCTCTGTGTCAAGCAAACCGGACTTATTAAAGTGATAGTTGTCACTACCTTACAACTGTTATTGCCTGACGCTCATTATTAGTTGGATAGGGAAGAAACTGGTTTGTTCAGAATCAGGATAATTTGACTGTTATTTAGTTATTGTGCCAGCAACGCAGTCATCCAATGGGGCAGCACTATAAAGTCGTCATTAGTATGCAATAACAAAAGTCGGTTCCAACGCTGATATGACCTTGTTTAGGACTAGGATAGAAAACCCCAACAAATTGAACGTGTATGTCAGGAAATGTGCAATCTGGCAAGTGGTGAAATATATAGGGACGTGGTAGCAGTTTGTTGAGGGGGGTGGGGAGGGGTGGCGAGACCAGGTCTCCAGCAAAGAACAAAGTGCCAGTTCCGGTTAGTGAGCACTCGCGGAACCAACCAAGCAATAGCTGTTTCATTGCAATTGGTCAAAAATAACACTGGCCTATTAAAATATACCACAATGGACCACAATATGTAATATAATTCAGCTCCATTCCACCAGGTGGCCTCGCAGTGACCAAAATGGCGACGCCAGGGAGAGCCATCGATCTGGACGCGACATGTGACGTAGCAGGTGACGCTGCGATACGTCATACTCGGGGAGGATGGCGTTGTGTTTATCACCCGGAAGTGGACAGCAGGCCCGCAGTACACGCCCTGGTGGCGGCACTGTGTCATCAAAAGAGACAACTGCGCAGCTAGTCTGACATTCCACATTCCACTAGCCAGTCACTGTGGCCTGGTCGCGTCAAACCAACAACTTACAAAATTGATATTTGTCGCTTCCTAGAAAAGTGCTCAGCATTATTATAGGATAGGGCACGGACTGGTTGGCTCAGTATTAGGATAATGTGACTGAGAGGGATATCAGGTCATGGTGCTGGCAGCCTGGTCTCCCAGTGGGGCAGCACTAGAAAGTCACCGTGAGTGGACACTGTCATAAGAGGTATCTGGCCTGATATGACCTTAGATGTTGCCAGGATGTAAAACTGCAACAACCAACAAACCCTTGAAAACCATAGTATATAGTGAAACTTCATAGTACAGTGAAACTTCAGTTTTTGAACTTAATTCGTTCCTAAATGTTGTTTGTAAACCGATTTGTCTGTAAACCGGAATCAATTTTTCCAAAAGAAACAATGGAAAATGGATTAATTCGTTCCTGACCCCCCCCCCCCCCCCCCCCCCCAATGAAAGCTTTTTTCTACCTTGAATGTGCATACAATATTGCACAAAATGAATACACAATAATTACAAATAAAATAGACAATTTAATTTCATTTTACATATAGAGAGGAGACTTGATAGCATAAGTGGAACTGGAAAGAAGGAAGAGGGGAGGACTGTTACTCTTTGGAAGGGGAGTCTCCATCCATAAGAACATCAGGTAATCACTGAAATTCAGGATTTTTTACTCTAACATCTTGGTTTATTTCTGTTTTCTCTTTCTTTGCAGCACTCAACTCGGTAACGCTTGTTCGTAAACCGAGAATGTGTTTGGCCTTATACTTCAAATACGTCAAGACACGGTGGAGAAATGCCAAACGAACATTAGACATACATTAGAAATACATTGTTATATGTTGTCATATGTTGTCAATATGCGGGCTCATCGTAGGGCTACGTATGAACAACGTACCTTCAACGAAGTCTAATGTATTCATTACGTATGCCCGATGTAACAGCCACACGCTGTCACATGCCGCTTTCACGACCCCTTGTCGAGTGATGCTGTAACGACGAACATTGACGTACATCAATGTATACCAATGCGCGCATAACAAATGCATAACATCAGAGTAACGCATATCGACATAGACTGATGTAGAGGCCCCAAATCACCTACATCGGTGTGCGTTTGCGCGATGCGTCGCAGTGTGACAGGGCTATAAGTAAGCGATTGAGTGACACCTTTATGAAAAGTTCAGGAGGACATCCCCTTAAACGCCAGTCCAAAAATGTAGTTTAAATGAAAGATGTGTACCTGAAAATCATTTTCTCACTAATTCCACTTTTTATATGATCATATGGTTATGGTGCAATGAACACAAAAAAATAGGAATATTAAACAAATTAACTTTTTGAAGGTTTGATTCCAATGTTTATCTCCATTTTTGGATTGGCGTTTACGTGGTTTTGCGCCTGAGCTCTTCTTCTGTGAACAAATGCATGTTCAGACTGGTCATATATATATATATATATATATATATATATATATATATATATATATATATATATATATATATATGTATATATGCATGTTCAAATAGGTTCTATACCAAACTTTGCCACTTTTAGTATGGGAGGTGGTGATAAAGGCAACATATGAGATGTAAACAAACAAAAATCTAAAATTCTGCCTGCACACCCAATGAACCACACCGAGTCCTCACGTGTGTGCCCTCGGGTGCGGTTACCAGGGCCACGTTCAGGGTCCGTCCCGGAGGCGCCTCGGCGACGGGCATGACGTCAGGCCAGTCTGAACGACAAAAGCAGTTGGTTGCCTCGAAAATGGCCACCCCCATAGGCGGCAGCCATTTGCAATGGACAAGCTGTGCTGTAATTGGCTGAAAGCACTGAATGCGGCGGCCATTTTCGAGGCGCTTTTCATCTCCAGTCTTAAAAGAGAGGCGTCTCCGAGACGTCGCCGAGGCGCACTCTGAACGGTATTAGCCCAAAAAGCATCGCCGCGACGTCTCCGAGACGTACCCTGAACGCGGCCCAGGTAACCCTTTCCGAGGGCTGCCAGACCCTCGGGCAAACACGGGATTAAGGGCTTTACAATCTCTGAATGATGACAAACGAGCAAGTAGGAGCCATGTGGAAATTCTCCCGCCTAGAGCTGTCACAATGTGGCAAATGAACAGCAGAGAAGAGCTGCATATGCATGCAATTGATATGTATTCATACGCGCAGGAATTTCGCAAGTATTTATTAACTAATTTAATTTAAGGTTTGGATTAATAATCCACTGCAGCTAAGTAACTAAATGATTATGATTTCATGATGTATTTAAGCGAAAAAATGTACAAAAATAGTCTGGGTTATTCCGTGATTTTGTAAGGTTTTTAAACGAAAATGTGTAATAACGTGGGACTACTTCTTTGCATCAGATTATCTAATGACGCAATAAAAGATTTATGTATCAGATGACACGTAATTCATGACACGAGACGGAGCTATAGTATGGAAATTTATTGGAGACCAAAGGTAATAGGTAATGAGTGTGCGAATAGTGAATCATAGCGGTACAGGTTATAGAATAAGTAATCAGTTGAACAATAAGCAATCAGAGCGGTATAGGTTGCAGAATTGTATATCAGTAGGTATAATGACAGGTGCACAAGGAGTCCATGGCAACCGGACCATTGCCCTATCACTGGTCCGGTTGCCATAGGGTCAATAAGGGAAGTCTAGGGCATAGGGAGCAAGTTGGTGTGGAGTCTGGTCATGACCCGGGCCTCAACCTTAGTGTTGTCTGCTGTGTAAGTGGGGTCAGGTGGGACGGTGAGAATTGGGCGGGGAGGTCGTGTGGGTCCGGTGTCGCAGTTTGAGCGCCGTGCCAGTTTCAGCTGACTGCATACACTCAAACTCAAGGCATTGTCAATGGTCGTGAGCAATCTTCATACAGAAAATACAGAAGAAGTGAAATATCTCTAAAACCACACCACCTATTAACAAATCGCTTAGTACACATATAGAAAACAGCGTTACCAAAAAGATTATATTAAATTTATAAGGTTAGGGTTCTTGATTTCTATTTATTTTGAATAAAACTAATGTTTTGCACTGCGCGTACCGTCAAACTCAAGGTATTGTCAATGGTCGTGAGCAATCTCCATACAGAAAATACAGGAAAAGTGAAATATCTCTAAAACCACACCACCTAGAAACAAATCGCTTGGTACACATATAGAAAACATCTTTACCAAAAACATTATATTAAATTCATAAGGTTAGTGACGATGCTGTTAGATTTTGACGCATGCGCATGAAACTGACAGTCAGCTGAAACTGGCAGGGCGCTCAAACTGCGACACCGGTGTCTGGAGGTGAAGTGACGCTGGGTCGGTGGAGAGGGAGGGGGGAAGTGACGTCACGGGCGTCGCTGGTTCCTGGCAACGGCCGGCGCGCTCCGGTGGCGCCGCCTGTAGGGAGGCGGGGGAGGCCTATGGAGGGTAGGAGGGGAGGGGGGGTGCGAGTAGGGAAGCGGGGGGAGGGGGGGGGGGGTGGGTCAGCTCCGACTCAGTCCCGAATTACCCATATTACCGAGGCAATATGGACAATTTAGTTTTATCATGTGATAACAATTAAGTTATCACGCCATATATGAATTGTACAGGTGGTCTTTTGCATTGTGTTTAGCTTTTGTCGCTGTTTGTAATTATATTTGTTTAATTCGGACTTATTTCTTTGCTTCTCAAAATTATGTGCTACAGTAAAAAGAATAAGATGACATGCGTTGCATTTTAGGTTTATTGTGTTAATATTAAATCAGGTTTGACTACTTTCCTGCATGACATATTCGAATTGTATGATGAAAATAAAATTAGCAGATTATGCATTGTTGTTTTGGCCTTCTTGGTTTTCAGGTTGCTACTTTAATTCACACACTCACACAATTAAGTACACGAAACAGAGCCTAGTTCAAATTGAATTTGATTTAATATTTATTTTAATAAAAGTAATCTTGGCTGACACATCAGCGTTGCAGCGTGTAGAGGACAAGGATCGGTAACCCGTTTGTCCTGAGCAGTTCAGAGCAGAGCGACTATGAATATTAGGCAGTTCAGATAGAGGCGATATGCAAACATCATGGCGACATGACTTGGGAACAGCGCGCAAACCCTTGTTAAGTGGGTGGGTGGGTGATCGAAGAGTAGCATAGAGGAGCCAGGAGAGGAGTGACTATTCGGCCATTGTGGGATTCAGCAGGAAAACTAAAAATAGAACAGTTGCCTCGCATGCAAATTACCTATGTTAGCCTGCAGCCAACCTGTTTATTTAATCACATATTTGTGTTATAGAATAACAAATAAAATGATTAGGCTACACATTATTTGTTTCATTAGGTTGGTTGTCTATGTAGAATTACTTTATCATATTATATATATATATGCATGTGATACAATAACAAGAAAATTATCAGAGTACAACTGTTTTCATCGTGTGTTTTTGCATGTGGGGCTATGTTATTGCAGCATATATTCATGTGATGCAATCAAAATAAAAGTAACAAAAAGAAATGCATAGAAACTTTATTTTTAACATAGCTAAATATTTTCTGAAACACAAAAGTATTTCATTGCTTTAAATCTCTTTAAAAGAGACTGTTTGTTATGGTTTTATGTCCTAGCAATATTTAATTTTAGATCAGGATGAGTATCGACTTGTGACAGTGCACACTCATGGCGACTTTATAGTGGCTACCCCACTGGGAGACCAGACCGCCAGCATCATGAACTGATATCACACGCAGTCGCATTATCCTGACACTGAGCTAACCAGTAATTGACATGTGCTATTAATAATACTAAGTATCAATTTTGTAAGTCATTAATTTGACTCGTTCCAAGTTCGGACCTACGACCTTTCACGCGGGAAGCTCGCCAAAGCTCTAACCCGTGTGGGCACCCTGTCTAGTTTAAGTGTGACTATTTTATTGTATCACACCATCACGTCTACCAGAGTGTGATACAACATGTGTTTATTACAATTTACATATGCCTGGCTGCTGTTAGCTGGCCGCAGTGAATACTGGGATATATGCATGCATGTACATATCTATATATATATTGCTTGTTTGTTGTTGTTTCATGTCCTATCAACATCTAATGTCATATCAGGATGGGCACCGACTTGTGACAGTGTGCACTCTTGGCAACTCTATAGTGCTGCCCCACTGGGCGACCAGGCCACCGGCACCTTGACCCGATATCCCACACAATCACATTATCCTGCTAATATCCTGATATTATCCTGATAATGTGCTAACCAGTCCTTGTCCTATCCTATTAATGCCAAGTGCCAGGCCAGCTAGCGACAAGTATAAATTTTATAAGTCGTTGGTTTGACTCGGCTGGGATTAGAACTCCCGACCGTCCGCACAGGAAGCCTGCATTCTAGCGATTCGGCTACCACGTCCGATATATATATATATATATATATATATATATATATATATATATTTATATAATTATATATTTATATATTTATATATTTATATATTTATATATTTATATATTTATATATTTATATATTTATATATTTATATATAATTTATATATTATATATTTATATATTTATATATTTATATATATTTATATATTTTATATATTTATATATTTATATATTTTTATATTTTTATATTTATATATTTATATATTTATATATTTATATATTTATATATTTATATATTTATATATTTATATATTTATATATTTATATATATAATATCAGTATGGGAAATATTGCGCCTAGAGCAGGACTCGAACCCACATCTCTTTGCATTCCGGGCCAGTGTGCTAACCATTACACCACCTAGGCTCCCTGATATCAAAACACTACCCACGCCTACCTGTCTATGTGGCTCCTTGCATGAGAGGTCAGTGTAGACCACTACACTCGTATATTATATATAGATTATATATATATATATATATATATATATATATACAATAAAACCTTTCTATTCCGACCCCTCGACTTATATCGATCGCTTTATTTGCCTCCCAACAATACCATTGTAACCATATTCTAACTCTCTAAACCGACAACCTCCCTAAATGGACCACTTAAAGTGGGTCAGAAGGTCGGTCGATTTAGAGAGGTTTTACTGTATATACAATATGATGAATGTACTTACGAACCTTCCATACACATCAATGTTGGTGTTATATGTACAGTGGGTTACACTGGACACATCATGGCTGAGACATAGTAACGACGTTACGTATGTAAATCTGGCCAATAATGTCTGCAGCGTGTAGAAGTTAATAGAACGTTATGGGGCCTTTCTGGGGAAAGGTCATCGCAGTATTTTGTACTAACAACTAACCTTCAAACTGCGCCACTGTTACCAACACCAAGGTGTTCTGTGTACAAATATAGGAAAGCAGCGATATATATATATATATATATACACATATATAATATATATATATATATAGACTTGCCAAGCCACTAGGAGTTCCATATTACAGCCATATATTCTACGACATACATTGAAGATTTATACTGCATATCATGGATAAGTCTGAATAGACTTGCTTTCACCATTAGACAGTTTGTCGAGAGAAAGCCCGAGCCTACACTTTTACCGACCCAAGGGATTTTTAACCTCCCACACCAAATAGACATGGTATTGAGCAACTGGCCTTTGATGATGCTGTAAGTGAAACACAGCGGTGGAAATCCAAAGTGGTAGAGGTGGGGGCATGGGGAATCGAACCACCAACCTTCAGATTAGGAGTCCGACCTAGAAAAAAGTCAGACACTCTACCCACTCTGCCACAGAAAACACTACATGGCAAGGTTAGCCTTGTATTCTACGACATGGCATGGTTGACCTTCTGAGATCAATAAATTCAACACACAATTCAGTAATAAGATCTATATGAAATGAGTATATATCGCTCTGGCTGGCCCAAAAGACCCTCCGTTCCTTTATTGACGCAAAACTCTCTCCCGGGTTGGCAAGTATTTGGTAGACACGGAGCTGCCTGCAGTCTTGCATTTTAGTTGGTTTCGTTCAATGAAAATCACACAATACCCAAGAGGCTCGAACCACATGCAACCCGACAATACAAAAGCACATCACAAAAGGGGCAAAAGTCCCAATAGTTTTATTTGAATAATATTTACATGAAACTCTTTATACATATATACGAATTCTAGTTATGACAACAACTCCTACATTTCTAGGCCCTTGACTTCTCGGTGACAATCGTATCGGCTAAAGCACAGCATTTAAGAATTGAAATAGTCACTTTGGAGATTGAATTAATCGCAAAGCATTCCCATCCTACATACGGGGATAAGATTATCCGGTCAGGTATTATTATATGTCCCTGTGTCAACACTTACATACTGGATGCGGTGGAAGAATCAATAGAGCGCAGGCCTCCCGTGCGGGAGATCGGGAGTTCCGATCCTGGTCAAGTAAAACCAATGACTTACAAAATTGATACTTTTCACTTCCTAGTCTGGCACTCTGCATTACTAGGATAGGACAGGGACTGGTTAGCTCAGTGTCAGAATAATGTGATTGAGTGGGATATTGGGTCATGGTGCTGGCGGCCTGATTTCCCAGTGGGGCAGCACTATAATGTCACCATGAGTGCTCACTGTCACAAGTTGGTACCCATCCTGATATCACCTTAGATGTTGCGAGGACATAAAATTCCAACAACAAACCTACACTTTGTTATACAATATGTGTGGGGTCATGCCATCTGTGTGGCAGGTCCCACTTTATGAAGTAGGTTGTCAGAGGATGCAAGAAAAGCAGCTGCTGTTGAAAAAGGCACCCAATCACCTCGATTATGCCTACCATTCCTGAACATTAACACCACTTCTCGGAAGCCAGCCTTCCATGTCGCAAGATGCCAGCTGCCTTCTGTTGAGCCAGCCTCCCCAGCCTCCCGAGGCCATGATTCCTGGAGCCACCCTCAACCTAAAGTAAGGTAGATTATAACAATCAATTTAATATATTTATCTCAGAAAATTACAGAAACTCAAACCCATCGGGCTATGCAAATTTAAAGTTGGATACTCCGGTGAAGCATCACATTTTCTAAATCAAAATATTCATCTAGTTTGTATTCTAAGTATCAAACTTAGATACTAATGTATTCATTAGGGATTTATTGCCACACAGAAGGGTATACTGAGTCAATTTAATAGAACCTGTTACTGCAGAAGTCTATGGTGTCAGAACTTTGGCATGCTTGTCAAAATTAACTTGGCATGTTTGCACTTAAAATATCCCAAAAGTTAGCCATTCAAAATAAAAGTGACTCCAAATTAAAGTTAGGTAAATTATAACAATCAATTTAATATATTTATCTCATAAAAAATTACAGAAACTCAAACACATTGGCCTATGCAACTCTAATATATCGTAGTCAGAGCCAGTAGCTTACAACTGGACGACCCAATCAAGTCATACTCATAGCCTACTTTTACACTATTAGTGCAGCCTATTGTTTTCTCAGTGTATATAACCAAAGCGAATGTCTGATACTGGCCACGTCTCCGCCATATTGCCCGAGTCATGCCCTAGTCACGTGACCTAAATGCGCGGCAACTGTAAGTCAACACAAGCCGGAAGTTGCATTCAGGTACAGAGCGGAAGCACGTGTTTCACGGGCTGAGGATGTCATCCGGTCCTACACCCCACGTGATCAGTGGAAGTTCCTTACGCTGCTCCTGATTGGCAGCCTTATGTGGCCAATGCTGATTGGCTGGGTCGCGCTGACGGGAATGTGAATGAGGGGGGCGCGGCTGGTGGCGCCACCAAGTGGGGTCTTTGGGAACTAGTCGGCGCAGCCAGGCTTAGCTGTGAAGGGTGGGATGAGAGGGTTTGTCAGCGCCAGAGTTCGCTATGTATATATATATATATATATACATATATGTGTGTATGTATATATAAATATATATATATATATAGATAGCAACCTCTGGCTCTGATATATATATATATATATATATATATATATTACAGAAACAAACAAAATAAAATGTTAGATATATATAATGATTATATACATATCTATAAAGTGGCCGATGAATCTATATATATATATATCAATATATATATGTATGTATGTATTATATATATTATTATATATAGATAGGATAATCATTTATCAATGTATAAAAAGGCGGAGCGACTCATCTCTGATTATTGTGTGATTTATTACTGCCCAGTAAATTATTTGTGTGTACAACGAAAATTAATGTGGTTTGGCCTAATATGGCCTGATGGGATCGATCCCGCCATCTGCTACTGCAGCGCCACTGCATGTTCGTGCCCTGTGCCCTGCTATTCGGCCAGTTCGCACTGGGTTTTCAAGCTTTGTAACCGGTTAGGCAGTTATCCTAGCCAAAGACTAGTATTAAAACTGATCAACCCATACCCATGTTGTTGTTTGTCTTCCAGAGCGTAGCCTAACTTTATACAGAAATACAGATTTTTTGTTAAATGCTTCTGACCGAGTGGCGAAAGCAACCCTGAGAAGAGGGGCCGAGGTGCACGCTGGTTACCCCCCCCCCCCCCACAAACACCACATGAGGGGGGTTGGGGGGGGGAGAAACCACTATAGGGCGATAACGGATTTATCATTAGCCATATATATATATATAAGAACAAATTCCCCGACGCGAGTGACGTATTCAGGGTAGGCAGGTTCCGGGCAGCGCCGGGGGTGGTACCACCAGTCGCGACATGGAGGAGGCATTACAGTGTATCGTGTAATATTAAATAATAATTAGGACATGATAATAATAATACAAGGAGTTAATTCCCTTCCGCGTCTTTATACTCGCATAATGCGTTATACATCATATATATATATATATATATATATATATATATATATATATATAGATTATATATATATATATCAATTATCATCATCATGCTGTCGGTCGCGATGCGACAAAGACTGCTTTCATTACTTGACTGCCGCTCTCCATTTAGCTCCCTGCTGTGAGAGTTGCGTCCATGTCTCTCAGCTTCAGGTTTTTGCGTTGTGTTCCTCCTAGCTGATTTTCCGGTGTCAATGGAAGATGAGCTCGAGCAGCGTGGTCCTTGGTAACCCGGACGACAACCGAGCCGGTATGGTATTTTGTGCAGTTGTACATTTCATGAAAGCTGCCTGCAAAAGTGTTGAAATGCTGCTGGCTTTTGCAAGTTACCAGCGGCACTCTCTCGGGGAGCAAATAGAGGTTTCACACCGGCAAGAACATGTCAAGACAGGCGCAAAACTATTTGTCCCTGCAGTGGCCGGTCGGGAGATGTTGGGAGTTCCATACATCAACCGCCCTTAATGCTGCCACAGTGACATGGTTTTCTGTTTAGGGTTTGCTCCCTTATGCCTGGTACACACCTATCGTTTGTGCACACACACCTCCCGTATACGATCGAAAACTGCCCGCTTCGTGCACAAAAATCGCTAGGTGTGCGCACCCTGCGCACAACTAGCGATTGCGATTCGCGTATAAAACTAAGTTTTTAGGGCTAAAGCGGGCCGATTACGATTGCGATTCGCGATTCGAAAAATGAATCGGCCCGTTTTCAGTTTTAAGCGGGTCGGGTTGAATCGCGAGTTTTAGTGCGCGAATCATAAACGGGAGGTGTGTACTAGGCATTAGCCTTCGGTTCTGTCAAGAACCTGTACCACAAGGCAGTGGTTTACAACTCTGCAAGGCAGGGGCGTCAAACTCCCTGAGTTATTGCTATACCTGCAATACCTGCATACCATATATATAGTCTATATAAATATGTACATATGTGTATATATGTGAATAGATGTATATATAGCAACTTCTCGCAACTGTGTATCTGCGTATATGGAAGCGAGGCCCCTCCCTGCCAGCAACATCCAAAGTCAAACTATGATGGGTTTTTTTTTTACTATGCTAACACCTTAGATAAATGTTTTGCTACCAGCAAGGCACGCAAACGTTAATCAATTCAAATTTTCAATTCACACTAATACTCAGATATCTAATTGGACACTCCTAAATGAAAGCCTAACCAGATGGCATTCTAGCAGAGCTTCCGCTTCCGGTGCGGAATGGCATGGGTGCCATCCCCGGCTGAGGCAAACTATGCACATATTGGGGAACCGTGTGATGGTTAAATTCTTCTGGGTCACCACTATAAAGTCGCCATAAGTGTGAGTATCCGCCCTGCTATTATTTGAGACGTTGCTAGGATGGAAAACCTCAATAAATACCGTTTGGGTTCAGTCAATGCTCATGCCATGTTTCAATGTCCATAATAGGGTGATCAAACGTGCATTACATTACTTTTGATTTCAAACTTGAGCCGGTTGCAGACAACAACCACAAATCGAGGGTATTCTTGTCAAAGTTTTATCAATCTGATGAACGCATCAAATTTTCAAAACTATGAAATCGGATGATGGCCAAAGACCCAATAATATTAAGACGGCTCACTCAGTCTGTACTGTGTAATCAAAATGATCAAACCCACCACTTGATGCGCTGGCTGTTCTCTTGGTTAAACAGGTGCTATATTATATGTATAAATGTATATATGAATGTGAAAGATGTGTGATGATGGCGATGATGAAGATGCAAATGATGATGTGTATTTGTTCATAGCAATTTCATCTTGATGTGTATTCATACTTACCTATCTCATGCAAAATATAATTGTATGTGTTTACATGTGAAACACCAACCAGCAACCAGGCTGATCAAACCCACCACAAGGTGGCACTGCGAAATTTACACTACCATGGGAGAGATAGGAGCGAGCCATCTTAGTATTATAGGGTCTTTGTGATGGCACCAAATTTCCAAACTAGCACACTTATTGTGATTTGATCCGACATGCCCAACTTATATACGGGTGTAGTCATTAAACCTTTTGTTCAGTTTGGTACTCCTGTACTATGCTGGTATAGTCAGACTAGGAAAAACAAATACGATGTCCAATATTTCGGTGTGCAAGCCCAAAATAATTCATCATATATCCACTTGAAATATTTCCAGAATTAACCTTTTTTAAATAAAACTTACTTCAAATTAAAGTAAAGTAGGTTATAATGAACAACCTAAAATTAATTTTTTTAAATATGGCAGAAACTCAAAACTATAATATTATGCTGCATATGCTTAAAGCTGCATAGTCCGATGATGCATCACACATTGTCAAAACCAAAGAATGATCTAGAATTGATTCTACATATCTAACTTAGATACCGGTGCACTTATTAAGCATATGTTGCCACATAGAAGGGAATACTGAGGCAATTTAATAGAGCCTGTTACTGCTAAAGCCTATCGTGTGTGAATTTTGGCATCGTTGCCAATATTAATTTCACATGTTTGCACTTCAAATATCTCAAAACCTAGCCAATTATAATAAAAGTTACTTCAAACTAAAGTAAGGTAGATTATGATAATTAATTTAATATATTTATCTCAGAAAAATGACAGAAACTCAAAGCCATCGGACTATGCAGTTTTAAAGTTAACAGGCGGCGCAGTTACTTCAGCGTAAAAGGTGTATGCGTGGTGCGCTGGCCTAAGCCGCCTGTGCTCTCATTTAAACCGTCGTCCACGCGTCAGTGTGCTCGTGAGGGGGCCTCTCCCGACCACCCATTTCCCGCCCGGTCTTTGAGTCGACTATTAAGCCGTCGTGCTGGTTGGGATTGGCCGCCCGAGCACTGCCTCTGCCCCCATCCCGACCCACTCCGCCCCTCATCCCGCCCCCCCCCCTCCCCACACACCTCCCCCTCCATACTTCCCCCATTCCGCCCCAAAGCCCACCCCACACCGCCCCCTCCATCTGCCCTAAACCCGCCCCCCAACCCGCCCCCACACTGCCTTCATCGCGCCTCCATCCCGCCCCCACCCCGCTACCACACCGCCTTCACATCGTCCCCACACCGCCCCAAACCCTCCTCCCACACCGCCCCCATACTGCCTTCACACCGCCCCCACACCGCCCCAAACCCGCCTCCCACACCGCCCCCATACTGTCCCCACACCGCCCCCACCCCGCTACCACACTGCCTTCACATCGCCCCCACACCGCCCCAAACCCGCCTCCCACACTGCCCCCATACTGTCCCCACACCGGCCCCACCCCGCCACCATACTGCCTTCACACCGCCCCCACACCGCCTCAAACCCGCCTCCCACACCGCCCCCATACTGTCCCCACACTGCCCCCACCCCGCCACCATACTCCTCCACCGCCCCCACCCCCCCCCCCGCCTCCCCACCGCCCCCACACGTCCCCCCACCGCCCCCCCCCCCTACCACCCCCCCCGCCCCCCACACCACGCCACCCGCCCCCCCACCCCCCAACTGCCCCCACACCGCCCCACCCGCCCACACTCCGCCCCCCCCACCCGCCCCCCCCCCCCACCCGCCCCCCCCCCCCCCCTCCGCCCACACCCCCATCGCCCACCCCCCCACCTCCCGCCCACTCCGCCCTCCCACCCCGCCCCCACCACCCCTCACCGCCCCCACCACCCCGCCTCCCACACCCCCACCATACGTCCCCACACCGCCCCCACCCCGCCACCCACACCGCCTCCACCCCACCCGCCCCCACCCCCCCCACCCTCTCCCCCACGCCCCCACCCGCCCCCACACCACCGCCCCACTCCCCACACCCCGCCCCCCACACCGCCCCCATCCCCCCCACCCCACCGCCCCCCCACACACCCCCATCCCCACCACCCCCCCACCGCCCATCCCCCCACACCGCCCCCATCCACCCCCCACACGACCCCATCGCCCACCACCCACCCCCACTCCACACCCCCCAGCCTCCACCCCCATCCCCATCCCCCCCACCCCGCCACCCGCCCCACACCCGCCGCCCCCACCCGCCCACCCACACACCCCCGCCCCATCGCCATCGCGCCCCACCGCCCCCACCCCCCCCACGCCGCCCCCTCGCCGCCCCCACGCTCCTTTCCCATGTTCATCTGTATTCTCATCGTGTAGAGTAAGACGCAAAAAAAGGCGAATGTAGGGTAGGGGGTGTCTGAGGGGCGGGAGAGCTACGTCCAGCCTCGAACCCCACCCCATCCTCCGCATCCCAAATCTCACGAGATTCCAATATGGCATCACAAGTCTCGTGAGGAATCGCGAGATGCGCAGCGCGATAGGAAGAAGTTGGGGTTGGGGGGAAGAGGGAGGAACGAGGAGGGCTGGGGGGAATAGGCAGCGCCGCCGTGAATAACGCGGGGTGGCCGGGGAGTTATCGACGGGCCGACCGTGGAACCGGTGGCCAAAGAGAAGACTAGCTGTGTGGTTGGTTGTTGTTGCTTTCCGTCCTAGTAACATTTAAGGTCATATCAGGATTGGTTGGTTGTTGTTGCTTTATGGCCTAGTAACATTCAAGGTCATATCAGGATTGGTTGGTTGTTGTTGCTTTATGTCCTAGTAACATTTAAGGTCATAGTAGGATTTGTTGGTTGTTGTTCCTTTACATCCTAGTAACATTTAAGGTCATATCAGGATTGGTTGGTTGATGTTGCTTTAGGTCCTAGTAACATTTAAGGTCATATCAGGATTGGTTGGTTGGTGTTGCTTTACGTCCTAGTGTTAATAACATCTAAGGTCATATCAGGATTGGTTGGTTGTTGTTGCTTTATGTCCTAGTAATATTTAAGGTCATATCAGGATTGGTTGGTTGTTGTTGCGTTACGTCCTAGTAAATTTTAAGATCATAGCAGGATGTGTTGGTTGTTGTTGCTTTACGTCCTAGTAACATTTAAGATCATATCAGGATTGGTTGGTTGTTGTTGCTTTATGTCCTAGTAACATTTAAGGTAATATCAGGATTGGTTGGTTGTTGTTGCTTTACGTCCTAGTGTTAGTAACATATGAGGTCAATAAGGATTGGTTGGTTGTTGCTTTATGTCCTAGTAACATCGAAGGTCATATCAGGTTTGGTTGGTTGTTGTTGCTTTACATCCTAGTAACATTTATGGTCATCAGGATTGGTTGGTTGTTGTTGTTTTACGTCCTAGTAACATTTAAGGTCATATCAGGATTGGTTGGTTGTTGTTGCTTTATGTCCTAGTAACATTGACGGTCATATCAGGATTGGTTGGTTGTTGTTGCTTTTCATGTCCTAGTGTTAGTAACATATAAGGTCATATCAGGATTGGTTGTTTGTTGCTTTATGTCCTAGTAACATTTAAGGTCATATCAGGATTGGGTGGTTGTTGTTGCTTTATGTCCTAGTAACATTTAAGGTCATATCAGGATTGGTTGGTTGTTGTTGCTTTACATCCTAGTAACATTTCAGGTCATATCAGGATTGGTTGGTTGTTGTTGCTTTTTATGTCCTAGTGTTAGTAACATATAAGGTCATATCAGGATTGGTTGGTTGTTGCTTTATGTCCTAGTAACATTTAAGGTCCTATCAGGATTGGTTCGTTGTTGTTGCTTTACGTCCTAGTGTTAGTCACATCTAAGGTCGTATCATATTGGTTGAATTACTAGGACGTAAAGTAACAACAACCAGACAACCAATCTGATTAATTGAGCAACCACCAATCAATCAATCAGATTGGTTGGTTGGTTGTTGTTGCTTTACGTCCTTGTAACATCTAAGGTCATATCGGGATTGATTGGTTGGTTGTTGTTGCTTTACATCCCAGCAACATCTAAGCTTCTATCTGGACGGGTACTGACTTGTGACAGTGCGCACTCATGGTGACTTTATAGCTTTTCCCTGCTGGAAGACCAGGCTGCTGTCACCATGACCCAATATCCCACAGTTGCATTAACCTGATACTGTGCTAACTAGTCCTTTCTCTATCCTATTAATGCTGAGTGCCAGGCTCGGTATTAATTTTGAATGTCATTGGTTTGATTTGGCGGTGTTTCCAACTCCCAACCTTCCATGCCGGAAGCCTGCGCTTTACCGATCTGGCCACCATGTCCGGTCGCAACACAATGTATCAGTATCAGGATAATCTGACTGGGTGGGAAATCGGGTCATGGTGCCAGTGGCCTGGTCTCCCAGTGGGCAGCTCTATAAAGTTGTCATCAATATGCATTGTCACAAGCCAGTACCCAGACTGATATAACCTTAAATATTGCCAGTATGTAAAACCCAATAATAGCATTGTGTCACAGCGTCATCTGTCGGATGAGTTCTTGAGGTACCTGATTGACACCACATTGACATCACTAACCTAAGTATGTGGCAACACACTCAGTGAGACGCTGAGAATTGAGCTGTCCCTTCTGGCTGGTGTCTACCAACATCACAAGTCAAATAATTTAATAGAGTTTTACACCTTAGTAACATACAGTGGTTGGATCTGCATGTGCATCAACTTGAAACAATATACTATTTTTTTTCTATTTTCAATTTGAATTCATTTGATTTATTATATATAAAAATTATTTTATTTTTTAACAAAATTTGCTAAAGAAATATAGTGGTATTTATATATAATATTAAGTATTTTATTCCCCTGAATTGCTCTATTGATCTTTTTTTTCAGTGTTGGACTCGGATCTTATAATTATATATATATAATTAACTATTATTTGCAATAGGGTCTTAATAGTCCTGTCTCACTGAGATACCATTCCGACAACAGCATGTTCTGATATTCCACTTAGTCGCATGATGCTGATACTAAAGCCAACCAGTTATTGTCCTGTCTGACTAAAGCCCAATACAAGTACCAACAATGGTATTTTCTTTCTTATTCTTTTTCTCTGGGAGGGCGGCTAAGTCTTTAATTTCACTCAACACCAGGGATTGACCGCAATGACCTCTTGCGTGGGAAGCGGACATTTGCACTGCTGTCTGGCTCGGAGCATTTGAGCGCGCTGATTGATTCATGCGCAGGCTAGTATAGAGGGCGCAGCGAACAGACGGTTTGAGCGACGAGCAAATGTCTGGATCGAGAGATGAATCGAGAGATAGACGAGCCAAAGGATCGAGCAGTGGACAAATTGAAGGATCGAGGGACAGCCGAAAGGATGGATTGGATGAATAAAGGCCATATTGAAGCGAGCATAGAACAACATCGACAGCATCGCAAAACAACCATTAACTATGCGAGTAAGCAACCACCACTAACTATGAAAGTGTTACACACGGTGCTAAATAACCACCACTAATGAACTAGGAAAGTGTTCCACACAGCGCTAAGCAACCACCACTAACTATGAAAGTGTTCCACACAGCGCTAAGCAACCACCACTAACTATGAAGTGCTACACACAGTGCTAAGCAACCACCACTAACTATGAAGTGCTACACACAGTGCTAAGCAACCACCACTAACTATGAAAGTGCTACACACAGCGCTAAGCAACCACCACTAACTATGAAGTGCTACACACAGTGCTAAGCAACCACCACTAACTATGAAGTGCTACACACAGCGCTAAGCAACCACCACTAACTATGAAGTGCTACACACAGTGCTAAGCAACCACCACAAACTAGGAAAGTGTTCCACACAGCGCTAAGCAACCACCACTAACTAGGAAAGTGTTACACATGGTGCTAAGCAACCACCACTAAATAGGACGGTGTTCCACATAGTGCTAAGCAACCACCACTAAATTTGAAAGTGTTCCACAGGGCGCTAAGCAACCACTACTAACTATGAAAGTGTTCCACATGGTGCTAAGTAACCACCACTAACTAACTAGGAAAGTGTTCCACAAGGCACTAAGCCATGACCACTAACTATGAAAGTGTTCCACAAGGCGCTAAGCAACCACCACTAACTAGGAAAGTGTTCCACATGGTGCTAAGTAACCACCACTAACGAACTAGGAAAGTGTTCCACACAGTGCTAAGCAACCACTACTAACTATGAAATTGTTCCACACGGTTCTAAGCAAACACCACTAACTATGAAAGTGTTCCACATGGTGCTAAGTAACCACCACTAACTAACTAGGAAAGTGTTCCACGTGATGCTAAGCAACCACCACTAACTAGGAAATTGTTACACATGACGCTAAGCAACCACTACTAAATATGAAAGTGTTACACACGGTGCTAAGCAACCACCATTAACTATGAAAGTGTTCCACATGGTGCTAAATAACCACCACTAACTACGTAAGTGTTCCACACAGCACTAAGCAACCACCACTAACTATGAAAGTGTTACACACGGTTCTAAGCAACCACCACTAACTATGAAAGTGTTCCACACGGCGGTAAGCAAACACCACTAACTATGAAAGTGTTCCACATGGCGCTAAGCAAACACCACTAACTATGAAAGTGTTCCACATGGTGCTAAGTAACCACCACTAACTAACTAGGAACGTGTTCCACGTGATGCTAAGCAACCACCACTAACTAGGAAATTGTTACACATGACGCTAAGCAACCACTACTAAATATGAAAGTGTTACACACGGTGCTAAGCAACCACCATTAACTATGAAAGTGTTCCACATGGTGCTAAATAACCACCACTAACTACGTAAGTGTTCCACACAGCACTAAGCAACCACCACTAACTATGAAAGTGTTACACACGGTTCTAAGCAACCACCACTAACTACGAAAGTGTTCCACATGGCGGTAAGCAAACACCACTAACTATGAAAGTGCTCCACATGGTGCTAAGCAACCACCACTAACGAACTAGGAAAGTGTTCCACATGGCAGTAAGCAAACACCACTAACTATGGAAGTGTTCCACAGGTGCTAAGCAACCACCACTAACTATAAAAGTGTTCTACACAACCCTAAGCAACCACCACTAACTATGAAAGTGTGCCACAATTTTGTAAGTCATTGGTTTGACTCGGCCGGGATTCGAACTACCGACCTTCCATACAGGAATCCTGTGCTCTACCGATTCGATCAGTGCGTTTGGTTTCGCTGGAGGAAGAAACTCCATGATATTCCAACGCAAATCAAATTCAAAGCGGACACAAATAGTTTGAAGGCTAATTTATTTTCATTCCTACTGCAGAAAGAAGAGAGTCAGACATGGTGCTTTCGTCTTGTAGAGGTACGGCTACGTACGACCTTCGGGGGACTGGTGAACTCATCACGGGGTAAGAACCACGCACCTTGGGATTTAAATTAATCAACTCTTCGTGGTAGAATCAAAATAAATCAACTTTAAAAAAACAAAAAAACAATGAGCTCATTGGTACCACTTTGCAGCTAAAGCAGCCAGAATCTCCAATTTCTCCTACCATAAAATGAACCACAAGAATCATAACTTTCAAATCACCAGATATATTTTGTTGTAAGATGTCTTGGTTCCTTGCTCATGAAATGGACTGCCTGGCAAGCTGGCTTCTTGTAACTTTTGGGATGTATTATATTTATTGAAGTTTCAGTCAGGTGTTTAAAAATATATATATAGGACTAGGAGGGTGATTTACTATAATATATATGTAGTTTGAAGTAACTTTTATTTTGGGGGGGGGAAATATGTTTATTCTGCTGAATAAGTCTTTTGTCAGTGCCGAAGCACTGGTCTTCCAGCCATTTTTCAATTCAGGATTATTTACACAAAAGGTATCTAGAATAAGGTATACAATACCTGTTGAATACACAATTTTCACCATGTAACACAATGAAATTCTATAACCCAAAAGTTCCATAGCAATATGGTAACAGTAGTGTCATATAACTAAATCAATATTAGTCAGATCAATGTGAGTATTTACATAGTATTTAGATTGTCAGCAGAAGTTATCTTCTCTATTCAGTTGGTAAAGTTGTAGTAAGTTTTAATGTTCAGTTGCAGTTAGACAAGCGGTATATAAATGTTGGTTTGTTAGGAATATTCTAGTGTAACTCTAGAGTAGTTAGTTTTGTGAGTTTATGAATTATGTTGTTGGGGTGGGGTTGTTAATAATGTTAAAATGACTAACTTTTGAGATATTTGAAGTGAAAATATTTCAAATTAATATTGGCAAGCATGTGAAAATTCAGACACTACAGGCTTTAATGGTAACAAATTCTAATAAATTAGCTTAGTGGCCCCTTTTGTGCAGCTAGAAATGCTCTGTGAGTCCACCAGTATCTAAGTTGGATATGTTGGTTGGTTGGTTGTTGGAGTTTAATGTCCTGGCAACATCTAAGGTCATAACAAGATGGGTACTAACTTGTGGAAGTGCACACTCATGGCGACTTTTATAATGCTGCCCCACTGGGAGACCAGGCCACCAGCACCATGACCTAAGATCCCATTCAGCCACATTATCCTGACACTGAGGCACCCAGTCCTTACCCTATCCTAATAATGCCGAATGCCTGGTTAGGAAGCAAAAAGTATCAAATTTTAAGTCATTGGTTTGATTCGACCAGGGTTGGAACCTGTGGCTTCAAATCCCATGATCTACCAAAACGGGAATTGGACTCTCAACTCATTCGGCGATCTCGTCTGGCTCCTGTTGGATAGGTAGGATCAAATTTAAGTAACTTTGTTTGTTATGGCTTGACGTCCTATCAACATCTAAGGTCATATCAGGAGGAACATCGACTTGTGATAGTGTGCAATCATCGTGACTTTACAGTGTTGTCTCACTGGAAGACCAGGCCTCCGATACCATGACCCTATATCCCACTCAGTCACATTATCCTGACACTGAGCTAACAAGTATTAATTTGTAAAATCATTCGTTTGACTCGGCTGGGATTCAAACTCCCGACCTTCCTGCGCTCTTACCGCTTCGGCCACCGCGCCGGTCTCAGATCTAACTTCTAAGGGTAAGTGCTTAATTTTTTTTAAATTTATGTTTTCATTCAGCCAATGCAGCTTTAATTACAAAAATAATAAAAAATAATAAAAAGCCTTGTTACAGAGTCACGATGACACTGACCCCCTCGCGGTGATGGGATTAATCAGTTCATCCCACCATCGTATGGCCACGGTATGAAGCGTGGATAACTGCATAGAGAAACCCTACTTCATTATGCACACAAGGGTGCATAATGCATAATAGATATGCCCTGTAACTGTGGCCATGCTTTATACATAAGTAAGAAATATGTGTGGCTCTGTCGGGGTTTCAGAACGCGGATACCGCTTAAGCTAAGATTCCATATGCGTGGTATGCGGTATGCGATATGCGAATGCGAATGCGGCAGAAAATGGAAAAGCATATAAATAATATACATGGGTGCTTCCATATGTCCAAATGTGAATGCGCACGTGAATGAGAATGCGGCAAATGGATCGACCCATGGACCAATCGGTGCGAATGCAAATGCAAATGCTGCTGCGTTTTCCATAGAAAACAATAGTAACTTTGACTTTCCTTCACAAATTTGGAGCAAAAAACTCCAAAAATGGGATGGGTATCTTTTTTTCTTTTTTTGGTTTGTTTAGCAACCCGCCAATACAAAAAGAATACATCGACTATTGGACGTCGGCATGGGTATCTATGCCGCATACCGCATTCGCATTCACATGCCACATGCCGCATACCACGTATATGGAATCTTCTCTTTAGGCTTGGCTAGCTGCAATTTGATTTAGTGTCTATATAATTATGTATACATACATACCAACATTTCATGCCACATTGCCCATGCAATATGGATATTCTCATCCAGTGACCAGCCATGTATAATGTTTGTTTGTTGTTGTTTTACGTCCTAGCAACATCTAAAGTCATATCAGGGTGGGTACCGACTTGTAACAGTGCGCACTCATGGTGGGTTTATAGTGCTGCCCCACTGGGAGACCAGGCCACCAGCACCATGACCTGATATCCAACTCAGTCACATTATCCTGACACTGAGCCAACCAGTCCTTGCCCTATCCTAATAATGCCAAGCACCTGGCTAGGAAGCAACAAGTATCAATGTTTAAGTCATCGGTTTGACTCGACCAGGGTTCGAACCAACGATACCATGCTATACCAACACTGGAGACGGGCCCTGTTAGAAGAATGGTAGCATCTCAGTTTACAAGATTGAGTTTTCTATTGATTATTTCTAGTTTGGACCTAGTTTCCACATGTTTTTTTAAATTTTTAAATTTAAAAGAATTATTGATACGGTATTTATTCTGCCCATAGCGATTAAGCTCCTTTGAGGGTGCTTGTTTTCGTCGCTGGCTGCAGCTTAGCGGCCACATTTTTGCAGAAAGAAATGCTTAGTCCTTCCCCTACCCCCCCCCCCCCAATCTCCATTCGTAACTGTTTTATGACGTCATCAAAATAGTGGGGGGGGGGGTTGTTATAAATATAGTTTATTCATTGAATAAAGTCTTTTGTCAGCGCCATGGCACTGGTCTTCCAGCCATGTGACAATACAGTTATTTACAATATGATATGTGTCTGATATGCATCGCGCAGCAAATAGTGGTTGCATGACATCTATACAGTGTTTTTTTCTCTTGATAACGGAACTTTTCGCATGGTTACCCGCCCATTATATTTAATTTTAGATCCACGTGCCAGTTGTAAGCTGTGCATATACCAAGTATTGCATTGAATCTGTTACATGGCTAGTGTTGAGGCAAAAGCTGCTGCATATTGATGAACATCTACTAGAGATGGATTAGTTGGTAACAAACCAAAACCAGAGAAGCAGGTTCAATCCGTGCCTTTTAGAATGCATATATAGAGTTGTTGTTGTAAATATAGTTTATTCATTGAATAAAGTCTTTTGTCAGCGCCATGGCACTGGTCTTCCAGCCATGTGACAACACAGTTATTTACAATATATGTATATGTAGTCTGATATTGTCATCAGCAGCTAGTTCAAGTCAGCTGAAATACAGTCTACTGTGTCAATAACGGCCTCTGTCAATAATGAATCTCTGTCAATAACGGCAAAAAGTGCTGGTCCCGTCAATGCGTCCCTTTAATTTAATAGCATTGCCTCTGTGTCTAATGGGCAACTGTCTTATGCGGACACCAAGCCATTTGTTCACCTATTTGATCAATATTCTCTGTCAATAATGACATGCCATATAGTTATAATATAGTAGAAATGACTAATTGTACAAATGACCAATTGTAGAAGGGACAAATTGTAGAAATGGCAAATTGTAGAAATGACAAATTGTAGAAGTGATGAATAGTAGAAATGATTGATTGTACAAATGACAAATTGTAGAAATTACTTTGTAAGGACCGTCCTAGTCAGTCAAGTATAAAATTGGTTCCAACCCATTCCGTCAGTAAGTCTCTGCCTATAACGGATCTCTCTCTATAACGGCATCTTGCTCCAGTCCCATGGGTGTCCATTATAGACAGAGTAGACTGTAACAATATTAATCATTCCAAGACTTACATGTGTCAGCTCCATAGAACTAGTCTTCCAGCCGTCGAAATGGTCGTATTGGTTATTCAAGCCCTAAACCCGGTGTAACGATTTCAATTTCCCCCCTTTCCAAGTTCCCCCCGGGAATCTGAAAACGTTTTTAATTTCCCTCCCGTGAAATTGAAAACGCTTTCAGATTCCCAGGAGGGAAATTAAAAACAGTTTTCAGATTCCTCCCCCTATTTTCAAATTCCCCCCTCCGGGAATTTAAAATTGTTTAAAAAACTTTTTAAAACGTTTTAAAATTCAGACCCATAATATTTTTTCTTAGCCATCTTGGAGACGTTTTGTGTCATTTGGGGTGAAATATGTTTTGTTGTACTAGTAATAATTTCCATTATGCTATTCTCTGTGTATTATAATATTTGTCATGAAAAAAAATAATAAAATTAAAAAATAAAAATTCCCGAAAAATGGGGGAGGGAAAGTTAAAACGGGGGAGGGAAAATGAAAACATTTTCAAATTCCCATGGGATGTAAAAATAGGGCACAAACTGATCCTTGGCCACCTCATGCCTGCTCTCCTCTGGGACCACCCCCCCCCCCCTGCGCATGGACCTCTCCCCAATCCCCCCCACCTTGACAACCTAATATCTACTAATCCAATGATATAACAATGTTAAAAACACCACTAATACTACTCGACAGCCACATTACTAACCAACATTACGCAAGTTGTTCAACCACCAGATACATAACAGTTATGTAAAAGTAAAAGAAAGACAAAACCTAAGATGAAAAGCGAACTGCTATCCAACCAAAGCATATTATTGAACAATTATCATAAAATGTTCACTTAATCTGTCCAACAGACACTACATTAAAACTTACCGACAACCTCACCAAATGAATACAGAAGAGAACTTCTGCTTACATTCTAACTATCATCAACTACTCACAATGATTTGACTAATATTGATCTAGTTATATGACACTACTGTGGCCATATTGCTCCGGAACTTTTGGGTTACAGAATTCCATTGTGTTATATGCTGCAAATTGTGTATTCAACAGTTATTGTATACCTTATTCTATATACCTTTTGCGTAAATAACCCTGAATTGAAAAATGGCTAGAAGACCAGTGCTTCGGCTCTCACAAAAGACTTATTCAGCAGAATAAGCATATTTACCACACACAAAAATAAAATCTGCCTTGCTATACATATCTCAGCACAGGTAACTCCATTCTGCACTATATAGAGTGTCTATGTTGTACATTAACCAGCCTGGGCTGCTCCATCCCCCTTCTGTTTTTAGAAACTAACCACTCCTCGTGGTCACCAGTTGTGTAGAGTCTTATGCTCGGATCTGTGGCTGTGAACGTAGGCTATGAGGAAAAACAATACATACAAAGAGAAAGTAAGAGAGTAAAGTGTAAGAGAGAGAGTCCAGCCCTCTGGTTTATTCTTATATAGTTACATGGGTTCTTGGTAGAGTATCATACCACCTCTTTCCACCTATAGGAATCTAGCATTCCTGGTTTCACCAATAGGAATCCAGCATTCCTGGTCTCCATGGACACCAGTGGTCTGCCCACCACCAGTAGCTGCCTGGCCCCTTGGCCACCACCAACCTTGACCTTTTGAGTGTGGTGACCCCTAACCCATCAGAATGGCTAGGCCCTGAGTGCAATCACACCCAGACCTGCCAGCACCACTATGTCTATTTACAACCCACTCAGGCACCACCAACCCATATATATATATATAAATATTTATATATGTAGTAGTCTGTACATGAGCTCACTACCACGTGGTGGTGGCAGACACCACGCCGCACACCTATGCAGTTACACTGAACTGCGCTAGGTGATGGCATGGGCTGCCCTCTACTGCGTGTGGCTAGCACACCACCCACCTATAGAGGTGACATGGGAACTAGCGAGTTGGGGGCGGGTCACTTGACTGTTGGCACCGTGGAGAGCGGATAGGTTTTGTAATAAACCAGTGGAAGCGCACTGTCACTAAATGTTGGCGTTCTTCTTTGAGTGTGTGTCAAAGTGAAAGACCGTGGAATGGTGAACATCGTGGACTACCACATATATATATATGCACCTGGCCAAGTATACCAAAGAGGAATAGAACAATTGCATCCCCCCCTTGTCGAATATCGGAAAATTGTACCTATTGAATCAAAGTGAAATCTGCTGTACACAATTCAACAAAGTGCATTCCCTCATCACTATATATAACCAATTACGACCATTTCGACGCCTGGGAGACTAGGTTTCTGGAGCTGACAAAATATATATTTAGATGAATAAACTTTTTTTTAACCCACATATAATCATATTTATAGGCATGTTGACTTGTAGGCTAGGGACGTCTATAGTACACGGAAAATTCAATAGGGATTAATTAGGAACTAATGGGTGGGTACGGGGTGGTGGGGTGACTAGGTGGTGCCACCTAACGGGAAGATCAACCTTATTTGTGCCTGGATGACTGGTGCAGAGGGGTGAAAATTCAACAGCCAGTTGCAAAATCTAACGGTTTGGCGTTTCTGCCACATCCTTTAGATAAGTATATTATGTTGGTCACTACAACTTCCTTTACTTTAGGTTACTGTAAATTTAATTTGAATCAGATTAAGGTTAGAGATGTTTGAAGTTTGAAAAAAAAGTCTAATTAATTTTGGTGTGCACATCGAAATGCTGGACATCATAGGTTTCAGCATGGACAGGTTCTATTAAATTGATGTAGTATTCCCTGCGTGTGAAACATGTTTAATGAGTGCATCAATATCGAAGTTAGATATGTAAGCTGAAGTCTAAGTTAGGGTTTTGATTGAGAAAATCTGAGGATATCCCACTCACTCACATTATCCCGATACTGACCTATCCTCGTAATACCGAGAGCCAGGCTAGGTAGCGACTTGTATCAATTGTGTAAGTAATGGGGACCTTTCATGAGCCATTTCTCTCGGGGCAGGTGGCAGCACCCGTTCCCGGTCCAAGTCGGCCATCATGGTTGGATAGAAGGGTGTATGTGTGTGGTGGGGGTGGTGGGGTGTGGTGTGTGGTGGGGGTTTAGGGATGTGGTGGGGGTGTAGGTGTGTGGTGGGGGTGTAGGTGTGTGGTGGGGGTGTAGGTATGTGAGTGGTGGGGTGTAGGTTTGAGTTGGGGGTGTAGGTGTGTGGTGGGGGTGTAGGTGTGTGGTGAGGGTTTAGGGGTGTGGTGGTGGTGTAGGTTTGTGGTGGGGGTTTAGGTATGTGGTGGGGGTGTAAGGGGTACTGGGGGTATATATGTGTGTGGTGGGGTGTAGGGGGTATAGGTGTGTGCGGGGGTTTAGGGTTGTGGTGGGGGTGTAGGTGTGTGGCGGGGGTTTAGGGGTGCTAAAGATTGTGAGGTGCCGCTCTGCAAGACACCCCTTCACCTCCACCACAAACCACCTACACCCCCACCACATACACCGTCAATCCCCACCACACACAGCTACACCCCCACCACATCCCTATGCCCCCACCACACCCCTACCCCCCAGCATACCCACCCCACCCACTCATCACACACTCCTACCCCACACCCCTTCATCCCCATACACCCCCACCACACACATCAAAATCCCCACCACATGCCTAGACCTCCACAACACACCTACCACACAAACATACGCCCCCACCACCCACCCACCATACACACCTACACCCCAACCACACCATATCCACTCACCACACACTCCAACACCCGCACCACACACCCCTAAATCCCCACATACCCTGACCACACACACCAAAATACTCACCACACCCCTACACCTCCACCACACAAACATACCCACCCACCATACACACCTATACTCCAACCACACCCACACCACCATACCCACTCACCACACACCTCTACAGCCCTACCACACACTCCTAAACCCCAACACCCCCCAACCACACACACCAAAATCCACACCACACCCTGCTTCTATCCAACCGCAGCATTACATGAGACTGGCATGGTGCGCCATCTGACGAGAGAGCCAGGCAAACTGAAAGGTCCCCATTGGTTTGACTTGGCCTGGATTCGAACTCCTGCCCTTCTGCATGGGAAGCCTGCGCTCTACCGATTCGGTCACCGCATTCGGTAGCCGAAGATACTACTGTGCCAAACTTAGAACACGTGGGCAAAATTGTACATGTGACTGGGACACTGGGACGTTGTGGAAGTACTATAACTATAAGCTGTCACTGGCTGCATTCGAGTGGTCAGTCATATTCATACTGAATTCATACTTGATACTTGTTGCTTCCGAGCCAGGCGCTCGGCATTATTAGGATAGGGCAAGGACTGGTTCGATCAGTGTCAGGATAATGTGACTGAGTGCAATATCAGGTCATGGTGCTGGTGGCCTGGTCTCCCAGTGGGGCAGCACTATAAAAGTCGCCATGAGTGCACACTGTCACAAGTTGGTACCGGTCCTGATATGACCTTAGATGTTGCTAGGACATAAAACGAAAACAACAAACAAACATTTGATATCTATCTATCTATCAAATCTAGATAATTGATTTTGTTTTGAAAATTTGATGTTGCATGGCCAATGAACTTCAATTAACTACACAGTTACCAGTTACCTCGGTCCATGTCCAGCTACATAATAAAAGCCTATAGCTACGTATGTGTGTGGGGGGGGGGGGTGAGACGAGGGGGCGATAATGTGAACAAATAACGCCACATGTCCGATGTTTAAAAGCTGACAAAACAAAAAAATATATATAATTTTAATGGGCAAAATAAATGCTTGCAACAAAAAAAAAGCCATAAATTCCCCGATATAAATACCTATATAAGTGAATGTGCGATTGTTTTTCATTAGTGGATATAAACGTCCACTATATTCACAGCGGTATATATGTAACGAGGCTTTAAAACAACGGCTAATAGTATGCCTTTGGATATAGTATCAGTCAGTGTAAGTGTCAGTGTCAGCGATAAAGACCAGTTGAACGCCGATAGTGTGAGCAGTCGTTGTGCCTGAGATGGTTGGTACCAATTGTTTATGGACATAAATGAATAGCCATTGTTAATTGCAATGTTATTATCTGACATGAGGATAGGTTTCAAACCAGAATTGTAATATTTTCGGGCTAAAGCATAAGTTAATGCGTATCGCGTTATGAAGCAATATGGTCGTAATGCTCGCATTGCGTTTAATGCGAGGGAAGGAAGAGACCCTCCCCCCCCCCCTCTCTCCTGCCGCCGCCCCGCTTTCTCACCTTCCACATCATCCCTCCCTCAGCTTTCTCCCACCTCACTCTCTCTCCCTGCCCCACCGGCTTTCTCACCTCCCCCGCACTCTCGCCTCACCGCTCCTTCCCTTATAAGGCCGCCCGCCAGCCTCCTTCAGCCATTCGCCTTCCGGCCGTCCTCCCTGCACAAGCTCCTTTCTTCTCCACCCGCCCACCCAACTCTCCTCACATGCTAATGGAGGGCTCATCGGCGCCCCTCACCACGAACAATTAAAGCTCCTCCCGAGCTCATCTCGTCGTAAGGTATACCTTTATTGCTCCTTATGACAATATGAGCCTTCCTCTTTCTTGCTTTCACCGCATTTTGACCTTTGTATATAGCTTGTAATTATTTCCCTTTCTCCCTGAGGCGTTCAATAAAGCGCCTTTTTTCCACCCCCGCCTTGCCTTCTTCCTTTTCGCGCATCATGCCGTAAGTATTAATGTACTCTACTAAAGATCATATTAATTATATATATACAGTAAAACCTCTCTAACCGACCACCACCACAGATCGCCCACTCCCCTATAACGATCGCTTTATTTGGGTCCCAAATGATCGCCCATACAATACCATTGTAATGAAATGAAAACAAATTAAACCAATGACATCCCTAAATGGACCACTTAAAGTGGGTCACATGGTCGGTCGATTTAGAGAGGTCTTACTGTACTAATATTTATGCGTGACAGTGTATTTAAGTATGTCCGGGAGATAAGCGATTTACAAATGACTTTTTTTTACAAATTCATATGAATAAATATATTGATCCCCAAAATGACGTAACTAATGATATTTACGTGAAGAATACATCTTAAGCTCGATGTTTGCTATCCATGCGTTTGTGGGTTCAAAACCTGGTAGAGTCAAACCAATGACTTAAACACGTTTACTTGTCACTTCCTAGCATTATTAGGATATAGTAAAGACTAGTTGGCTCAGTGTCAGGATAATGTGACTGAGTGGAATATCAGGTCATGGTGATGGCGGCCTGGTCTCCCAGTGACTATAAAGTCGCCATGAGTGCGCACTGTCACAAGTCAGTACCTGTCCTGATATAACCTTAGATGTTGCTAGGACATAAAACAACTAACAAACAAAAAAAAGCCTTCCAAGACTACTGCAATGCGAGCATGTCCACGACCTCTTCAACAATTTGAACGTAGGCGACATTAACTAAATTATTACAATTATCTTCATCAGTGAGTGGAATTCCGTCCATTCCATCCCAAATGTGGCAATGTGAAAACACCAGGGGCCATATGCAGGAGTCAGTGTTAGCGGGGTTTGGTGTTAGAGCCTATTACCGGTTAGCTATCGCCGTCGTCGCGAACTGTGTCAAGTCGTATGCGGGAGCGCGTAACACGTACATTGTAGCTAAACGTGAATTTATTTATAGATTTGGGAAATCCCTCTGCGTCTGTAGCGATATATTAGGCTTAAATATATTAAATGCGATCATATTTAACAGAATTAAATACGTAATAAGTGAAATTTGAGGAAATTAACCCTAAATTCGAAGCAATATTAACGCTGCCGCCGTAATGGCGGCGATATTAATATTTATATTTTCGAATCGACGATCGTACAGTCAACAAACCGCCGCCGCCGCCAGTATGGACAGCGACGTCGATGCGGCGGCGACGGCGATTTGTTTACTTTACTTGCGTCGATTCGAAAATCTAACTATTAATATCTCCGCCGTTACGGCGGCAGCGTTAATATTGCTTCGAATTTAGGGTTAATTTAATCAAATTTCACTTATTGCATATCTAATTCTGTTAAATATGATAGTATTTAATAGATTTGGCCTTGACCTTATGCTAACACCGCCTGTAAACGTCATATGAAACGGGGTTAGTGTCGCAGACCTTAAACGCACGGTGTTAGGCGTATCACTGACTCGTGCATACCGACTTTTCGGCCCTAAACCAGAAATCCCGATTAAACGCGTTTTGGCTCGATAACACTGCTTCCTGCATATGGCCCCTGGTCTCGTCCGATCACCGACGTGAACCAACATTGAGCCTCGTCAGTATTTGGATGGGTGACCCGACCCGCCTGTGATTGTGAATACCAGGAGGTGCCCCAGACATCCTGATACAGTCTTACATAATAGCTGACCACCCACAGTCACAAACCGCAGATCGCGTATGTACACAGTTTGAGCGGTTGCATAGCAACACCACACGTGTGACTGACCCGCACCGTTTGTTTGTGGTTGTTTTACGTCCCAGCAACACCTAAGGTCATATCAGGATGGGTACCGATTTGTTTGGTTGTTTGTTGTTTGTTATTTTGTTTGTTTGTTGTTGTTTTATGTCCTACCAACATCTAAGGTCATATCAGGACGGGTACCGACGTGCGACAGTGCGCACTCATGGCGACTTTATAGTGCTGCACCACTGGGAGACAAGGCCACCAGCACCTTGACCCAATATCCGACACAGTCACATTATCCTGACATTGTGCAAACCAGTCATTGTCCTATCCTATTAATGCCAAGCAAGCGCCAAGCTAGGAAGCGACAAGTATCAATTGTATAAGTCATTGGTCTGACTCGACTGGGATTCGAACTCCTGACCTTCCACCTGGAAAACGTGCGCTCTACCGATTCCGCCGCCGCGTCCGGTGACCCGCACCATTTATATATATATTTATATAAATATATATATATATAAATATATATATATATATACATATATATATATACCTATAGCGATGTGCTTTAAAACATAACTGCCTCAGGGCCTTGCACACACAGTGTAAATTCTCATTATGAGTTTTCTGTTATGTTGTCCCCTTTTATGCTCTCCGAATCACTGTTGGCGGACACATCCCCCCCCCCCCCTGCTCCACACCATCCCCTAACTCTCCCTTCACTGTGGGAGTTATCCACATCACAGTGAACTAGTGTCCCAACAATGCCATAGGCATTACATCCGACAGCTGACTGACTGATTGACAGATCGACTGATTGACTGACCTGGTGGTTGAATGACTGTCCATCTGTCTGTATGTAAAGCGCCTGTCACACCTTACCTGATTGAGAAACGGACATAACCGGATAAAGATTTGTCTAGTCCGGTGGTATTCGGTATCAAAATGTATCGAAGTGTGTCGAAATGTTGCGCTTTCAACGGACAAGGAACGTACATTAATGAATAGCCACCGGACGATAACTGGATGATACCGGATTTTTTTTTTTTTTTTTTGTGACAAGTTTTTTATTCTGCCCATAACGTATAAGCTCCCATGAGGGTGCTTGTTTTCAACGCTGGACAGCTGTGATACTGGATTGGTCTGGTCCCACACTCAGGAGTCTTTACCTGATCTTTCTCGGGCCAACCTTTGCAGTTTTGGGTGTTAGTAGCTTCTATATTAGTTTTTTTTTAATTTTCAAGTTTTTTCCTAACCTGCATATGATAACTTAGCCTACTATGTACATCTATGCAGATGACATACAGGCCTGTGGGAGAGGATCCCATCCTATTGTGGTTTGTTACAGCATCCTTTCACCCATGCCCTGTCCTTAGATAGTACACCAGTGTGCCAGAACACCCCTGGACCCTTCAGGACTGCGACTAGGTGGGATGGCTGTGTTGTATGGTTAGCCATTTTGTATTTCAGGGTGATTCGGATGCATGACCATGGCCTGCCTGGTTCTGCTTTGGTTTATGCCAGTACACATACCCAGACGGGCTGCGCCCTATGGTGATAGTCATTTCGAATTCCTTAGTACTTAGTAGGGCTAGTTTCCATATTTGTAATATCTACCATCTTTTCTAGCCGGACTTTTGCTTTTTGTGCCAGAACACAGCAAGCAGTGACTGCGCCCACGATCAGGTGAGATATTGTTTCTTCAGTAGATGGTTGTGTATTATGTTTTCTTTAAGGACCTTTTATAGTGGTCCATGCTTTCAATTGCCCGTTGTTGTGTGGGTTGATTAATCCAGGCATGTGCCGCCATGGCCAGGACACTTCTCTCATAAATGTTGGTGTTACTTATTGCTGTCAGTAGCACTGGGGCTGCCATTTGCCTGGTGTCCCTACGGGGGGTTGCTGTGTAGCCTGGTTTTGTGGTGTAATGGTGTGCCAGTATTTTGAGGTGCGTTTCCCTTCTACTCGTTAGTAGTGTTGCATTGCATTTTTTGTGTAATTCGATTGTGGGATATCTTTTGTGCACCTGAAGGCATACTTTGAGGGCTCTATTTTGTAGCACCTGTAGTTTGTTTAATAGTTTTGTATTTCCTCCCATGTCTACTACATCGCCATAGTCAGAGTAGGGGAGGATCATACCTTTATATATTTTAATTGCCATGCTTTCAGTCATGTAGTATCTCAGTTTAGCCAGTAGCCATATTTGATGGTTTACTTTTTTTGATAGTATTTGTTATGCAGAGGTCATAATTTAGGTGTCTGTCTAGATCCACTCCCAGATATTGGTAGTTGTCGACTTGTTCTAGTTTGGTGTTTCCCAGAAGACACTTTATTTTCTCGTTACTTGTTAGCCTGGTACCAAATAGTACTGTTTTTGACTTGCTGTTGTTTATGGTTATCCTATTTAGTTGGCACCACTCGATTAGTTTTGTTAGTGCTTGATTCAGTTTCGTTTCTATTTCTTCGGTTGTTTTGCCTGCAGCATATACCACAGTGTCATCTGCATATAGTTGGATGTTTTCAATTTCTAACCAGTTGTTTAGATCGTTAATATATATGAGGAAGAGAAGTGGCCCCAGGACTGACCAGTTATCTTTTCCTCATTGGATATGGATCCATTTACTGTGGTGCATTGTTTTCTGTTTTCTAGATAGCTTGCTAGCCATTTTCCTGTTACTCCGGTTATTCCCATTTGGGTTAGTTTGCTCCTTAGGATAGGGTGGTCCACCGTGTCAAACGCATTGCTGAAGTGTATGAATGCTGCACCCACTAGGTTCTTTTTATTGATACTGTTTGCAATATCAGTTATTAAGTTAGCAATTGTTTCTATTGTTGAGTGGTATTTTCTGAAACCGCCCTGTTTACTGTTTAATATTTTGTGTTCGTTTAGATGGTCCATAATATGTCTATGCATTATTTTTTCCATTAGTTTACCAGACAGTGGGAGTATGGAGATCGGTCTATAGTTTCCCAGTACCTGTTTATCCCCTCCTTTGTGGAGCGGTGTTACTTTGGCTAGTTTCCAGCAGTCCACATAAGTACCTTCTGTGAACGATTTGTTGTATAGCTCACATATAACATCTGGGATGCATCCGAATGCATCTTTCAATACTATACTTGAGGTATTTTCAATGCCCGAAGGCTTGTTGCAATCAATTGATTTTATGAGCTCATTTATCTCTTTTATTGTGGTTGTACAATCTCCAATGTCTGTGTTTAATTGTGGCGCTTTCGTGGTCCAGTTTGTGTTGAACTGTTTGGATAGTTTATTGCCTATGGTAGAAAAATGTTTGTTCATTATATTAGCAGTATCGTTGTTGCTGATTTCCATCCCCTCGTTGTTGGAAAGGGTAATCCATTCTTTATTTTTATTATTTGGTATTAGTATTTTCACATTGTTCCAGAATTTGTGTGAGTTTTTTCCCCATTGCTGGTCTTGTTTGACAATGTACCGTCTTTTGGCTTTTCTCACTGATTTCTGGCTACGATTTCTTGCTTTGTGGTAGTTTTCTATGTCTAGTAGTCGCTCGCTTGCTTTGGCTAATTTGCCTGTTTTATATTTGTCCATAATTAGGTTGATTAATTCTGGGGTTACCCATGGGTCTTGGTTGTTTTTGATTTTAAGTTTTTTTATTGGGCAGGTAGTGTCCAGATGCTTTCTGACTTCCCCAATGATATTGTTCCATTGGTCATTTACACCTATCTCAGTTGGAAATGGCAATTTAATTTTCTCTTTCAGATGAGTTTCTAGTGCCTCTTTTGTGTAGTTTTTGTATGATCTACCCATACGGGGAGTAGTTTTGTTTTTTGTTTTTATTTTCTTTCTAGTAACATATATCAATTCATGATCGCTAATGCCCCAGTTTCTTGTTCCTGAGGTGTGGGTATGATTTGAGTCTGTTATTATTAGGTCTATTATCGAGCTGTTTCCTCCAAGCCTTGTTAGCTCACTAATTTTTTGCTTTAACCCTCTGCCTTTGATTAAGTTCTCTAGTGAGTGTTTGTTTTTGTTGTTTGTTTTGTAGTTTATGTTGAAATCCCTTAGTAAGAATATCTCTGCCTTCGTCAGTTTCGACACACTTTCTAGGGATGTCTCCAGTTGTGCGATGAAGTCTTCGATGTTTCTATTTGGCGGTCTATATAGACTCCCTACAGCTAGATTAGCTTGTTTCTCATTTTTTATGAGTGTCCATACTAGTTCAATATTTGTGTCTGATCTGTTTGCTTCTTGTAATGGCTTATTTTCGGAGTTTAGGTATTTTTTTGGTGTATATTGCAACTACTCCACCCCTCTTTTGTATTTGTGCATTGGTCAGTGTTTTTCTATCCTCTCTCACAAACCTGTACCCACCAATTTCTAGTAGTTGGTCACTATGCAGTTCATGACCTTACCGGATTGAGAAACGGATAAAAACAGACAAGCAACGGTCAACCGACCGGCGAAAACCGAAGGTCAAACAGATGGACCGGACACCAACCGGACACCTACCGGACACCTACCGGACACCTACCGGACTGTTCACGGATGCGCTGAAAACAAGGAGTTAGAATATGGTTACAATGGTATTGTTGGCACCCAAATAAAGCGATCGGTATAGGGGAGTGGTCGATCTGTGGAGGTGGTCCGTTTAGGAGGTTTTACTGTATATATATATATATATATATATATATATATATATATATCGGTTTATATGAGTGTGTATGTGGGCTGATTCAGAGAAAGCAGTTGCAAGGAGGATGTGAGAATGCGAGAGGCATAATAGTAAACAATAGGTGATTAGGTAGTCAGGTCAAGTAATCCATTGAGGTAACATATATTATATGTGTGTATAATTACTCAAATATATACATGCTCTGCAAAGACAAAAAACTAATAATTTAGAGAGAGTCATCAATGTGTGTATATTATGTATATATGTCTTCTGGTTACAGCAAGAGAGGGTGCCCTCGTCTCCAGTTCAAGGATACAATCAAGAGAACCCTGAAGCTGAGAGACATTAAGCCCGACTCATGGATGCAACTCTCACAGCAGAGAGCTAAATGGAGAGCGGCAGTCAAGTAATGAAAGCAGTCTTTGTCGCACCGTGACCGACAGCATGATGATGATGATGATGATGTATATATGTAGATAAGTATATTTGCATATATATATATAAGTATATAGAAAGATGTACAGATGACAAGGAACTGTAAAGCAGTACTGATAAAATAATATTAAATATATATATATGCGAGCACTTTTGATACTTAGTTATATTTTCAAAATTAATTATCGAACACATATATGTGTATATCCATGTGCATATTATATGCATAATGTCTTTCCAGCATCAAGGATACATGACACACCATCATTAATTGATATCAAGCATAGGTATATAAGTATATAATAGGCATGCAGGTAACCAGGAATACAAGTATATAGGTGTGCATGTACACAGGTATACAACTACACAGGTATACAGGTATATATTTATGCAGGTTTATAGGTATGGAGCTAAATAGGTTACAAGCGTACACGTACACAGGTATGCAAGTATACAGGTATACAGGTATACATATATACAGGAATACAGGTGTCTGGATTGCCTCTGTATAGTGATTCGAACCCGGTGAATCGATATCTATATTTAATGAATAAATTTCAATTAAATAATGTTTGGGAATCTCTGGACAGGAAATAAAATGAACCAAGGTCTATATACATTTAATATCAGTAGGTCATGAAAAGTAAAAATTGTAATATGGCTTCTCCTACATGAGGTTAAGGTGTATTAGATATCTTCATTGTTCATGTTGCGCTGGCAACATGGGTAATTTGGCACGCGGGACCGAATCGTTCGCTCATCATTGATCTCTATGGGACGGTGGCGCCACCTACACCAAACCCCTGAACTATATGACTGCCCTGCCGTCTGGCGGTTCGGGCCTGCACTGCCAGCCTGAGCACCGAGCAGTTCACTTTCGCCAGTGAGCCCGAACCTGCCGCGTGGTTACTGCAAGTCTTCGTCCTTTCTTTCTCAGCCATCCCACCAACCCATCTATAAGACAGGGTTTGAGCGCTCGAACATTATCTTGACAACTATTTTGTGGTACTGATGTCACACTATTGGTACACAACTTCTGAGAATGACCCATTTATAAGGCACATGCATATATGTACATAAAACAGCCGTGCGTCTCCTCTTGCCTGTCGAGCTGGCTAATGCCAAGTACAGACCTACCGTATAGGATTCGCGCACTAAAACTCATCATTATGTAACAAGAATACCATCTGATTAACTGTAATAAATACCCACATTATACCGATTCGTGTCCTGAGTGTTAATTATATTCTCCCTCATGTAAAGAAGAAACTGTGATTCTTATAGTAATTGATTTGGTGTTATTAAACCTGCACAATGTATAATAAATACTTTATGTTATTGTAAATAAACATCCGATATTACAGTGATAATGACATCGCAGTAGATGTTCTTAGGACGTAAAACTCCAATAATCAATAAATGTGTATATGGATATATTATATATTATATATATATATATATATGTATGTGTACTTGGTAACGGCCTTGGTCCCTTCAGACACGGCTTGCTTATGCTAGGTACACACCTACTGTTTTTCCGCACCCACCTACCGTATACGATCTAAAACTGCCCAAAAGTCGTGAGGTGTGCACTCCCCTAGCACACCTACCGATTGCGATTCACGACTAAAAACTAATTTTTAGGGCTAAAACGGTAGGTGTGTACTAGCATTACGATTGCGATTCGCGATTCAATAAATGAATCGGCCCGTTTTCAGTTTTAAGCGGGTCGGGAGTTTTAGTGCGCGAATCCTATACGGTAGGTCTGTACTTGGCATTAGCCAGCTCGACAGGCAAGAGGAGACGCACGGCTGTTATATGTACATATATGCATGTGCCTTATAAATGGGTCATTCTCAGAAGTTGTGTACCAATAGTGTGACATCAGTACCACAAAATCAAACTGCTGTCAAAGTCCTATAAACAAGCTTCCTCAATGTGTATGTCCTTTTGCATCTGAATAATTGAAAATAAACATATTCTGACATTTATAAGTGGGTCAAATGATGCTCACACCGAATAAATAGCAGTATAGCATGGAAACCAATCTGACTCCAAAATCAAATATTTTCCACACAAAACTTGACATTTTTAGGACATTTCACATGCCACTTGCTTTATAAACAGTAGTAATAATAATTTGAAACCTCATTGCTATGGTTTTGTCTTATTTGTGAATATTAAAGAGAAAAGCAAAAAAATATTAGCAAGGTAACAGTCAAAGTGGAAACAACAATTTTACACAAATGTTCGGCTCAAATTTCAATGTTTACGCACAATTTCAGGATTTATCTTTTACTATACCATAACTGGGTCCATGCATAGAATGTCAAATGGTGAAAATAGTTCCTGTACTGTATCTGTACTCAGCGTTTGATACAGAGTTTCATAGTACTTGCAAGTGGAAATGAAATGTTACGATGTTAATGACTCCAGAAAAGGTTAACTATTTCATCATTTAAAAAATTTTTTTTAGAAATAAATGTCTTCAACTTAATGAAGACATTGTATATGACCATTTGAAGTGAAATGAGCTGTTGGTCAGAGGTTTTCATTAAGTTGGTGACACTTTATTTTCAATGCTGTTGACAATGTCACAAATTAGTGATGTAATTTTCTATGTATTTAGCTACATCCATCCCAATAAGATACATAATACACAATATTAACATTTACTTTTGATCTAAAATATCCCCCACATTATTGGGCTAAATGATGAAATCTAAATATTGACACTCCAATAATGGGTTTCTTTGAAATTTGCATTTCAAGTAGACTACCTCAAGTGGTACACAGTTTCTGAGAACGACCCAAATACATACATACACACATTAACATACATATATAACTTATTATAAGTGGTTCCGATAATGTTATCCTTTTCAGGGCTATAAACCGGAGATGCCCTGCAGGTAGGTTTGCGCATTGTTCCGGGCGCAATACGCAGTTGTGCCCAAGGCCATATATACGGCTCACCTGCCCACACACACGGGGAAGGGGGGGGGGGGGCGGGCGGGACGGGGCGGGGCCGGGTGGGACGGGGCGGGGCCGGGTGGGACGGGGCGGGGCCGGGCCGGGAGGGGACAGGACGCGGCGGGACGGGGAGACGGGCCGGGCCGGGCGGGGGGGGGGGGGGGGGGGGGGCGGTGCGGGACGGAACGGGCCGGAGCCAGGTCAGGCGAGGCGGATGCGAGACGAGACTGGGCGGGAGGTGGATGGGCCGGGCCGGGCGGGGACGGGGCCGATTGAAGCGGGGCCGGGATGGGGGTTGTGGGAAGGGGGTCATACATGCATGCATCCAGCCCGTGCGGGAAGCACCTGCGCCGATAGAAGCACGGCGGACTTAAGATGCTACACACGTACAGTCTGCGCACGCGCTGACGTGTATGTAAGGACGGGGAGTTCTTGACCTGAGAAACAGCTCGTAGTGATGGACGGTCAGCAGAGAGCAAGGTGGGTAGTGCTTCTGTGGTGGTGGAATTGTTTGTTGTTGTTTTTTCTGGTTACTTATGTTGGAGTTAACAGATGATGCTTAGGTCTATAGCTGTCGTGTCAGGAAAGTATACACGTGTATTTGTGTGTGTGTGTGTGTGTGTGTGTGCTGAATAATATATTACGCGAATAGAAATACGCAACTACTCGCAACTATTTTAACTACTTAGAACTTCTCACCAACCTTTCTGGGGGCCTAACTTGCCATCGCTACGCTGGTTACCGCCTGCCACTGTTCATGTACAGCCACTGTTCACACACCGACACACACACATATATATATATATATATATATATATATATATATGTATATGTGAATATATATATATGTATATATATATGTATATATACATATATATATATATGTTTGGTTGTGTTTGCCTGTTTGTGAGGATATTACGTGGTATTTCAGGACATGCGGTGTACATTTGATGAAGCAGTGTTTCAACAGCATTACAGAGACCAATGAGACCTCGTATAGACCAGCTTGTTGATATTTATATAATGCATTAAACAGCACAGACAGGTGGTGCCACTGTCAGTCTACAGAATTGGCACATAATTTCCGAATTGTGGTTGATTCGATGAGGGGAGCCGGGTACCCACCACGCCACAAGCGGGCAGGACGAACATCAGGTAACCGAAACCTACCCCCGCATCTAGCCATTCGGTTTCGCTTGGCCTTTGAATTCATAACTTTAGAAATAACTTGCGACATCCGACTCCACCCATGGCACCCATGACAACATACCTTCATCAAAAACGATTTACCTCAAAAGGAGTATCCAGAGGACACGATGAACCTCATGTCCGGTCGGTAGGCTCGCAAAGCGCACATCCAGGAGACCTCCCCCGGTGAAGGAGCAGCTCGAGATGAGTCTACAAGAAGGCGGCAATGCCACGTCCCCGGAAGCCACCGGCTCTGGGGAAAGCGAAGCGAGCGACCAACACGTCAACGATGACAAAAATGCAGGAGGACCTGATGAAGAAAATGCAGGAGACAATGGAGGCCATGGAGACGCACTGGCAACGGATGGAGCAGCATCTCCTCCAGCAGGAGAAGGTGCTCGCGGAGGCGGCCATGGGCAGTACGGCCTCAGCCGCCCCTCCGGCCAATGACCGACAGGCACCGCCCCGGAGGCAGCCGACACTGGCCCCCAGCGAGGATCGCCAATGCCGCCTTCGTGCCCCAATGGCCTCCCCGTACTACCCGGCTTACCTGCCCAGTGATTTGGGCGGGGAGTTTGGGGAGGTGGACATATCATGGGAGACACCGCCCCCCCCCCCCCTCCGGGCCAGACAGGAGAGGCGAACATGGAGGGACAGCCCGGACACCCAGCCCCAGCGCCCGGCCCATGCCCTGGCTGGGCGCCACCAAACCGCTGGGAGGCCGACGGATATGACCACAGCCCCCGCTCAACGGCTTAGGCATCCATGCAGATCATCACCGCCACAGCCGACAGGAAGTCCTTCAAGTGGAAAAGAGGTATTTCCGCAAAATACCTATTCCCATATGATCTGGTAGCGAGGGGGAATGAAGGGAAGTCGATAAAAAAGGGAGATGCCACCCTGGAAGAGTATACGCTCGGACTGAAGCGGCTTGAGACTCAGCGTGGATTCCTGGCCCACACTCTGTCAACACTCTCGGCACACCAGGAAGCCATAGCACAAGACAACTGTTCGCTGCCATGGACTATAGTGCACCGCTATTCCGACGAGATTTTCACTCGCATCGCCAACGGCACTACGGCCGATGGCCCAAAGGCCCAGAAGGCGAGCATTGAGGCCTGGGACGCCTATGTCAATGCGGCAATGGGCACTAGTGCCCAGCCTGGAACCGCGACCACGAATTGTTCGAAAAGGCTAATAAGGGTGAGTCGCAAGTGACCTCGGAGACACAGGGGTTACACACAGTTGTATAGCACACATAGTTGTCAGTATGGGTGGTGTACTGCCACTGGTGATGCAGTGGGCCCTGCTGCCTGCAAACAGCGGTGGGTGGCGGTTACTATGGATACTAATTAGAACATAGTTACTGATTAGAACATGATTTGTGTGACCAGCGTCAGCATTCTGTAGTTGGGATGTTCGAGGTTGGATGGTTGTTAGAGTTTTACATCCTGGCAAGATCTGAGGTCAGGACGGGTACCGACTTGTGACAGTGTGCACTCTTAGCGACTTATTTATGCGGCCCCACTGGGAGACCAGGCGACCAGCACCATGACCTGATATCCCACTCAGTCACATTATCCTGACTCTGAGCCAGTCAGTCCTTCCACTCTCCTAATAATGCTGAGTGCCTGGCTAGGAAGCAATAAGCGTAAATGTTCATATCATTGGTTTAACTCGACCAGGGTTCGAATCCCCTGATCTACCAAAACGGGAGATGGTTCAGCTATCCGGTCTGGTCTTGGGATGGTCAAAGCAAGGGGAAGTTGTAAATATACAAACAAGAAGTGGTATTTTATCTAACGTAAAGATATTTGCTCGAACAATTTCACTGCAATCTACATTGGAGACAGACGGGATGGCCAAATGAGGTAGAGCGCCTGTCTCCCATGCTGGCAGATCGTGGGGTCATGGGTTCGAATCATGGTCGCGTCAAACCAATGACTTTAAAATTTATACTTGTCACTTCCTAGCCAGGCGCTCAGCATTATTAGGATAGGGCAAGGACTGGTGTGCTCAGTGACAAGATAATGTGACTGAGTGGGATACCAGGTCATGGTGTTGGCGGCCTGGTTTCCCAGTGGGACAGCACTATAAAGTCACCATGAGTGCACACTGTCAGAAGTCGGTGCCTGTCCTGATATAATCTTAGATGTTGCTAGGACGTAAAACAACAACAAACAAACAAACATTAGAGACAAATGTAGTTATAGATGCAAGGTGCGATTAAGGTATAATGTAATGAAGAATATGGGTGGCAGCGACACCAACCTAAAAAGCTGCATTGTCCGATGAAAGAATCGAATTTCTGAAACCAAAACACTTACCTAGATTGGATTCGATATATTTAACTGAGACACTTATTATATTATTAACAGAGAAGGGAATACTGAGTCAATCTAATAGAACATTCTACTGCTGAAGTCTATGGTGTCAGAGTTGTGATATGCTTGCCAAAATTAATTTGGCATGTTTGGCAGATGTCTTCAAAGTTAGCCATTTAAGATAAAAGTTACTTCACAGTAAAGTAAGGTAGACTATAACAATCAACCTAATATATTTATCTAATAAAAGACCAAAATTAAAAACCATTGGATTATGCAACTTGAACTTCCCCCGTGTAAGCTGAAGCTGCAACCCGGTATTGCAGTTTCCGCGGCACACCAGTTTGCGAGGGACACATCGCTTCTGTGCATGCGTCAAAATCGGACAACATCATCACTAACCTTATAAATTTAATATAATGTTTTTGGTAAAGATGTTTTCTATATGTGTACCAAATGATTTTTTTCTAGGTGGTGTGGTTTTAGAGATATTTCACTTTTTCTGTATTTTCTGTATGAAGATTGCTCACGACCATAAGCTGGAAGAAGCAGTGCGGAAACACATACCGACAAAGACAATCCATCCAGATGCAAGGACCAGGCCACTGTGGATGAACAAAGAAGTGTCTACCAAAGTTATACTCAAACAACAAGCTTGGAGGAAATACTCTGCTACAAGAAGCTCTGATGGACACAAAATATATGCCAAACTCAGAAACCAGGTACGATGGAAGTCACGTAAGGCTATAAGAAACTTTGAGAAACTCATTGCCCAAGAAGCCAAGGAAAATCCAAAATCATTTTGGGCATATATAAACTCTAAGATGAAAACCAAGAGTGGAATAGATGAACTGGAACAACCAGATGGGAGCCTAGCTTCAAAGGATATTGATAAAGCAGAGGTATTAAATAGTTTTTTCTCAGGAGTTTTCACTAGAGAGGATGTTAACACAGTACCCCTGGTACAGAAATGCAAATTGCTGAAGGACTTCCCTGAGGTGCTATTCACACCAGACATTGTTAAAAAAAAGCTGGACAAACTCAAAACAGGCAAATCACCTGGACCTGATGGAGTACATCCAAAAGTGCTGAAGGAATTGAGTGTGGTGCTTGCAAAACCACTTGCTATAATTTTCAATAAGTCATTTGAATCTGGTTGCCTACCCAACGAATGGAAAATAGCAAATGTTATCCCAATTTTCAAAAAAGGAAACCGGCATTCTCCAGCAAATTATAGGCCAGTAAGCCTCACATCTATAGTATGCAAAGTAATGGAAAGTATCATCAGAGAGCACATGCTAAGCCATATGCTAGAGAACAAATTGATGTCAGACCACCAACATGGGTTTCTACCAAAGAAATCAACAGTTACGCAGCTACTAGAAACTTTGGAAATATGGACATACGCAATGGATAGGGGGGAATCACTAGATACTATATACTTAGATTTCATGAAGGCATTTGATACTGTCCCCCACCAGAGGCTAGCTACCAAGTTACAAAACTATGGCATTGAAGGAAATACTCTGAGATGGATCCAAAGTCTTTTGACGGGAAGGAAACAGCAAGTCGTAGTAAATGGCAGTAAATCTTCCTTCAAAGAGATTCTCAGTGGGATACCTCAAGGGAGCGTCCTGGGTCCTATTCTGTTCGTCATTTTCATTAATGACCTGCCAGAGATTGTATCATGTGGGATAAAATTATTTGCAGATGACGCAAAGATCTACAGAACTGTGAATTCCACGGAAGAGTGTGCTGATCTGCAAAAGGACCTGCTGGAAATGGAGAATTGGGCCAAGCAGTGGCAGATGAAGTTCCATCCGAATAAATGCCAGGTCATGCGAATAGGGAGACACCACCCAGACTATACATATGTTATGCATGAAAATTCTACTGGCCAGCCACTAAATCTCGAAGAGAGTGAGGTAGAGAAAGATTTAGGAGTATTTGTAGACAATAGGCTGAGTTTCTCCCAGCACATACAACAAACCGTATCCAAAGCTAATAAGATTGTGGGAATGATTCGCAGAACCTTCAAATACTTGGACGAAAAGATGCTGATCACATTGTACAAGAGCCAAGTATGGCCAATACTAGAGTATGGAGTCACTATATGGCACCCAACGTTGAAGAAGGATATTAAATCCATTGAAGCTGTTCAGAGAAGGTTAACTAAGCTAGTGCCACATCTGAAGGACCTTAGTTATCCAGACAGACTCAGGAGACTCAAGTTACCAAGCCTCACATACAGAAGATTTCATGGGGACATGATCAACACATGGAAGTTCCTGAATGCTGAGTATAATGTGGATGAGGCCTTGCTATTCAGATGCATAAAGGGAAGCAATACCAGAGGTCACTCCAAGAAGCTTTTCAAGCCAAGGTACAACAGCTCACTCAGAGGGGCCTTCTTTTCACAGCGAGTGATAAACATGTGGAATGAGCTACCGGAAGAAGCAGTGGAAGCAGCTACCATGAATCAATTCAAGAATGCCCTGGACAGGGCCTGGGCCAGAGAAACATTCCTGAACGATTTTGAGGCTGCATACCATTAGAGCTGAGAGCTATGAGCTTTGTATAGGCTACCACAAGCCTGCATCAAAGAAGAGGATAATAATAATAATAATAATAATAATGCCATGAGTTTGACGGTACGCGTAGTGCAAAACATTAGTTTTATTCAAAATTAATAGAAATCAAGAACCGTAACCTTATAAATTTAGTATACTCTTTTTGGTAAAGATGTTTTCTATATGTGTACCAAGCGATTTGTTTCTAGGTGGTGTGGTTTTAGAGATATTTCACTTTTTCTGTATAAAGATTTGCTCACGGCCATTGACAATGCATTTGAATGTATGTGTCCCTCGCAAACTGGTGTGCCGCAGAAACTGCAACACCGACTTGGTGGGTTGCAGTTTCATGGCATCAGTGCAACTTAAAGTTGCATAGTCCGATGGTTTTGAGTTTCTCTCATTTTCTGAGATAAACATACTAGGTTGTTCATTGTAATCTACCTTACGTTAGTTTAAAGTAGCTTTTATTTTAAATCGCTAACTTTTGAGATATTTGAAATGGAAACATGCTAAATTAATTTTGGCAAGCTTGCCAAAACTCTATCACCATATGCTTCTGCAGTAACAGGTTCTATTAATTGACTCAGTATCCGTTATATGTGATGACAAATGTTTAATAAGTGCACCAGCATTTAAGTTAGATATGTAGAATCAAATCTAGATAATTTCTTTGGTTTTGAAAATTGTATGTTTTCATCGGACTATGCAGGTTTAACCATTTCCATCAGCAGCTTACGCTCTGACGTCAGTGAAAGAACTAATGGGGCGTAGTGGCTCGCTATGTTAGTATGTAGCATGCTATATGCGAAATGCATCTTGGATGATTTCCACTACCCATCTGTCCTCTGGTGGCAGTGACAAGAACTAATGATGTGATGGTGTGGGTAGCAGCACACGACGCAGTATGTTCTGTGGAAACGGCCTTATAGAGGATTTCCACCACCAATCCAACGTCTGATGCCACTGACAAGAACTACTGGTGTAGGTAGAAGCTAGATCAGTGCGCAAGGTTCGTGGAAAAGGTCTACAGATTTCTTATTGTGGCAGTTCATTGTAGTGAATTTGCAAGTTAATTCATTCTTAAGTCAGCTTACTATTTTGCTCTATGAACCAATTCAGGCAAAACTGTCCATGCGCATAAATTAACTAACACAAGCTGAACTCATTATATGTAAATTGCAGGGGAAACTCATAGCCTAGAGGTGTGTCATAAACTGTGCATAGGTCAACAGCTAAGTCAATAAAACATTTTTTTTTTTTTAATATAGCTCTAGGTTTTGCCACAGTGCCATTATTATAAGTTATCAGTCAGTAATAAGAACCTAATACGTTGTCTGATTTTCTTGTTTAGTTAAAAGCTGCATAGTCCGATGAAAACATCAAATTTTCAAAACCAAAACATTTACCTAGATTTGATCCTACATATCCAACTTAGATACTGGTGCACTTATTAAGCATTTGGTGCTTTTAAAAAAGGTCTTAAGCCACATTTGCTTAAATCTGCTTTAGACTAGGTGAAATTTATTTTCCTGTATATTTGTTTGTTATGTAAAGCGCCTGAGAACGGCTTGCTGGGTCGGGCGCTATATAAATGGGTTTTTTATTTTTTTATTATTTGTTTCTGTACAGAAGGGCATACTAAGTCAATTTAATAGATCCAGTTACTGCTGATGCCTATATAGTGTTATAGTTTTGACGTGCTTGCCAACATTTATTTTGCATGTTTTCACTTCAAATATCTCCAAAGTTAGCAATTTTAAATAAAAGTTAGTCCAAACTAAAGTAAAGTAGATTATAAGACTCAACCTATTGTATTTATCTCAGAAAATGGCACAAACTGAAAACCATCGGACCATGCAGCTTTAACAATTTGATTGGAGAGTACTGCATTCCACCCTTGAGATAGATATACCTAGAAAGCTCAGCTTCAGTGTGCGACGCGCTAACTCGATATTTGGACGCGCTGCGCAGATAGCAGTATCCGCACTTCCGGCTATTGATTTTCAATTGGTTAACGGCTGTGTGTGGCTTTATCTCATTCCATTCCAAGCCTTGCCGTTTATCAACACAATTAGCAATGCGTGGACATGAGCTAAACAGTTTTTTTCTATAATATATAATATATAATTGTTTGAAACTAAGACATTTATCTAAATTTCATTCTATGTAGTCAACTTAAATACGTATGCACTTATTCAGCATTTATTGTTGCATATAAGTTAATTTAAAGTTGCATGGTCCGATGAAATTGTTTTTTTTTTCAAAACCAAGACACTTATCAAGATTGTATTCTATATATCCAACTTAGATACTGGTGCATTAGCTAAGGATTTGTGACAGCGCATACAGTATAATCGGTGAATTTATTACCCCATCCCCTTGAATACTTACTTTGCCACAGCCATAAAAGGAAGAACACCATTAACCAATTAGGTCAATCTTGTGTCCTCATTAGTGGAAAATACCAGGATACCAGGCTGCATTTGAATTATGTCATCCTACATCGCGTGGTCATCGCGAGACGTCAATACACGTCATAGCTAGCTTTTCAAAAGTATTTTGGGTTCTTTCAGCTCAAATTGCTTCAAATTTAGACATTATTCATCAATATTACTCAGGACTAATGATTAGTAGGTTATAACGATCAATTTGATATATTTATTTTTTAAATACAACAAAAATTCAAACGCCATCGGAACATGGAACTTTGATAGAACGTGTTACCACTGAAGCTTATTGTGTCTGAGATTTGACAGACATTGCAAATTTAATTAGGCATGTTTGTACTTCAAATATCTACACAATGTTGGCGATGTCAAAAAAATGTTCTTTCCAATAAACTGAGGTAGATTATAACGATCAACCTAATATATATACCTTTAAAATATTGCAGAAACTCAAAAAACGATCGGACTATATAACTTCAACAATGTGCATATTCTTAATTTAAATGAGCACACTACCTTCTTTGTATATCAATATATTCTTGAAAATGGCAAAGGTACTGATATCTTTTGCGTTTCAGGATATTAATATGAAAAAAAACGTATGAGCTTCCACCCACACTAATTGTTCTTGTCAGTTCTTGGGCAGTGGTAGTAATAAAACGATTGACAACAGTGAAATATTTCACGTGCGTTTGGAAATTTGATGCAAAACCAAAAATAGCAAGAAACAATATAGGAACAGTTTGATTTTACTCGAGACCCAGTTGAAATTCGTAGGGTAAATTTGGGTCATTTACACCTTTTTACTTCCATACTATATGTCATCACACTATTTTATTACGCAATATCTTAAGAGAACAAACAGCAAGGAATTGAGATCAATATTAAGCAAATCGACTGCCAGTAAAATAAAGTTTCAGCTTAGCCTTTATATATATTTATATATAAAGCTATAACTTTTTTCTGTACATTGTATATATATATATAGTATAGTTATATGAGTCTTACCTGGTACAGATGATGGATAACTGGTGCTTCCCCAAGGTACTAGCCTCGGATAGTCGTGGGTCAGGGAGAGGGAAGCACATCTGGGTCCAGCAATCTTTTACATACTTTATAGGATAAACAATTATCTCAATATTCTATGGATATTCTTATGTTTTCATTTCGGCACAAGCCAACGTAATAGTTGTGGTAGGGTAGGGTGGGCAATCCCTGACCCACGACTAGAAAGTCCACTGCCTCCTGTTCTGAAGTATCAACATGCTAAGGAAAGGGTATGCTATCTTGCCTAGGCTCTTGCAAGAGTGGAAGTCTCACTCCCTCCACTAAGCTAAGAATAGCTAGATTATCTGTAATGTTGTTCCATTCCAGTAGGCAATTATTTAAATTACCCGCTTTAACTTTGCTTACTGGAGTCTGCATTGCCACCTCTACTTGTTCCCTGGTTGGGGTAACAGTTTCTGGGGGGTGAACTCCCTCTTGAAGGGCCTGTTCCCATCGTTCCAGCCAAACGACTGCCTCTGGCCCCTTCCCCTGCCCTGATAGCCGTAGTTCGCCCCGAACCGCCCTCCTTGCTGTCCGGTTCGACGACTTCGAATATCCTGCCTCCTCTTCTTGAAGTGGGCAGAATTTGCGTCTCCAGATTTCTTTTTGTCGGTTTTCATGTGATTGCCGCACTTGGTCCCAACTTGTTTGAACAAGTACTGGAGTTGACCTCTGAATATCTTGGTCTTGTCCAAAGGCTTGCAGTTCACTGGCTTGGGGGCAAGGAATAACATATATATTCCTTCCCATCATTGTCCATCACCTTCTTGGACCTGGCTACCTCTTTTCCAACGTCCATACAGACCGCTTTGAAAACGTTCTCACACCGTCTGTAGGAGAGGAAATTGGTGGCCACTGTGAGCAGCGCAATCCCCCCATCCATTTCCTCACACAGGGACGAGAACTTGTTCTCGGTCATCATCCTATTTGCAATAGGCGTGATGGCTGCCAGCGCTGAAAACACCACCTTGTGTATGGTGTGTAGGACCCTTCAAATTTCTTGCGGTCCTCGCTCAACTTAACATCACTGTCCATCTCCTTGATGGCCGATTCCGGGATTCTCTTGATCCCGTGAACTTTTCTGAAAGTTTCGTAATTACTACCGCCAGCTTTAAAGTATTGAAGTGGCCCTGAATAGTCTTCCTCATCATGGTGGTGGTCTGAATCTTCTTTCTCTTATGTGTCTTGCACTTCTTGACCACTTTGCCACTGAGCTTGGCGTATTTACCCACTGGCAGGTGTCCAAGTCGGAATTTGTGTACGATGAATCCGACGACAAGTCTGAAGAAGAAGACTTGCTCTTCTTACTCTTCTTCGATTTCTTTTTCTTACTTTTCTTCAACAGCCCTCTTTTTACGAGCCCTGGTGAACTCATCCCCATAAGAGGACAGCTCTTTCTTCTTGTGTTTTCATTTGCGTGCAACCACAACCACTTCCTGGGGGGACTCCTCTTCTGAGGAGTCCTGATCATCGGAAAAGTCCTCCTGCTCGGACTCTTCCAAAACTGGTGCAGGCTTAACAGCCTTAGTATCTCCTCCAACTTGAGTTGTACCAGACGCATCAGCCGCGCATCTAGGTCAGTCAGGCAGGGCTCCGAGCCCCCAGCCTCCTCAGAATCCCTTTGTTCTGGCAACTTTTGTACCTGTACCGGTGATGGCGGGTCTTCGTCTTCACTGAGCTCTCTCGGGGAGCATCAGCTTTGCTCCACTTCGTAGCCATAGCGGGAAGTCTGGAAAAGTACCAAAACCAAAGGTTAGCATTATTCCAGGTAAACATCACACGGGTAAAAAGAGCATTATTATACCATCGTATTAAATCCGTATTTAAACTGTTTTTAACACAGGCATGTGGGAATTTGAGTGTCGTAGGTAAACGGTATGGACAACCAACTGAAACCAAATGAGGGGTAGGGACCAGTGTAGGGTTCCCTCCCACACTGTCTCCCATAAACTTCTTCCAACTGTGGTTTTAATTGCAAACAAGTTAAAGAAAATACTACCGGACTTGGAGGTACGGCTAATAACCATTGGGGAATCTTAGAGAAACCCAGGAAATAAATCCTGACGATGAAATGGCTCCTGCCAAACATCTCTCCATTCAGCAATGGGCGTCAAATCAAACGAACAATGGCTGTATTTTTCTAACGATGTTACGACACATTGTAATTAACTGTAAACCAGTAAATACTCCATGAAAAGTAATAAACTCTTTATGTATGTGAATGCTAACACGAACTACCATTACGTCACCAGTTAAAATGGTACTAACCTGTTTGGTTTAGTAGTTAATGTAGAAAAACTTCCAGAGCTACTCAACAAAAGTCCTCCTGTCTTTTTTCTTCTTTTAATATCTTTTTTTTTATATATGCAACACCTTAGTGTGTGCTATTTAAAATGAAAGCTAACGTTATTTAGTTGAAATACAACATGTAAATTAGATTAAATATTAAATTTTGGGCAAATGAAATTCGATTATTATTTTATTCTTTGGGAATGCATGTTCTTCTGATGATATTATTAACTTTTATTAAATTAATCTAAATACTTCCACCCCCAAATATATCAGATGGAATTGCTCAACGTGTTTCAATGTGTATGTGTATATCATTTAAATGAAACATCCATGACAAATATCTCAGATAAAGCATTCTTTATAAGTTCAAGGCATATCAAAATATACCATTTATCACGATAAATATTACCATTATTTGCCATACACTGCATAGAGTTGCACACTTTTGTACCATGTATTAATCACAGCCATTGGAAATGAACGATAGTATTACTAGTTTACCAGACGGGATGGCCGAATGAGTTAGAGCATCCATCTCCCATGTTGATAGACCATGGGATTGTGGGTTCGAACCCTGGTCGAGTCAAACCAATGACTTAACAATTTATACTTGTCGCTTCCTAGCCAGGCACTCGAAATTATTAGGATAGGGCAATGACAGGTTGGCTCAGTGTCAGAACAATGTGACTGAGTGGGATATCAGGTCATGGTGCTGGTGGCCTGGTTACCCAGTGGGGCAGCACTATAAATTGGCCATGAGCGCGCACTGTCACAAGTCGGTACCCGTCCTGATATGACCTTAGATGTTGCTAGGATGTAAAAGAACAAAACACAAACAAACCAAAACTAGCTAACATTTAAAATAAAATAATCAAACTAATGTAAACTAGTTAAAGTGATATAGTCCGATAAAAGCATCCAATTTTCAAAAGTGAGACACTTATCTAGATTTGAGCATACATATCCATTTTAGATCATTATCATCATCATCATCATGCTGTCGGTCGCGATGCGACAAAGACTGCTTTCATTACTTGACTGCCGCTCTCCATTTAGCTCTCTTGTCGACGGAAGATGAGCTCGAGCAGCGCAGTCCTTGGTAACCCGGGCGACAACCGAGCCGGTATGGTGTTTTGTGCAGTCGTACATTTCATGAAAGTTGCCTGCAAAAGTGTTGAAGTGCTGCTGGCTTTTGCAAGTTACCAGCGGCACTCTCTCGGGGAGCAAATAGAGGTTTCACACCAGCAAGAACATGTCAAGACAGGCGGAAAACTATTTATCCCTGCAGTGGCTGGTCGGGAGATGTTGGGAGTTCCATACATCAACCGCCCTTAATGCTGCCACAGTGACATGGTTTTCTGTTTAGGGTTTGCTCCCTTAGCCTTCGGTTCTGTCAAGAACCTGTACCATAAGGCAGTGGTTTACAACTCTGCAGGGCAGGGGCGTCAAACTCCCTCAAGTATTGCTATACCTGCAATACCTGCATACCATTTTAGATACTGGTGCACGTATTAATCATTTGTTGCTACATAGAAGGGCATGCTATATCAATTCAATAGAACATGTTACTGTTGAAGTCTATGGGATCAGAGTTTTGACAAGCACGCCAACATGATTTTGGCATGTTTACACTTTTAATAGCTATGAAGTTAGTCAATTTAAATCATAGTTACTTCAAACATGAGCACACATAGGTAGGGATAGATAAAAGATTCACCCGACACTTATAGTACACGGGTGAATGACAACCTAGTCTAAATAGGGGCAAAAATAGCGTTACAATGGAACAACAAGTAGAATGCTTGGCACCAGTGTCAAATGGTTACTTATATCAGCACAGAGTTGGTGAAATGGGAGAGAATGCAAAAAGACAAGATGGCGGCCAGGGAACGCCGTTGATTTCACTTTTAAATTGCATTAAAGTATGTTTTATTATATTTTCCAACACAAAAGTAGCGGGTAAACATGAAGACATATACAAAGAATAAATGTTGCTCCTTAGATTGTGAAATTAGGCTCTTATAAAGACTCAATTCATTAGCCCGATTGTTCGTCCGTTTTTATATAAGGCTGGTCTTCACCCATGTACTGGAAGTACGGAGTGAATCTTTTATCTAAGGTAGGGAGTGCTTCCTGACTTGTAACTTGAGACTAGTGCAAACTAGATAATTGATGTGTCGCTACCTAGCCTGGCATTCAGGATTCCTAGGATAGGGCAAGGACTGACTAGCTCAGTTCCAGGATAATATGACTGAGTGGGGCATCGAGTCATGGTGCCAGTGGCCTGGTCTCCCAGAGGGGAATCACTATAAAGTCACCATAAGTATGCACTCTTGCAAGTCGGTACCCATCCTGATATGACCGTAGATGTTTTCAGGATGTAAAACCCCAAACAAACTTGTTATAAAAATAAATCTCACTGACTGGCTTAAGAAGATATAATGAGGTAGAATTAATTATTGGCATATGGATAATATATAAAGTTGAATTGGTGGCACCGGGCAACAACCGAGCCGGTATGGTGTTTTGTGCAGTCGTACATTTCATGAAAGTTGCCTGCAAAAGTGCAACATTTTTTCTTTTAATCTTGTAATTGGCTCAGCATGCTGGAGGGAATACATTTTTTTTTTTTTCTTGAAGATTTATACTGCCTATCATGGATAAGTCTGAATAGACTTGTTTTCACCATTAGACAGTTTGTCGATAGAAAGCCCGAGTCTACACTTTTACCGACCCAAGGGATTTTTAACCTCCCACACCACATAGACATGATATGAGAGCAACTGGCCTTTGATGATGCTATAAGTTATACCCAGCGGTGGAAATCCAAATTGGCAGAGATGGGGGGCATGGGGAATCGAACCACTGACCTTCAGATTAGGAGTCCGACCTCGAAAGAAATCAGACACTCTAACCACTCCGCCACAGAGAACACCACAATGCAGATTATTATTTATGCACATAAACAGCTCTAAGGCAATTTCTTAGTTTGTTCTATGAATTAAAAATAATAATGAACGGAACAAATAGGACGTCAGTTTTGAATTAACATAGAGAATGGGATTTAAAGATGCTTCCTCCAATGAAAGCATCAGATTTTCGACACGAAAACACTTCCCCATATCAGGCATGTGATTGGGTGCAGGAAAAAACCCTGACAATTTGTTTTGTTATCGTGAGGACACACAGCATCCCACTGAGTCGTAAGAGTGATGCAAATAGTGTATTTCAGAGGTGTTCAGCAGCCAGAAAAAAAACGTAATTTACAAAAAAACAGAATACCGGTTTCGGTGGCCAGAAAAAAAACGGAATTCCAGTTAAAACCGGAGAAATCACATGCCTGACATATATAAGTTAGAGATTGGTGCACTTTCTAAGCATGTATCACGTACACATAAAATACTCTGCGATTTAATTGAACCTGGTAGTGCTAATGCCTAAAGTGTCCAGCATTTGGATATGCATGTGAAAATTAGTCAACAGTAAAAGACAAAATACACCATCAGACAATGCAATTCTAAGTAAAATAAATGGTGACTTTTCTTTAAATGAATTTATATTCACCCTACTCATACTTAAATTAACCTACGGGTTCGAACCCTGGTCGAGTCAAACCAATTACATAAAAAATGTATGCTTATCGCTTCCTAGCTGGGAACTCAGTATTATTAATATTAGGATAAGGCAAGGACTGGTTGGCTCAGTGTCAGGATTATGTGACTGAGTGAGATATGCTGGCGGCTGGTCTCCCAGTGAGGCAGCACTAGAACATCGCCATGAGTATGCACCGTCACAAGTCGGTGCCCGTCCTGATATGACCTTGGATGTTGCCAGGACATAACACTTTAGCAAGCAATGTTAGCTATATATAACGAACACCCTGTTGGTAGTTATTTAGTAACTCGAACCGAATGCCTAGACATGTTACATGCAGGGACAAATAGATCTATATTTAATAGCCCTGTCACACTACGATGTATTTTTTTTTATATTTTTTTTTTATTGAGGCTGTATTTATACTGTCCATAGCATATAAGCCTGGGTATTCAGGCTTGTTTTCAATGCTGGCTAGCTGTAGTGTTGGTGTTGTCTTATCACACAGTAGCTGCTGATAAGGTATTTGATTGCCTGTATTTCAGTAGCAGATAGATAGTTGGTTGGTCTGGTTAGTACTATAGTAGTCTATGTTAATTTTTTGGATTTTCTTGGCATATATGTGCTTTATTTTTTCTACTCTTATTTCTAGACTAGCCTACTCCTATTTACATATCATAGGCTTGTACGCAGCTGTGAGGTGTGTTATCTGGGTGCTTTTGGTATGGTTACCTTCCATTGGGCGTCTCGCTGGTGGGCCGTGACATGTATCACCTGCCCCTTTGCGGTGCAGCTTAGTTGGGGGTTCCTAGCCTTATTTTGCACAGATACTTTTTGTATGTTTTTAGGTCAGGAATTTGTCGTTCCTTTACTGTTTGGGCATTGTATCTCGCCGGCGCGCCGTTAACGCTCAAAATCACTTTTAATCGTCGAGAGACGTCAAACTTTTCGGCGTCAGCACAACGTATTGGTAGCGTGTTTTGGCGCGGCGTCCTGATATGACCTTAGATGTAGCTAGGATGTAAAACAACAATGAAGAAACAAAGCAACAGTTTGGCACAACATATGGAAATGACGCTAATGCGCGCGCGGCGTGTGCTTACCGTTCGCATAACCCTATTCCAGCGATGTCGACGTGCTTCTGACGTCGTCATAATGTTGGCACCCGCGCGTTGTCGCGCGTTGTCGGGAGTCGAAAGTTTTGTGCAAGCACAAAACTTCGCTGATCTGATGATGCGCGCTGCCGACCCTCGCCGACCGTTGCCGTAGATGAACGAATACCAACGCGCGCCTAACGCGTGCATAACGCTTCCAGACGTCTCCCGACGTTTCGCAAAAAAATTACACACGTTGACGCGCGTTGGTGAGAAACATTGTAATGTGACAGCACCATAAGTAGTCTCCCCCTGGCGAACTTAGTCAAAGACCCTATAATACTAAGATGGCTCACTCCCTATCTCTCCCATGGTAATGTAAATTTCGCAGTGCCACCTTGTGGTGGGTTTGATCAGCCCGGCTGCTGGTTGGTGTTTTACATGTAAACACATACAATTATATTATACATGAGATAGGTAAGTATGAATACACATCAATATGAAATTGCTATGAACAAATACACATCATCATCAGCATCAGCATCATCATTGCCATCATCACACATCTTTCACATTCATATATGGATAGTGATAAGCCCCTTATCGCCTGTAATAAGCTCTCTCGTGCTCCTCTCCTTCCCCCCCCCTGGTTCGGGGGGTGGGCGGGTGGGTCCGGCATGCACCGCTCCACCTCCTGCGCAGGGCTTGACACTCCACTCGCTCGGAATATAGTAACTGTTTAACGAAGAGAACAGCCAGCGCACCAAGTGGTGGGTTTGATCATTTTGATTACACAGTACAGGCTGAGTGAGCCATCTTAGTATTATAGGGTCTTTGACTTAGTGCATATTTTAATAGCAATTAACGTGGTAAGGACCCGCCCCTCATTTCCATTGGCGGACGTCTCACGATTGGCATTCATAGCGTTAGTATCTAATTAATAATTCATCAGCCATTGGTGATTTTGCATGCAAGAGCATAGCTTTGTAGTGGTGTTAATATAGCCAGTGCTGGATATCGGGGCGCATATGCCATAAAGCATTCTCAATAGATTTCTTGTCATCATCATGCTGTCGGTCACGATGCGACAAAGACTGCTTTCAATACTTGACTGTCGCTCTCCATTTAGCTCTCTGCTGTGAGAGTGATGTCCGTGAGGCATTTCATGAAAGCTGCCTGCAAAAGTGTTGAAGTGGTGGTGGCTTTTGCAAATTACCAGCGGCACTCTCTCGGGGAGCAAATAGAGGTCTCACACCGGCAAGAACATGTCCAGACAGGCACAAAATTATTTGTCCCTGCAGTGGCTGGTCGGGAGATGTTGGGAGTTCCATACATCAACCACCCTTGATGCTGCCACAGTGACATGGTTTTCTTATCAGGGTTTGCTCCCTTGCCTTCGGTTCTGTCAAGAACCTGTACCACAAGGCAGTGGTTTACAACTCTGTAGGGCAGGGGCATCAAACTCCCTGAGGTATTGCAATACCTGCATACCCATTCCTTGTAAGGGGTGCAAAAGTTGCATAATCCAATGAAATGATAATATTTGAAAGCCAAAATGTACACATCTGTTTAATCATAAATATCTAGCTTAGAAACCAGTGTATTTATTCATCATTTCGTTGTGTATTTCCCCCTGATTTATTTTTATCCCACTGGCTTTGACATGCTCTAGTTAAAATATCAATGGCTTTAACATGACCTAGTTAATATAGCAAGGTCATATTGCGCCAGACTTCAAGTGGTTCCAATTTGGCTTCAGCTAAGCACACACAAATTATTTAGTCATGTTTTCACTCCAAACATCTCCAAGATTAGTCATTTACCATAAAATCTACTCTAAACTAAAGTAGAACAGATTATATTTGTTAACTTGATATATTTAACTTGAAAATAAGATTTGATTTGAAATAAAACCAACGGATTAAATAACTCTAAAGGTGGTTTGACACGAGTATGGAACCTCTACATGGTTCATTTATGAAACACTACTGCCACATTAGTGTGCTTATAAATTAATGCCTATATATCCTAAACCAACTAGTCATTCCTATAGAAAATTATCCGACGCGGTGGCTGAATCGGTAGGGCGCTAGCTTCCCGTGTGGAAGGTCGGGAGTTTAAATCCCAGCCAAGTCAAACCAATGACTTATAAAATGTATATGTGTCGCTACCTAGCCTGGCGCTCGGCATTAATATGATAGGACAAAGATTGGATTGCACAGTGTCAGGATAATGTGACTGTGTGGGATATCAGGTCATGGTGCTGGTGGCCTAGTGTTCCAGTGGGGCAGCACTATAAAGTCACCATGAGTGTGCAGTCACAAGTCAGTACCCGTCCTGATATGACCATAAACTTTGCTAGGATGTAAAACAACAACAAACAATAGCAAATTATATTGAGTTTCCCGAAGAAGACATTGAGAAACCTCACTTGAGAAATTGCGAATATAACTCCTAAGTAAACTAATAGAAAGTCGACCATCTTACTAATTCTACCGCTGATGATGTGAAAAGAAAATGAACCGGACTATATTTTTAAGAAGCTGAACGTTCTCAGCACTATTATCAGTCTATTACACAGACTGTATTGCATTATACCAATCTGCATTGTTGAATCACGTGTTCAATTAACTTACATTTCTTTCAATGCTCGTAAATAACGTGAGCATCACTTGTTAAATGCAAATTTATTCATCATTAAACACGAGTATAATTCCTCCAAAACAGGCAACAGGGTCACCTAAAATCGCCAAAAACTGATTGAGTGGTTTGTTTATTGAGGTTTACACCCTAGCAACATCTAAGTTCATATAAGCAGGTTGGAGAGCTTACCTCGATTGGGCTATGGTGGTTAAATACCTAATTCGACCCCCGGTTCAATTACCAAGGTAGAATTTTATATAGGATTAATGTGCAGGTTCACAAATATGGTTGTGGCACACTGAGTTTTGGGATATTTTCATATTGGAATACATCACCAGAAAGCAAAGAACTATATCTAATTTCCTGGATATTCCCAGGACATTTAGTTGGGACCGGATTGGTAAATTACCAGTGAATATTAGGAACTAATTCATTAGTTACAACACGTGGCTACAGGCCAGAACTGCCCATGTTACTAGTGTGTTGATATAGCCATAAATCCCAAACAATAGAGGAACCTCCACCCATCTATGGGGGTATATGCTGTTCTGTGGCCCACTCATATGCTTCCACTTGCCACTGGGGGAGGTTCTGTGAGGACTGTTGTAGAACATTTAGATTATTTTTTTGCATCCCAATATATATATGCATAATAAATAATTCACTCTGATTATGCAGCTGATGCATAATCACCACAAATATGGCTTGTTTTGCTGGTACAACATAAAGAAAAACTTACCTTAAATATTATTGTATTTGATTTATTTTGTATTGTTGGTTATCACTTTATTATTTCTATTCATATTATTTAAGGGAAGGTCGGTGCCGGGAAGCCTGGTACCTGGAGGCCAGTAAGCTATGCTCATAAATAACACTTTAATTATGTATCTGATGCATAATCCCCATGAATATCGCATTTCTTGCTGGTACAGCAACATTAATAAAACCTTACCTAGTATATTATTGCATTTATATTTCTTTTATTTTATTGTTGGTTATCACATTTTATTTATATATTATTTGAATTGAGGCCCTGTGCCGGGAGTCTCACCGACGGGAGGCTGGGAACCCTGGTGCCGGGATTCCCAGCACCGATAGGCTGCCATCTCCTCCCACCGAACCCGAACCCCCTATGCCCATTATAAATGTTATACATATACCTATATATACAACAATGTATATACGGGGTACCCGGGCTTATATGCTATGGAGAGAATAAATACAGCCTCAATAAAAAAAGATTTTAATTTTACAAATATACTAAAGTATATGCTGATGTAAGAATCGCATGGTGCTGCCCCCTCCCGCCGGTTCGACGAACCGGGCAGGAGGGGGCCGGCTATTCCACCAGCTTGCGCCACCCGTGGTACATATACACCACCATGGGCCCGTATGCAGGAATCGGTGATAGCGGAGTTTGGTGTTACAGCCCGGCGCCGTTTAGGTATCACCGACGTCGGGAAGTGTGTCAAGCGGTATGCAGGAGCGCGTAACACTTACATTATAGCTAAACGTGAAGTTATTTATAGATTTGGGAAATCCCTCGATTTGACAATATTAATATCGCCGCCGTTGTAGCGGCGGCATTACTTTCGGTTCGTTTTTGCAGTTAATTTGCTCAAATATCACTTGTACAGTATGTAATTCTGTTAAATATGATAGCATTGAATAGCTTTGGGCCTAATACATTGCCACCGATGCGGCGGTGGTGATGTTTTGTTGATTTCGACAGTATGGATATTGACGTCGATGCGGTGGCGGCGTTGATTTGTTTAGTTTACATTCGGCGATTAGACACTATGAAGGCGGCGGCATTAATATCGGTTCGAATTTAGGGTTAAATTGATCAAATATCACGTTTACGATATGTAATTCTGTCAAATATGATAGAATTGAATAGGTTTGGCCCTAATCGGTACCTGTAAACATGCTATGGAACGGGTTTACCGTAACCTAGTTTAAGCTTCTGGTGTTAGGCCTATCACTGACTCGTGCATGCCACTTTTCGCTGCTAAACGGGAATTCCCGCCAAACATCGTTTTGCCTCGCTATCACCGACTCCTGCATACGGGCCCACTGATCTCGTGCCGGCTGCTTCACTTCGCCATTCGCCAGAAACGCCATACGATTACTGTACTTTATTATTATTTAATTTTTCCGCGACCTTCTACATCGACTATTATAAATGTCTATTATAAATGCCTATTATAAATGTTATACATATACCTATATATACATATACATACATATACATACATACATATACATATACATACATACATATACATACACATGCATACACATACAAATACATACATATACATATATATGCATATATATATACACATATATCTCCCGACCAGCCACTGCAGGGACAAATAGTTTTGCGTCTGTCTTGACATGTTCTTGCCGGTGTGAAACCTCTATTTGCTCCCCGAGAGAGTGCCGCTGGTAACTTGCAAAAGCCAGCAGCACTTCAACACTTTTGCAGGCAGCTTTCATGAAATGCAAACCATCTACAAGAAAGGTGATCGAACAGACTGTGGGAACTATAGAGGAATCTCTCTTCTTTCCATAGGAGGGAAGATCTTCGCCAGGATCCTACTCAACAGACTATCTATTCACATAACACCTGGTGTAGTTCCGGAGTCACAGTGTGGCTTCAGAGGTAACCGGAGCACTGTGGATATGATATTTTGTCTCCGACAGCTACAAGAAAAGTGCATTGAGCAGGACCGACCACTGTAAATGGTATTTGTCGATTTCACTAAGGCATTTGATACAGTCGGGAGGACCGGGCTATGGCAGCTACTGAGGAAGTACAGATGCTCAGAGAAGTTTACAACTATGATCAAGGCTCTACATACAGGAATGATGGCGAACATTAGTGCTGGAGGGGAAGTCTCGGAATCGTTTGGGGTTACCAATGGGGTCAAGCAAGGTTGTGTACTGGCCCCCACGCTCTTCTCCATCTTCCTATCAGCAATGCTAGACGAGGCTTTCCGAGACATGGGGGATGGCATCTATATACAGTCCAGACAGAGCGCTGACCTATTCAATGTCGCACACTTCAGAGCGAAGACCAAGACTACTCAGATACTGGTGAGAGAGCTACTATTCGCAGATGACAGTGCACTGGTTGCCCACTCTGCTGAAGAGACCCAGAAAATAGTGGACGCTTTCTCCGATGCATCAAAGAAGTTTGGCCTGAAAATTAACATCAAGAAGATGGAGGTGCTGTACCAACCCAACTCTACAAGAACCCGAGAGGAGGAGATCATGGTTGACGGAAACAAGCTGAACTCTGTTCCTGAATTCACCTATCTCGGAAGCACTATATCAAGTGATGGACGCATTGATGCTGAGATACAGAGGAGGATGGCCAAGGCTAGCGCATCTTTCGGCCGACTACGCCAGAGACTCTGGAACAACCACCATGTGTCCATTCGGGTCAAAGGTAAGATCTACCGCGCAATCGTGCTATCCACCTTACTATACGGAGCCAAGGCCTGGACAGTGTACAGACAGCAGGTGAAAAAGCTGCATGCCTTCATGATGCGACATCTGCGTTCAATCATGAGGCTAACCTGGAAGGACAAAGTGACGAATAAGGAAATACTCAAACGGATGGGGCTGCCCTCTATGGAAGATCTTCTGATCAAAAAGAATCTCCGGTGGACTGGACACCTCATGAGGATGTCATCAGACAGGCTACCATAGCAGATCCTCTATTCTCAACTGTCTTCTGGCTACAGAAAGAGAGGGCGCCCCCGTCTCCAGTTCAAAGATACCATTAAGAGAAACCTGAAGCTGAGAGACATTAAGACCGACTCATGGACGCAACTCTCACAGCAGAGAGCTAAATGGAGAGACTGCTTTCATTACTTGACTGCAAGTAATGAAAGTCAAGTAATGAAAGCAGTCTTTGTCGCATCGCGACCGACAGCATGATGATGATATATATACCAATACATACTGTATTTAAAGATAATTGCATCACATATTGTAGAGTGGTCCTCCATATTTGTGACTGGAAAGTTAACCCATGTGAATGTCTGTCACTATCAGACTTATTGCAAGGGGCCTAAGCTCTGATACTTTCACGATAAGATTTTAACCAACAAGTCCAAAGAAAGCTTTCGCACCTCAGGTTGCAAATGCTTCCCTGGGCTGCACATCCACTGACAGCTGAGCTCACTGAGTGTGAATGTGTCAGGGCATATGCCCTTGGAATAGGTGTGAGAGTGGATTGGATTTGGTTTATAAGGGTCTGTGCCACAGTGCACTGCACACACATATTTCTGAAGGCACACACTACACAACAGTCAACTTGTTACTTGCAAATGGATTAATTACTATTGTGATGGAGTTGACACAGTCATCCTTACATTTAGGAACACTGGTAAGTTATTCTTCACCTGATATTGCAATATTATTATATATTATATATAATATTAATATATACATATGTATGTGCATATACGGATATATACATATAACTTTATAAGTATGTGTAGGTGTACATGTATATTCATAATCAAAAATAAAATATAAATGGAATATTATGTAGGGTAGTGGCAGTGTTTGGTTAAAATCTGAGTGTGAAAGTGTCAGAGCTTAGGCCCCTTACATTGTTGCAATAAGGCTGAGATTGACACAGACTACATATGGATTAACTTAGCAGTGACAAATGGAGGACCACTCTAAGATATGTGATGCAGTCATCGCTAAATACAATAATATGTATTTATATGCATATATATATAGTCATGTATATATGTCTGTGTATGTATTTATGTATACATATATGTATATGTCTGCATATATATGTATATATATGATATATATATGTATATATATGTATATATATATATGTATATATATATATATATGTATGTATGCATAAATTTCTATATGTATATTTGTATGCATACCCATGAATCTTTATATGTATATTTATATGTATATCCTTATATAAACGTATATATGCATATATATGTAGTGCCTGACCCTCCCCACTATCAAAGGGAAGGCAGTCCCAGCCCCGAGCGCGGGGCACAGACGTGAGCGGGGAGGGAGTCCCATGAGTTTTTGGTGAGTCTCGTGAGAGTTTTTGATAAGGATGGGTACCGACTTGTGACAGTCCGCACTCATGAGACTTTAATAGCGCGAATTCCACTTGGCCGTACAAATCAATTACTTTGCATGCTTTCATTTTGAATATCACCAAAGTTAGACAATTATCATTAAAATAAAACGCTCCAAAGTACATGATAATGGTTAACCTAATATATTGATCTTTAAAGGGGTTAAACTCTTCTGTTGGTCTCAAATTGGGTGCAACAAAAACAGAAAGTGTTGGTAGGTGCAATGAATAGTTAATAAGGTTTTCTGATATTCGATTTACATGACTTACCTAGATCACAGTTTGATATCAAACTAGACTCAACCACTCTGCGGTTTCGTCTATGTTAGCTCGTCCTTTATGTGGAACCTGAGTGAAGGGCGAAATTATAGTAAATATATGCATGGCTATTCATTCCATCAGATTCATGTTTCATTTTCTTAATACTTCACTCGTTCATAGATAGGGTTTTTTTTGTTTTGTTTTTCTTTCTAAATGAAATTTCATTCAAACGACGGGGTACAAAAAGACCATCACTATATGTTAACACCACTATTCATGCACACGCGTCAAACCAATGACTTAAAAATGTATACTTGTTGCTTCCTAGCCTGGCGCTCGGCCTTATTAGGATAGGGCAAGGGCTGGTTGGCTCAGTGTTAGGATAATGTCACCGAGTGGGATATCACATCATGGTGCTGGAGGCCTGGTCTTCCAGTGGGACAGCACTATAAAGTCACCATGAGTGCGCACTTTCACAAGTCAGTACCCTTCCTGATATGACCTTAAGGCTACATTCCTTACACGTGGCATGCGGCATGCGAATGCGGCAAAAAATGGAAACGCCTGTAAGTCAATGGGAGTGATTCCTTACACGTGGCATGCAAATGTGAATGCGAACTGAATGAGTCCATGTAGCCATCGGTGCGGCATGCGAATGCGAATGCTGCTGCATTTGCCATAGAGAACAGTGGTGAGGAAACCTGACACTGTGTGTGGGTGTGGGTGTGGGTGTGGGTGTGGGTGTGGGTGTGGGTGTGGGTGAAAGGACCCATCCTGGACGCATGCCGTATGCCTCATGCCGCATACTGCGTGTAAGGAATCCTAGCTTTAGATGTTGCTAGGTCATAAACCAACAACAAAACAAAATCATGCACATGCACACGAGAAAATAATTATCTGGCAAAGGTTAATAGAAGATGCTGCAGCTACACATGTTGTGATTTTATTCTTTACTTACTAACTTCATACCAATTCTCTGCTTTATATTTTCTTGTATGCGGGTAATGCAGTACCTATCTGCTAAAATACCTCAGGGTGTTTGACGCCCCTGCCTTGCAAAGTTATAAACCACTGCCTTGTGGTATAGGTTCTTGATAGAATCAACGGCTAAGGGAGCAAACCCTAACAGAAAACCATGCTTCCGTGGCAGCATTAAGGGCGGTGATGAAGGGAACTCCCAACATCTCCCGGCCAGCTACTGCAGGGACAAATAGTTTGCGCCTGTCTTGACGTGTTCTTGCCGGTGTGAAACCTTTATTTGCTCCCCGAGAGAGTGCTGCTAGTAACTTGCAAAAGCCAGCAGCACTTCACAACACTTTGCAAGCAGCTTTTATGAAATGCACAACCGCACGGAACAGCGGCTGTTAAGAAATAAAAGCAGTCTTTGTCGCATTGCGACCGACAGCATGATGAACTGCCTATCTATATTTTTATAACTTTGTTTAGTGCGTTGTGGCTGGAGCGTCGATGCTTTGGTACTGAGAAGATTTCCAGAGCATTAAACCCACTTAAATAACAACCAGAAAGCATGGTTTAAGCTTTCGCACTGGCTATTCGCAGAGTAGCTGCTCTGCGAATAACAACCACCAATGGTGTAATTCGCAGAGTTGCAACCAACCAATAGACAGGTTCGTAATTCTGACTCTGCATGCGCTGAAAAAGGCGTCGAGAGCAAAACAAATGCGTACAGCCATTGAGTTTGCCGATACGCACAGTGCACAACTTTGATGTTATTCTAAATTAATAGAAATACAGAACAATTTGGCATGAACATAGATGTACGGATGCAATATAATATTATAATAATATAATGAATATATTATTTAAGACGAAGCTATCCATAATTAAACAATTTGAGCTAAGAGACATACAATTCACAACAAAACAATCAGTCACTTTACCAATCAGTTCACATCACCATTTTTAATTCTTGTTCTAAATATTAAAATGTCTTTCTTTTTGCTAATTCGCAGAGCAAAGCAGCTTTGTAAATAAAAATCATTCTTGAACTAATTTGTAAAGCAAGCAGCTCCGCAAATTATAATCATTCTTGTGTTAATTCACAGATCAAAGCAGCTCTGTGAATAGTCATCATTCTTCTGCTGATTCGCAGAGCAAAGAGCTCTGCGAATATCCTCGACTTCTAGTTCTACTCAGAGATTTATTTAGACTGTTAGCGATACAAAAATGTGCTGGTCAGTTTTGCTGTTGGATCGCTCCAACCTTATGGTGTAACATTACAACGCTTCTCGCTGGCCCGCCGGTGCGCCGGCAATGCGCAAAAAAGTCGAGAAAAGACTAACTTTTCGGCGCGGTGGGAAAAAGTTTGATGTCAGCGCAATGTGTTGGTAGTGTGGAGCCGACGTTGTGGTAATGTATATCGATGCGTAAGAAAAAAAACAATGTTATGACCTCAGATGTTGCTAGGACGTAAAACAACAACAAACAAACAAAGCAACAGTTTGGTGCAATGAGCCTCACCAGTGCGCGGCGTGTGCTTACCGTTCACATAACGATCTTCCAGCGCGTTTAACGTATCTCGACGCACCGTAACGTCGCCATAATGTTGGCACCTGCGCGTCGTCGCACATCCAAAGTTTTGTGCAAGCACAAAACTTTCGATGTGCGATGATGCGCACCGCTGATCCTCGCCGACCGTCGCCGTCCATCAACGAATACCAACGCAAGTGTAACGTGCGGGTAACGCTTCCTGACGTATCCCGACGTTCCGCCAAATAATCACATACGTCGACCCGCTTTGGCGAGAAGCATCGTAATGTGACAGCACCATTAGCACACCCAATGTTGGATAAGTTGTCCAGATGCATGGCATTCTCAGTAGCAGTCAAAAGTCTACAACTAGTTCAGATTTGTATTGGCGAACGAAACATAATATTGACAAATATAGGCCTAAGCGTACATATGTTGCATGTGGAGATTGGCAAATTTAGTTAGGCCTACTATGAAGACCACCATTTTCATTCAGATTAAAGTACTTCTCCAACTGTCACCTAAGAGGAGTCAGATCTTACTTAGAATCCATAGAAATGGCTCCTGACCAGTAAACGTGTGGGGAATAAGTTGGGCTTTCTCATGGGGATTTTTTGTCATAGATTAGGAAGCAAGACTGGGCCTGTGGACAAGAATCGGAGAAAAGAGGTTATATTACCGTGCATATTCTTACCAACATTTCGAGCGATGACGTGGCACGGCAATAGAGTCGTGTTAAAAAAGAAGGCTGGTGGGGGTGGACTTTGTGGGGTAAACATTTGATCACTACCCACCAAACATTATATTACAAATGAGTCATTCTATTTCGCGTCCATCAAACCCTCTCCTTGCCTTCATTAATAAACACACCGTGTGTTTATATCAAACGCAGGTCATCCAGTCAGTCTACGTAGCAGACGATGGCTCGTGTCGGCCGCTGGTTCCTCGTGCTGGCGGCAGTGGCGCCACTGTTGCACCTTAGTACCGGCCATGGCCGCCTCATGGACCCACCGTCCAGGAGCAGTATGTGGCGTCAGGGCTTCCCCAGCCCCGTCAACTACGCCGATAACCAGCTCTTCTGTGGCGGCTTCAAGGTGAGGTTGTTGGAGGGTTGTTTCCCTTGTCTTTTAATTTCACTTTACTCAAATAAAATGTGCTGAGTCATTCCCGAAATCGACAGGCTGAAGACGCAACAGCAGACAGACAGACCAGCTCGCTGCTTTAAATTCGCGAAAGATTGGTTTGTGGCTGAAAAATTTCATGCAGCTCAATTAAATGGCGCCAAAAGCGGAAATTGATGCTATTCACACCCCGGCTATGTTGAAACCATACCGAGGCCAGGTACGCATCTGCGAGGCGCCGCTGTATGAAAAGTAATGTGAATACTTATTCGTTGACCAATAACTCTCTAAATCACTCAAATTTGAGGGTATTCATTTTTAAACTACTATATTCATCTTTGCATACCTGTTTTCTATCCATTGGCCAATTTTCTCGAAGCTTGGGTGACCCTTGCATGGTGATTTTCCCATTCTTTAACTACAAGGTGACTGTCAACTTCAAGTCTGCATACTTATGGTGGTATCATGTAATGCAGCAGTGTCAGAGTAGTTATCTGTCTAACACAGTTAAACAACTAGTCTTAGTAATTACAAATTAATAAAAGCTTTAAAAGGGTTTAAAAAAAAAAATTATATATATATATTAAGAAAGTTATACAATTTTGAATTTAAGAAAAGATTGGCAACCAGGGTGAGTGACTTTGTTGACATCAACTACTGAAATGCATCTGATCATCACTCAATCTTCATGAAAATTGACCAATAGATAGAAAAAATGTATGCAAAAATGAATATGATAGTTTAAAAAGTGAATATCTTCAAATTTTACTCCTTTAATTTCTGTCGTAGTTCATACACATCAGCACACAGCAGTGTCTTACTGCCATTTCCAATACCCGACGCGTACTCAACCTCGTTCTGATGCCTAATTAGGTCAGGCATGAATAGTGTGAATAGACCTACCTTGATGCAAGTAGAACCCGGTACCAAGCTGCTTGAGTTGCTCTTGTTTGTTGTTTTTTACGTCCTAGCAACATCTAAGGTCATATCAGGACGGGTACCGACTTGTGACAGTGTGCACTCATGGTGACTTTATAGTGCTGCCCCACTGGAAGACCAGGCTGCCAGCACCATGACCCGATATCCCACTCAGTCACATTATCCTGACACTGAGCCAACCAGTCCTTGCCCTATCCTAATAATGCCGAGCGCCAGGATAGGAAGCAACAAGTATAAATTGTTACGTCATTGGTTTGACTCGACCAGGGTTCGAACCCATGACCTACCGGCACGCTGCCATCAAAATCAGTTTACGATGGTCAGTTGTGAAGGTTGTGGACTGATGCATTAATAAAGCTGCATAGTCCGATGAAAGAATCAAATTTTCAAAACAAAATAACACTGGCCTATATTTGAAGCTACATATCTAACTTAGAAACGGGTGCACTTATTAAGCGATTGTTGCCACATTGGATGTGTATGCAGGTATTGCAGGTATAGCAATACCTCAGGGAGTTTGATGCCCCTGCCCTGCAGAGTTGTAAACCACTGCCTTGTGGTACAGGTTCTTGACAGAAATGAAGGCTAAGGGAGCAAACCCTAAACAGAAAACCATGTCACTTTGGCAGCATTAAGGGTGGTTGATGTATGGAAGTCCCAACATCTCCCGACCAGCCACAATGCAGGGACAAATAGTTTTGTGCCTGTCTGGACATATTCTTGCCGGTGTGAAACCTCTATTTGCTCCCCGAGAGAGTGACGCTGGTAACTTGCAAAAGCCAGCAGCACTTCAACACTTTTGCAGGCAGCTTTCATGAAGTGTTTAAGACCGACTCATGGACGCAACTCTCACAGCAGAGAGCTAAATGGAGAGCGGCAGTCAAGTAATGAAAGCAGTCTTTGTCACATCGCGACCGACAGCATGATGATGATCATGATGCCACATGGAAGGGAATACTGAGTCACTTTAGTAGGACCTCTTACTGCAGAAGCCTATGGTGTCAGAGTTGTGGCGTGCTTGCCACAATTACGTTGCCATCTTTGCGCTTCAAATATTTCAAAAGTTAGCCATCTAAAATAAAAGTTACTTGAAACTAAAGTAAGGTAGATTATAATGATCAATTTAATTATATTTAGGCCTACCACAGAAAATGATAGAAACTCAAAACCATCGGAGTATGCAACTTTAAGCCCGGTAGGGGGCGCCTGTGGTCGCGGCGTCAGCTGGAGTCGTAACTGGCGCCCGGAAGCGGCACACATAAAACGTTAAGTACACAACAATGGAGGCTCGTTAACGACTCGTGTTGGCTAACCAGGGGCGGAGCGAGGAATATCTGTTTCGGTTTTCAGATTTGTTTAGGTGGGGGTTCAGATAAATGCTTGGTCCGAACGAATGCTGAAGACACAAACCACTAAGGGAAGTTGCGCACCCCCTAGGAATTTTTTTAATCTAAAGTCTCTGAAATTCCCTTTCCGGCCATATTAGAGAGGTTAGATGCTGTTTCTTTTTAGGGGGAGGCGGAACTAACTCCCCCCCCCACCTATCTACGGCCCTGCTAATAATGTACACGCGTGCTGAAAGTGGAGCCACCATTAATTCGGAGTGCATAAACAGGTGGCGGTGGATGTGTGTGATATGTGATTAGGCAGGACTATCTGCTGAGTCATCATTGGGCACTTAACGTTGAAAACAAACGATGGATGCACAATTTAGACACAGGACACGAACTGGCATAAAGTGGTAGTTTATTTTTCTTAAGTGTTGGTATTCTTAGTTACAATTGAGTAAAGTTTTGGGTATGATGTTATTCTTGTACCAAGCGCTCAGCCTTCTCTTATGTCAGATGGGTGGGTGGGACGGCTAGAAAAGACAACAAAGCTCCAGTGGCCCCGCGGCAGGTTCGGGCGCACTGGTCGATGTGAGCTGCTCGGGCTTCGCCGCTGGCGAGTACGGGCGGGATCTGCCAGGCGGCAGGTTAGCGAGCTAGTGAGTCTTTGTGAATATAGGTGGCGCCAGGGTCGTCGATAGAGTTCAAGGCTGAGGGAGTTCGGTCCTGCCTCTCGAATTACCCATGTTGCCGCCGCAACATGCACAATTCAATCGCTTAATCTTCTTTTGCCAAGCGCATCAAAATACTGACACCACAGGCTTAAATAGGAGCAGCTTTTTTTTAATATATTAAATTAATTTAATATCCCCTTTTGAGCAGCAATTAATTCTTATTAAATGCACCAATATCTAAGGGTATGTTGGGTATATTGGATCAAAATCTAGAAAAGTGTTTTGGTTCTGAAGATGTGATGCTGTCATCGGAGTATGCAGCTTCAAGGAAAACTCTAAAATGTGCTAGTGGCAGCTCATTGGAAGCAGATTGAGCATGTCTACGTGCAGTGGGGGAGGGGGAAGAGTTGGGGAGCAATGAGAGAAGGTGAAAGATATGAGCAGGTGGGAAGTAAGGAGGTACTGTCTCTGTGACAGGGTTGCTAAACAACCCATTTCTGTTGCCGTCATCTTGAGGTTTGGTGGTTTTTTGGTTGCATTCTCTTCCAATTTCTCAACTTTACACCGATATAAATAGCAACACACACTGGAACCTGCGACTCGACAACTTGATTCAGATTTTGCTCGGATTTAAACTAGGTTGTGAGCTTATATACGGCAGTTAGTGTTGATGTCCCACCTAACTGTATCCTTCACTATAGAGGGTATGCACTGATGTCACGCTAAACGGAAGTGCGGTCATTGTGGCGATACAACCACAATAACAAACCCAACAAACTCAATGCATTGTCAATGGCAGTGAGCAATCTTCATACAGAAAAAGTGAAATATCTCTAAAGCCACATCACCTAGACACAAACCGCTTAGAACACATATAGATAAGATGTTTACCAAAGAGATTATACTAAATTTATACGGTTAGGGTTCTGCATTTCTATTAATTTTGAATAAAACTGAAAGAATGATCTACTATGTTACTGCAACCTACTGGTTGTTTACTGGTTGATATCGCCACAATGGCCGCGCATTCGGTTGATGACGTCACGGGAATACCCTCTATAGACCCTTTACTTTAAACTCACCTTTCACCTATAGATACATGCTTCTTGATTACCAAACTATTTGTATAACTATTTTACTTGCTACCCCCAAAAGAAATGGCTTAGTCATTACCAATGTAATGTGGAAACCAAATACACTAAGACCTCTTTAAATCGACCGACTATGGGACCGACTTTAAATGGTCCATTTAGGGAGGTGGTCAGTTTAGGGAGTTTTTTTTTTATCATTACAATGGTATTGTATGGGCGATCGTTTGGGACCCAAACAAAGCGATCAATATCGGGGAGTGGTCGACCAGTGGAGGTGGTCGGTTAAAGAGGTTTTACTATGTGTCGTACACAGTTTCTGAGAACGATGCTTATATCAAATACAGTCCAATTCGATATGTTGCGTAGGTTTAGCTCTCAGGTGGTGTGATGAGTGTTGAGATTTCAGAGAATACTTTATTGACATACACTTTTCCTTTCACCCCTTCAGCACCAGTGGGAGGAACAGGAGGGTCGGTGCGGGGTGTGTGGCGACCCCTATGACGGACCCCGGGACCACGAGCCGGGCGGCAAATTCTACACGGGCATAGTTACTAGGACTTTCACCAGGGGGCAGGTAAGAGCCGGTCAGTTGGTACAGGCACTGTGAGCGCTCCACTATTATTAGCAATAAATAGTATAACTCTTTACCGACAGTTGAGCGGCAGGCCCACTCTTTCAGTAGCGACGCCAACGGCAATTGTTTGATCCACAAAATCTTAATGTCCCCCATTGCGGCTTTGTGTTTGCTTCAGCTGTCTAGTTGGCACTGGGAGCACTCTGCCAACTGTGGATTTGTGTTTGCCTCAGCCGTCTAGTTGGCACTGGGAGCACTCCGCCTATTGTGGCTTTGTGTTTGCCTCAGCTGTCTAGTTGGCACTGGGAGCACTCTGCCAACTGTGGCTTTGTGTTTGCCTCAGCCGTCTAGTTGGCACTGGGAGCACTCCACCAACTGTGGCTTTGTGTTTGCATCAGCCGTCTAGTTGGCACTGGGAGCACTCTGCCAACTGTGGCTGTGTGTTTGCCTCAGCCGTCTAGTTGGCACTGGGAGCACTCCGTCAATTGTGGCTTTGGGTTTGCCTCAGCTGTCTAGTTGGCACTGGGAGCACTCCGCCAACTGTGGCTTTGTGTTTGCCTCAGCCGTCTAGTTGGCACTGGGAGCACTCTGCCACCTGTTGCTTCGTGTTTGCCTCAGCCGTCTAGTTGGCACTGGGAGCACTCCGTCAACTGTGGCTTTTTGTTTGCCTCAACGGTCTAGTTGGCACTGCGAGCACTCTGTCACCTGCGGCTCTGTGTTTGTCTCACTGGTCTAGTTGGCACTGGGAGCACTCTGTATGGTGTGCTTTATGTGAGCACTCTGCCAACTGCAGCTTTGTTTGCCTCAGCGGTTTAGTTGTGGCTTTATGTTGTCTCTTTAATAACCATTTGTTTCTTTTAGTATCTAATTGTTTCAGTCAGTTTTATTTTCAAATTACTGCTAAACGTCGTTGTAATAAGTGTAATTATTGGATAAATATGAGTCAACGCTGGGAATGTGACTAATTTAGCTCCAGATGGCGCCACTGTCATGCTGATGGCAGTTTACAAACTAGCGACAATGACCGAGTTGGTGGAGTGACCGCTTTCCCTCCGGCAGCTTGTGGATTCAACCCCGGAGGACGAGAAATCGAGAAATTAACAAAATTGATATTTGCTGATGCCTTGCCTAGGATTGGGTACTTTATTCATTTTAACGTGTTATGCGCACACATACTTCGATGGATAAAGTCCATGTATATACATTGTTATAGCAATGCTATATAGTTGATATGTTATGGTTTTAGAGTAGTACCTCTTTTCAGCGACCCCTTTGATTAGCGAATTCCTGCCAAGTGCGAACAATTTCTCATAATTTGTTCATGCGACTGACCCTCCAATGACAGGACTCCTCCTATGTCAGAACAACATTGCTTTAGAAGTAAAGTTGTCTTTTTTTAAGACAGGTACCGCACTAATATGTGTCTTCAGCAACCCTTGTGATCAGTGAACAATGTCATGTCAAGTGTTCAGTGTGACAGGACACCTGCTATGTCAGGACAACATTGGCCTGGATGCAGAATTGTCCTTTGAGAACAAGTACATTGCAGGGTCCTATGGAGCCTGGAAAGTCTTGAAAAGTCTTGAACTTCATTTGCCCCATTTCAATGCCTTGGAAAGCCTTGAATTTAACCTATTTTGGGTAATTAGTTTTGAAAAGCCTTGAATTCTATTAAACTGTCCCCACTGATCTAAATTAATCTGAAATCGTCATTCACCATCATTGTCTTTTTTTCCTGGAATCCAAATAAAACCAGTCTTGAATTCCTATCACAAACAGCCTTGAAAAGCCTTGAAATAGCCTTGAATTCCATTTGTTCACATAGGTACAGACCCTGGGATTGTAATGTGACGAGTAATTTATTTGGCCGCTTCTTGTGTTTCAGGTTATCGACATACAGGTGGAACTAACGGCGTTCCATTACGGCTACTTCGAATTCCGCTTGTGTCCGTTGTCCTACCAGAACGAGACCGTAGAACAGGGCTGCTTCGACCGGAATGTCCTGAAGCTTGTCACACCCTCAGACTCGGGAATCAGCACCAGATATGTGAGCCTTTTATTTACTACCCCCCTTCCACGCACCACCACGCTCTCTGGTGGCAGTGGCAAGAACTTGTGTTGTGGGTGACATTTCCAAACTAATTGCATTCCAAACTAATAATAGCATACCAAACCGTAGAAGTCAGCACAAAACTACAGTTGAATAGAATAGACACAGGATGACACTAAGCCGACCACCTCCCTAAATGAACCATTTAAAGTCGATTCCATGGTCGGTCGATTTAGAGAGGTTTTAGTGTACTTGTATTTTGGTTGTCTACTCGCTGATCCCCTCCATTTGACTGGATTATCCCACGTGGCAACGTGTCTCTAATGCGCACACGTTACCGGAAGTCTAGCTTCCGCATGTGACACTAGTCATTCTAATCCAGATCGGTCCAGCTGAGTTGGTCTGTGATGGAGCACCGGGCGCGGTGGCCGAATCGGTAGAGAGTGGGCCTCGCATGCAGGAGATTGGGAGTTCGCGAGTTTGGTTCCTGGTCGAGTCAAGCCAATGACTTAAAAATTTATACTTGTCGCTTCTTAGCCTGGCGCAGAGCATTAATAGGATAGGGCAAGGACTGGTTGGGTCAGTGTCAGGATAATGTGACTGAGTGGTGCTGGTGGCCTGGTCTCCCAGTGGGGCAGCACTATAAAGTCACCATAAGTGTGCACTGTCACAAGTTGGTACCAGTCCTGATATGATCTTAGATGTTGATAGGACGTAAAACAACAACAAACACATATGTAATGCAGTCGACGATAACAGTGCGTTGTGTGTTGTCCCCTTCACAGAAGCTTCCGGCTGATTCGTCAATCCGACTTGTCGACGTCAGAGCCAAGCTGCCTGCAGGGGTCACGTGTCAACAGTGCGTTCTGCAGTGGAAGTACCACGCAGGTAAATAAAGCTGAGATTACATTAGTTCTGTATTGTCCTGACAATGTCTGGCCTATTATCCTATATTTATCCGAATATTTGTGTGTGCAAATGTACATGTGTCCTTATGCTATATCATAATGACCCCGTATATGGCTCGTTGTTGCAGACCATTGCTCCAGCATTGAAAGGGGAATTATTCTGCTGAATACAACATTTTAATCAACAACAAAATATATATTTATGTATGTCTATATATAACAGATAAGTGTGTTAACACTTGTTTTCACTGCTGGGCAGCACTAGTCCAATTTTTGTTTTAGTAATAATTTAGGTTTTCTTGCCTCTTGTTTACTAAGTTGTGTTGATTTTTTGGCCCTGCGCCAACAGTTCTACACTGCAGACAGTATGCATGACCTTTTTACTAAGGTAAAACAGGAAAACATTTTAGCCTGGACTGTCCCACCTCATATAGTTTACTAAATAGATTCTACCAATTATTAATAAAACTTTTCTTTTTCTATGGGAATTTGTTTCCCTTGACCACAAATATATGATTGTGAGCTTTCTAATTTAATGAGTGTCTATTGGCACATAATTGATTGTCTGCTTTTACATGTAAAAGCGATGGTTTGAACAAAAAACAAACATTTCTCGCCGTGAATATGGCCTATGCTGCCGACACGGCGTAAAGAAACCACCAATCAATCAATCAATCAATCTTGTTTATGGCTTGGAACTGGTTGTAGATTGCAAACAGTCCAAACTCCAGCTTTCACTATACTTTGTCTTAATCCATAAACACATCATCTGCTTTTCTAGATTACATTATTCTTTTAGTAGTTTCTTCAACACTGATATACATATGAAGAGTTCTTTTCCAAAACGTGATAAGCACCGATCCAAGAAATGAGCTTGCAATGCCAATGCCAAGCTCATAGCTCGTGCTTTGGAAAAGAGCTCTTCATATATATAAAGAGCTCTTCATATAAATAAAGACCGCGCTCAGTCACGTGACTACTTTTCCAAAGCACAAGCTACGAGCTTGGCATTGGCATTGCACACTCATTTTTTGGATCGGCTCTTATCACATTTTGGAAAAGAGCTCTTTATTTATATATATATTCGCTGAATAAAATATTTTAATCAACAAGCTATATAGACCTATGTATTTATATGTATGTATATGCATATGTGTATATATAAATATATGTATACGTGTGTATAAAGTAAATCCTCTCTATACCGATCCCTCAACGTATGGACCACTCCCCTATATCGATCGCTTTATTTGGGTCCCAACAATACCGTTGTAAGGATATTCTAACTCTCTAAACCGACCACCTCCCTAAATGGACCACTTAAAGTCGGTCCCATGGCCGGTCGATTTAGAGAGGTTTTACCATATATAGTTATATATATATATATATAAGTATGTCTACAATATGTGACAAACACTAACATTGTCACCCTGACCATTATTAATCCTGCTTTCCTCGTAGCAAACTCATGGGGCTCGGACTTCACGACGGGCCGGAGCTGCGTCGGCTGCGGTGCCCAGGAGGAGTTTTACGGATGCGCCGACGTCACAATCCGCCCGCCAGGTGGCGCCTCGAATAACGCAGTGGCCTCGGTGTGGCGGAAAGACGACAGGCGGAGCCATCATGTCAAGTCGGGCGCGGCGTTCCCCGATTCGCCGAGAAACTGGACGACGGCGCGACAAAATGGCAGCCGCGGAGAGAATCAGCAAGACGATTGGTCCGGCCGATGGAATGTAGATGGCGCTGCGGCAGCGGCAGCGGCAGCGTCAGCGCGGGAGGTGGGGCGCTACGGCCGCCCGGTGCCGCCGGCCCGCCGGTGGATGCCGCCGGCCCGCCGGTGGATGCCGCCGGAGCCGAAGAGCCTGGACTCGCTGAAAGAGATCCAGGCGAGCCTGGTGGGGAAGTGCCAGGCAGTGGGCGCCTGGCGAGGTCAGGCCGCCATGGACGACTGGTGTGAGCTGAACTGCGAACGGGGCAACTGCCCGCCCTCACACTGCCTCTGTAACCAAGGAGACGCCGGTGGCGGGGATGGCGCTGGGGCTGCTGCCCCGGAGGGGAGGCAGGCGGCGTGGGGAAGCCACGCCGCCGCTGGCCAGTTTCGCCCGCACACCTCCCAGTTGGACCAACACCGAGGTCGAGCAGCGGCACGGTGGGTGGCTCCCGAGGGAAGGTCGCTGCTGCCGAAGCCGAGCTTCGGCGCCATGACGCGCCACTCGTACCAGCGTTCCCGGGCCCGGCTCCGGGGCGGCGCCGGCTTCGGCTCGGACTCTCGGAGGGCGGCGAGAGGCGGTGGGAACTGGCTAGATTCGCGCGAGGGCTACCACGGCGACCGGCGCCGATCCAATTCGATCCCGACGGAGGAGAGCATGAAGCAGATCCTGGCGTACAGCCAGCAGACCTTCAACAGCATCAAGGACCAGGCTGACGCCGTGTACAGCTCGCTCATGCGCGACGAGGGGTCCCTGCCAACTGACGGCTTCCTGAGGAACTACAGGCCGTCCGGCAAAGCCTTGAACCCGCGCTACGACCCGGGCGCCCGGATGTACATCAAGCGCACCGGCCAGGACCCGTATCCATGGCGACCGCAAACGAAATCGAACTCGCTTGTTTTTAATAGGCCCAGGTTCCCTTCCCACGCTCAGTCACGTGACTACTTCCGAAGCAGAGGCGCCGCAGGTCCTAGGAACCCAAACTACAACAACAATGGCTTCAACGACCGAACCAGAAGTGAAAAGGACCTGATTTCCAAAGCGCAGTTCGTTGACATGTCCGCGAACCGGCGACGGAAACCGCAGCCGAAAATGGGGCCCTGGTTGGAAAGCAGTGGGAGTGGAGCCAGAGGAAGTAACTGCATAGCGAATGGCGCTTGGGCGGGACAAGCGGCAATGACGGGCTGGTGCCAGGTCAACTGCGCCTTTGGGAACTGCCCGGTGTCCCATTGCAGATGTAGATGAGATCATTAAAGAGTTTTTAGTTGTTAAGTCTGGACTGAAGCATAATAGCTGAGCTTGTTTCTTAGCGCGTAAATAACCAGTGGTGTTGGCATTTCTTTTGTCACTTTCTTTCTCTCTCTCTCTCTTTCTCTCCAAATTGAAACCACCGCTATTGACATAATTCAGGGTGTATTAAACTTGCATAGTCCGATGGTTTTGAGTTTCTGTCATTTATCTGAGATAAATATATTAAATTGATCATTATAATCTACTTTAACTTTTATTTAAAATGGCTAACTTTAGAGATATATGAAGTGCAAATTAGTTTTGGCAAGCACGCCAAAACCCTGGCACCATACACTTCTGCAATAACAGGTTCTATTACATTGACTTAGTATTCCCTTCTATGCAGAAACAAATGTTGAATAAGTGCACCAATATCTAAGTTAGATATATACAATCTAGATGATTGCTTTAGATAGATAGACAAACTACACCCCACTTATGACCTACACAAAAGAACTAAAGTAAAGCTACTAGAAAACAGAAGGATAATCCACCTAAAATCATTAGCATATGGATATAGCCAAGACATTAAGCGTCTAACTCAACCACTAAGGGACACCAGAGCAAGCAAGGCACCACTACTAAGGCAGACCAGAAGCCAGATCAAAGCCCATGAAAGGAGCACACTGGAAATGGCCGCCAAGGCATGGAATGCGCAAATGGTGAAAGAAAGACAAATCCCTGACCTAAAAACGTACAAAAAATATCTGTGCAAAATAAAAACTGGGAACCCCAACTGAACTGCCCCACAAGGGGGCAGGTGATATATCATGGCCCACCAACTGGACAGCCCAGGGCGGGATAACAGGAAATATAAAAGCCAGATAACATATCCAACAACAATATAAATCAAATCAAATTCAAACAAACATAACTCAACCACCTATTACGTACAGGCCTATGGACATGTAAATAAAATAGGCTAGTATAGAATTAAGTAGAAAAAAGCGGAAAACTCTTCCCAAGAAAACCCCAAAACACTAACATAGAACCTTAAGAAAACAACTAACATAGTAATAAGAATAGAACATAAATTCAATGCCAAGAGGGCCCAAAAAAACTAACATAGGCTACTAAACATACCAACAGATCTATCTGCTACTGAAATGCAGACAATCAAATAACTTATCATCAGCTACTGCTTGGTAAGACAACACCAACACTACAGCTGGCCAGCATTGAAAACAAGCCTGGATACCCGGGCTTACATGCTATGGGCAGTATAAATACAGCCTCAATAAAAAAAATATGAAAAAATATCTTATACAGTGGGAAGGCAAAACTTTTCCTATACACCACTCCTATTGTTCTTTCTCGGTAATATCAGTCAAAAAAATCCATAAATGCCTTATATTCATAGAGATGAGGAAGATTTGTCGAGCCTACTTTTAAATGCATTAATTGACCATGCTCTCACTGTATCCTGTGGAAGAGAATTCCAGTCATTCACTATTCTTTGTGAGAAGAAATGACCTTTTACCCTATTGTTTACTCTTATTTTATTGATCTTAAACTGATGGCCACGAGTTGATGACTGTCCTGCAATGGGTAGCATGTCTCTCCAGCATGTATAATACAGGTTATGCATATATTTATACACTTGTACCATGTCGCCACCAAGGTAGGCAGATCAAGAGCTTTGGTGTTTAAAATCTGATCATTGATCGGACTATGCAGCTTTAATTCGCGTCTGATCGAAGGACGCCATTTTACATACGGGTAGATGTGCATAATAATAGTCTCAGTTGGTGGAGAGGAGTGATTTCAAAAGGCTCCAAGCTGAAGGCTGAGGCCCATAAGTGAATATTGCGCCCACCAGCAAGAACTATTATGATCCTTACAAGTATGTACAATCACCTCTTAATAATAATACTAACCAATTTAGGATCAGTTGTGTATAAATAATTAATAGTAAATAAAGCCTTATATGTGTTTGTTTCTATGCTATATCTGGCCATTTGTTGTTATGTATTCGCACACCCTGACTTATCAACCGAACTGTGAATAATGAGCTGATATGAAAGGCAATAACAACAATATTACAATGCACTGTTTGTATCCACTTTATTTCTGACGCATTTCTCTTATTTAAATGATCTTTTTAAATATAAATCTAGGGGAAGCACACCGTTATTGGGATGGACAGTTTTCAATATGTTAAAATTCTTAGTGCTTGGTTTGAATATTCAAGACAGTATGTAGGTTATGTTGGGTGGGTTTTGCTATACTCGTTCATTTTACTTAACCATGTCCGTGGTTTAATAAACAATATAGCACGACGATACTGACCTGCAATGATGATAATCGATTTCGGCAAATGTTACATGTATGATGCAGCATGCACTGTGGGATGTTTGCAGTTAATAATAATTGTAATTGCACAAACTAATGTCGGTAGCACCTCACATACAGTTTGATCTAGGGAAATGGTCCTATAAAGGAATTCCACCACCAACTTGCCTTCTGGTGGTGGTGGGTAGCAGCTCACTGTGCATGCTCCAGCGGGGAAAAGGTCCATTAAGTTCTGAAAATTAGCTAATTGCCAGCCTCTGATAAGAGTCTAAAACAATCGTAGCCATGGTTGGTCCCGCACTCCCCAAAACCAGCATCTACCTACCCCTTAAAGTTGCATAGTCCGATGGTTTTTCATTTTAGTCATTTTCTGAGATAAATATATTAGATTGGTCAATATAATCTATCTTACTTTAGTTTGAAGTAACTTTTATTTTCAATAGTTCCCCGTGCCCCCAGCTCTGCCAATTTGGATTTCCACCGCTGTGTATAACTTACAGCGTCATCAAAGGCCGGTTGCTCTCACACCATGTCTATGTGGTGTGGGAGGTTAAAAATCCCTTGGGTCGGTAAAAGTGTAGGCTCGGGCTTTCTATTGACCAGCAGTGGAATGAGGAAGACCAGTCGTCTATGACTGAAATTTGCCCTGCTTAAACAACTAATGGACCAACAACAACAACAAATAGTTAACTTTTGATATAGCATGCCAAATTAGTTTAGGAAAGTATGCTAAAACTCTGACACCATAGGCTTCTGCAGTAATGGGTTCTAGTAAACTGACTCATTATTCCCTTCTATGTGGCAACAAATGCTATAAAAGTTATTCAGTATCCAAGTTAGATATGTAGAATCAAACCTAGGCCAGTGTTTTGGTATTTAATTGTATACTTTCATCGGATTATGCGGCTTTAATAACCCAATTAACCAATGACAGAAGGAGAACAACATGGATGGACAACATCACTGAGTGGACAGTAATGAGCTATGCGGAATGCGTGAGAGGAACGAATGACAGGAAGAGATGGAGGTCCATTCCAGCCAACCTTCTTCGAGAAGACGGCACCCATTGATTGATTGAACCAATGACACCAGTCCTGTCACCTGCTAATCAATGGCAACCTCTGTAAAGAGTCACAACAATGGTCGCCATGATGTGGTTCACATTCCCCCAAATCAGCCGGTGTAATGCCACACTATCCCATACTAATTAATTTAACTTACAGATTAACTTACAGATCCTCTTCTGGCTGATCTAGGCCCTATTGGGCCTCTAATGCCAGCTCGTTATGGTAAAAAAAAGAAGAAGGTTTTTCCCCACACATATGGAGCTCAACGGTGCCATGAAGTCATATAATTGTCAGTGTCCTCTCCAATGTCTATCCAGCCTTCTCTCAATTTAACCTACGGCCATAATTCTGTCATTGACCGATTAATTACAAACAACAGAACAACGCCCACCATGTAGGGATTTGCATTCTACAAAATGAGCTTATATAAAGTCACACTATCCCATAATAGTCGAAATTAACAAATGCCGACAGCCCTATCATCTGCTAATAAATGCTAACAACATAACAATGGCTACCATACTGGGATATGCATTCTTTAAAATTCGGCCTGTGTAATGTGGCACTATTACTTAGATTTTGCCTAGTCTGATAGTTTTGAGTTTCTGCCATTTTCTCATCATCATCAATGGGTGCCGTCTTCTCGAAGAAGGTTGGCTGCAATGGACCTCCATCTCTTCCTGCCATTTTCTAAGATGAATATATTAGATTACTCATTATTATCTACTTTACTTTAGTTCATTTTAAACGGCAAACTTTGCAGATATTTGAAGTGAAACCATGCCTAATTAATTTTGGCAAGCACGTCAAAATTCTGTCACAATACACTTCGGCAGTAACAGGTTCTATTTAATTGACTTAGTAGCCCTTCTATGCAGCAACAAATGCTTAATGCATGCACTGCTATCTAATGCTAGGTACACACCTACCGTTTACGACTCACGCACTAAAACTCGCGACCCGACCCGACCCGCTTAAAACTGAAAACGGGCCGATTCATTTTTCGAATCGCGAATCGCAATCGTAAGGAAGCACTTTTAGCCCTAAAATTGAGTTTTAAGTCGCGAATCGCAATCGGTAGGTGTGCTAGGGGAGTGCACACCTCAAGACTTTTGGGAAATTTTAGATCGAATACGGTAGGTGGGTGCGGAAAAACGGTAGGTGTGTACCTAGCATAAGTTAGATATGTAGGATCAAATCTAGGTCAGCGTTTTGATTTTGAAAATTAGATGTTTTCATCGGCCTATGCAACTTTAACCTGAATTAACCATAGTGATACACATCATTTGGCAACAAATAATAACCCTTGACAACAGTGCACAACAGTAGCCATCATGTTGGATTCCACATTCTCAAATAATGTTGGCTTCCCCAATTATGCATAATGGCACGTTATCCCATAATATATTAATAACCAAATTATCCAATATCAATAGCTCTGCCATCTAGAACGCTAATGCTGATAATAAATACTGAACAACAGCCTATATAATGTCACACTTTCCAATATTTACCAAAGTTCACCAATATCAACAACTGTGTCATCTGTCAATCGATGCTAACTTCTCACAATACTGTACAGCAATGGCCAGAATGGTCAGTTCTGCACCACCACCCCCCAAAAAAATCCAAGTCCTATAGGCCGTAATCGATTAACACGACCCGGGCGACTCTGGTCACCTGAGTCGTCAGAATTTCAAATCGAACACCACGAGTGGAGTCGAGAAATACACGTGCCGTGTGAAAAACTACACGACCCCACTAACCCACCTCTTGGCTGGGGTTTGCTAGGAGCGATGACATGACATCTGTGCTGGTACCTGTAGGATAACAGCTACCAGTACAAGTCCTACATGTTGCTTTAATTTTATTTTTTTTAATAACCCAGATTGTCAGCTTCTACAATCATAAAATACTTTAAATCCTATTTTGCTGTACATATATCGGTTATTGAAAAAAAAATATTAAGTTTTAGATTAAGCCACCATTTTGTCCACCCCGAGCGTATTCGTTTATTTAACCCAAGCCTGTAGGATGTGCGCATGCGCCAAAAAGTGGCTCGGGTGACTAGAGTTGATTAATCGATTATGCCCCCAATGTCTCGCCATCCCATAATAATCTAATTAACCAATCGGTATTGTCATGCCACTGGCTCCGTCAAGACCCATGTAGGGATTTAAATTTTCCAAGGTCAACTTGTATTGTTATCCCATAATAATTTAATCAACCAATGGTTATAGTCCTGTCTTCCAGAATACAATGTTGACAACCATGCACAACAATGACCATATTAGTAGATTTTTTACATTCTCAAAAATATCTGTAATGTTATTTTATCCCATAATAACTGAATTAGCCAATGGATATAGTCCTGCTATTTGCTAATCAGTGCCAACCCCTCGCAAGAGTGTACAGCAATGGTTGTTATGATGGGTGCTGTATAATATCAGTGTATTATATCGATCTCACAACAACCGAGTTAACCAACAGTGACAGTGCTGCCATCTGCCAATCAATGCCAACAACATAACAATGACCATCATGTTGGGATTTGTATTCTTCATAAATAGCCACTATAATGTGATGCTATCCCATGTACAACCACACAAAAGAGAGCTAAATGGAGAGCGGCAGTCAAGTAATGAAAGCAGTCTTTGTCGCATCGCGACCGACAGCATGATGATGATGATGATTCCATAGTAACTTAATTAACACAAATAGTCCCGCTGTCATGTCATCTGCCAATTCATGCTAATCTCACAGCAAATGTAGGGCAACACAATAGCCGCGATGTTGGGATTTGTGTAGGTAAAAGATTCACCCTTACCCAGATGTGTGACTGACGACTCTGCCTAAATCCGAGCAAAAACTGCTTCAAATAGGAACGAACTGACGAGGTAGTGGTTTCAATGCGCAGTATTGATCTATATTGGTGTAAAGTTTAGATATTGGTAGAAAATTGCTCAAATCCAATGTGGCAATCACATAAAGCTCCGAATTTTTTTTTTCTTTGGTACATTAGTTGTTTAAGCAGGGGAAATTTCAGTCGTAGACAACTGGTCTTCCTCATTCCACTGATCCTTGCCTTATCCTAGTAATGCCGAGCGTCTGGCAAGGAAGCGACAAGTATCAATTTTTAAGTCATCGGTTTGACTCGACCAGGATTCGAACCCACGATCAACTAACACAGGAGACGGACGCTCTAACTCATTCGGCCATCCCGTCTGGAGTTTCAAAATATATTAATCTACATGATTTCATAAAGAATTCATTCAAAGGTAGCACCTTAATAAGATTTCAAATTCATGGGGATTACATATCCACCATAACCCATCCTTCCGATACTTTTTCTGATGGGTTGTTCAGCAGCCCTGTCCACGGCACAGGACTGCGGGAGTAACTAGTATTTGTATTATCCAAAACCAGCCTGCATAATGGCATGCTGTCCGATAGTTAGAGAAGGGTCCACAGCAATGAAAGAAGCAAAAACGGCTGACCACTGGGTCATATCGAGCATACCCTTGCAGGAATAGTTTCCCATTCAGTAATTACTGATATTGTGTAATTTAAACAGAAATTTATGTAGATAAATTTCAAATATAGTTCAAACACTTAAATCCATTTATTTCCCTCCCCCCCCCCCCCCCCCCGATATAACTACAGCAAAGTATTTTATGATTGCGTGTGTATTTTGTTACTCCACTCCTGGTGTTTGATTTGAAATTCTAGCTCTGTGGAGGTCTAGCCTGGTCCCCTGGCATTCATTTGCTCAGGCAGAGGCATAGGAGTTTTCATCTATTATCACTCAGTCTCCAACCTTGTCCCCTAGCCTTTGTACCGGAAACAAGTTTAAACGAGCTGAAACGAGTTCAAACGTGGCTGGTTGGGTCGCACCGTGGCTAGTTGGGTCGCTCCGTTTAGCGCTGAATATGCTTATGGATAGTTACTGAATTAACCAATGACAATAATCCTGTCAGCTGCCAATCAGAATCACGCTTTCTCGTGGCCATGCAGCCCCATGGGCCTATTTCGACGCTGATGGAAGCTGCGTGCCGAGTCCAGGATGCAGGATGAAGTCGAGGCTGAGACGCTTGACCTTGATGGGAGTCAGGTTGAAATGCATCACACTGTCGATAATGCCACGTCCTCGTCACATAAAGCCATCGTTTAATTGGAATTCTGAAATGTTAGGAACATAACCTGAAACAGCAGATTTTGGTATAAAAAAAAAACGTTTCTCAATTATTATCTTTTTTTTAAATTTTGTGATGAAAAGAAAATGAAAAAAGATCGTCACCTGGAATAAGTATTGACCGAGGCAGCGTTGATGCCTATTCACACTCCTGAGAACCTAAGGACTCAAACCCCATATTCCGATGATAAAATGTTTATTAAATAATTTTACACTTCAAAATTTCGCCATTTTGATCTGTAGAAATTGAATTGTAAATTTATTTGAACAAATAATCGATTATATATGTTTGTCTATTATTCATACCCCAAAGGAACGCCTCAGTAACCAGTCTGATATCAGTTTTATCAAACAAGGCAAGTTATATATAAATCAGAGATGAAAGTGGTGTCCGGCAAAGAAAGCGGAAATCAGGCCGAGACCTTGGCAACAACGGGGAATTTCCGAGAAAACGCAGGATTTGCATAGTCAGGGCATCGCGTATAAATGCCGGAAGTCGGATTTGAATTCTACATGTGACTATATTATCGGTCAACTTTCTTGTTTGGGTTTTATTTTTCTTCTACCAACATCTAAGGTTATATAAGAATGGGATTCAAACTAACCAATTGCTGTTAATAGTGTTATATATATATGGTTTTGGGGGGTTTACTTCCTAGCTACATCCATGGTCATATCAGGACCAGGCAGTCATATATATTGGCATTGTGTGAATGTTAATTGGTGAATACCAAAAATCGCGGATATCCGCGAAATCGCGGAGATCTTTCATCCCTGATATATATATACTCAAAATGTGTGTATGTGTGGGTGGGAGGGGGGGCGGTTATAATGTAGCAGCATAGGTTCTGCTGCAATTCAGTTTAGCGCACTTACCTCTAGAAGAAGGCCATTTGATGGCCAGCATGTGGGCTATACACAGATTGTTCACTGAGCTCTGTGGCGCCCCCTGGTAGGTTCCGTGGGCGTTTGGTTAGGAATAAAGAGTGTGGCGTTAGGAATACAGGCTGACCCCCATGCGAGCAGCGAACACGTTGCAGTCATAAGTGAGGCCTTATTAGTTGTGATAATGTGAGATTATAATTGCAAATTATAATTGCGGATTAGTATGGTATTGGTCTTTGATTAGTAGAGCTCAGTATTATATCCACAACAGTTGTCTATATTTATCACTTATATATTTTTTCGAGAAGACTGCTACATATATGCTTGAGGGTGTGGGCAGATAGGTGGCGCCACAAGCGGACCTAAGGTTGTCAGAGCTCAGCAGTAGATGACTAGTAATGGATGAGAGTTCTGCAGTAGATAACTGAGGGTATTTAGTTTAGGACAGCCACTGGCTGAGCATGGGTAAGGCTTCCGATTAATTATACTCGCATAATGCTTATACAGCATATATATATATATATATATATATATATATATGTACAGTAAAACCTCTCTAAATCGACCGACCTTGGGCCCGACTTTAAGTGGTCCATTTAGGTAGGTGGTCGGTTTAGGGAGTTAGAATATGGTTACAATGGTATTGTTGGGACCCAAATAAAGCGATCGATATAGGGGAGTTGTCGATCTGTTGAGATGGTCGGTTAGAGAGGTTTTACTGTATATATGCATATATTTGTAAATATATTTTTAATGTAAATAACATACTTATCAAATACCTCAGAATAATCTATGTGTTTGAGTTGGTTAACAAAAATTGATTCATGCAAATGCTAAGCTATACGTCAATTCCGAGATGCTCTATTTGGTACACACCCGGTACATAGTCAGCCTACTACTAACCGTGGCAGATATCAGCCACGCTGCAGCAATCCAAGCAGTACATGTCCAAGGATATCTTTGGATTTTCAAACACATATCACTGGCAGCATTGCTGTTTATAGCACAAGTGCATGTGATCATGTCAACAACAACAACAAAAGTTTCCAAAAGCTGGAGGTGCACATTTATTGCCGACTCTCCTCGAACTACTTGTTGTTTAGGGCACTGAAGGTCACGTGACTAGAAAACCACTCCCTCCATCCGGCCTGAATGTCCTGCCAGCAATTAGCTCAGCACTACTTCCGGTAAATGTACGAGACTCACTCGGAAATGACGTATTCACACTATTCACGCCGTGGCCATTTTGAAACCAGACAGAGGCCACGTATGCGTCTGTGAGGTGCTGCTGTATGAAAAGTCATGCAAATACTTTTTTGTCGACCGATACCTCTCGAAAGCACTCAAATTTGAGGGTATTCATTTTTTAAACTACCATATTCATCTTTGCATACCTGTTTTCTATCTATTGGCCAATTTTCACAAAGATTGGGTGACCCTTGCATGGTCATTTTCCCATTCTTTAACTACAATGTGACTGTCAACTTCATAGTTATGGTGGTATCATGTCATGCAGCACTGTCAGCATAGTTATCTGTGCAGCACAGTTAAATAACTAGTCTTAGTAATTACAAATTAATAAAAACTTTAAAAGGGTTAAAATATATTTTTTAAATATATATATATTAAGAAAGTTATGCAATTTTGAATTTAAGAAAAGATTGGCAGCCAAGGTGAGTGACTTTGTTGACATTGCCTACTGAAATGCATCTGATCATCACTCAATCTTCATGAAAATTGACCAATAAATATAAAAAAAGGTATGCAAAAATTAATATGATAGTTTCAAAAATGAATATCTTCAAATTTTGCTCCTTTAATTTCTGTAGTAGTTCATACACATCGGCACACAGGAGTGCCTTATGGCCATTTCCAATATCGACGCGTGCTCAGACTCGTTCTGATGCCAAATTAGGTCATGCGTGAATAGTGTGAATAGAACAGATTAGTTGGATGTTAGTTACTTACACGCGCCAGTGATTGCATCCACTTGGATCTGGGCACGATGCTTCCGACTAACTACAGATACATAATGGTGATAGAGATTTCGATTAAAGGTGCATAATCCATGCCATCACCTCTGCCAATTTGGATTTCCACCGCTGTGTATAACGTACAGCGTCATCAAAGGCCAGTTGCTCTCGTACCATGTCTATGTGGTATGGGAGGTTAAAAATCCCTATGGTCAGTAAAAGTGTAGGCTCAGGCTTTCTATCGACCAGCTGTCTAATGATGAAAACAAAACTATTCAGACTTATCCGTGATAGGCAATGTAAATATTCAAGAAAAATAAATATTAAAGAATTAAAAAATAATCCAATGGTTTTCATTTTTTGCAATGTTTTGTATAAATATATTAACTTGGTTGTTATAATCTACATTAATTTATCTTGACGTAACTTCTATTTTAAAGGGTTACCTTTGGAGAAACTGTAGTGAAAACATCCCAAATTAATGTTGGTGTGGCCATCGAAATTATGGATATCATAGGGATTGACAGGTTCTATTAAATTGAGCTTGTTTTTTTGGTCTATGCAGCAATAGTGAATAGTGTTTCAGAATGGCAGATCACAAAAACAATATTAACTCTTCCACTACAGTACACCTAGTTATTAGTATGTCATTCCTATTGCAATGTCAATCCACAATTCCACTCTCACAGTGGACTGCAATAATATAAACTATATTGATTAAATAGACAATAACGTTAGCCCTGTTTCCAAAGTAAGTAAACCATGATAATGATATCACCAAGGCATGCCACAATAATAGCTCTATTATTGAAGTTGCATAGTCCAATGGTTTTGAATTTCTGTATTTTTTCAGAGATAAATATATTAGATCGATCACTAGTATCTACTTTACATTAGTTCAAAGTTATTTTTATTTTAAATGGTAAATTTTGAGATATTTTGAGTGCAAACATGGAAAATTAGTGTTGGCAAGTCTGCCAAAACTCTGACACAATAGACTTCTGCAATAACAGGTTCTGTTAAATTGACTCAGTATTGCCTTCTACACAGAAACAAATGCTTAATAAGTGCATCAGTATCTAAAGCCGTGTTCACACATGGGCGTTAAGTCGCCTCAACTAGTTCGCCTCATCTAAGTCGCCTCACATTCACCATATGGATGCTACACTGAGGCGACTTAAGGCTAAGTCGCCTCATCTAGTTCGCCTCAAGTAAACTGCCTCGCGAGGTAGTCCAGATGAACCGAACTAGCTTAAGTCGGCCCATATTGCCTGTGTGGATGGTAGCAGTTTAGATGAGGTGGATTAAGGACGTCACAGTCGAGACCTGAGTTTGTTGACTTTCTGGTAAATTTGCTCTATGAACCTGCTAGAGGTGCACAGATATTTATTTCATGATTTATTTTAAGGTTTTCACTGCCCAGCAGAAGTTTTGACCATTCCAAACGAATACGATTCAGTCCATACATATCTAGGTCGAACCCACACTCTCTCGTGGTGATGTTGACTAACCGAAACTGGCGCTGGTTAGAATGGACTTGCTCATGCGCAGATATCGATTTCCGCTTTAAACCGCTCCGTGTGTGGACACAACACTAGTTCGCCTCATCTAGTTCGCCTTATCTAGTTTGGCCTAAAGTTGTGTGTGTGAACACGGCTTTAGTTAGATATGTAGAATCAAATCTAGATAATTGGTTTGGTTTTGAAAATTTTATATTTCATCGGACTATGCAGCTTTAATATAAACAATAATGTTAGCCTTTCCACCGACCTACATCAGTCTAGCCTGAAACATTCACATATTGGCTCATCATGAGCAGAGCCCGTATGGTCATTTCAAGTGTCAACATCCACTACTCCCCCACTACCAACACCGACGGAGACACCTAGAGAGGTTAGAGAAGTCAATGAAACAATTAATGGTAATTAATAATTTCAATCAGATTTGTTTGTGTTGTTTTCTTCCGGGGGGAATGCGAGCGTTGGAAAATATCCACCCCTCTCTCATCTCCAACTGGTTGAGTCTAGACTGCACTAATCCTATACCAGAATAGTAATGAGACAGAATGCCTTAGTCAGAGCAATGACTTCAAAAGGCATGCTGGTCACTAACTATCCTGACACATAGTACTACTAGGATAGGACAAGGAACGGGGGAATCCGGAAGTATCTAGACCAATTGTCCGCAATTGAAATTTTCCCTATTTTGGGGGACTTTCACAATTATTAAAATTTTCACAAGTGTCCAAAACTATACTTTTTCATGACCATCTCCTCCTCACACAAAGTGAACGATAAAAATGGTGATATTATAGTTATACAATTGTTCTTATCCCAAAATACAATACCGAGTTCAGGTATAAAGAGAATCACCAAAAGCTAAATGTTCCAGCCTTCTCACATGCACTACAGAGTGATTCAGGATCAAATGGAACTTTAATCTGACTGATATTTTAAAATAATTCTTAGAAGTGTTTGGTGAGTCGTCTTAACCCTCTCCCACTCCGTAATGTAGGTCTATGCTTTGTACGCTTGTGAACATGTTGATAATTGTGAAGGACCCCTTTAACCAATGCCTGTAACGACAATATTTTTACAATTTTTTTCTAATAACGAATTCTTTTTTAATTTAAAAAATAATTTAAAAAAATAAAAATGTAAAAATATTTTAATAATAAAAATAAAAATATAAAAATATTAATAAAAACATAATTTTCAATTAAATAAAGTAATTTTCTCAAATAAATTATTTAATGAATAACAAGAATAAAACAAATTTAATTAATTTTAAACAAATTAGAGAGTGGTTTTTTTTTTAATTAAAAAGTAATTTTAGAAAATAATTTTGTTTTGATAATGATCAAATTAATTTAAACAAAAATCATTAAAACAATTGTAATCTACTAACCGATCGCTGACGGCTTATCGCGGCGGGGGACGCTGTACTGCTCGTGGTAAGGGTCCGTGTAGGCGGCCCGCTTCCCGTGCGCGTGTGCGGTCAGCGCGAGCATCTTGCGGCTGAAGACGAACACGAGCGTGGCCGAGGCGCTGACGGTGATGGCGCCGCACGTGACCGGGTTGGCGTGCTGCTGGGCGGCCAGCGGGTACACGAGCGCCCACACGGAGAGCGTCAGCGCCGTGCAACACGCGCTCGCGAACAGGTACACCGACTCGTGTTGGTACAGCCTCGATCTGAGACAGCGCGCGCTGATACCCAACGTGACGGCGAGCAGCAGAAAGACGTAGGAGGTGGAGGCGACGAGCCCGGCGCGGGAGTGAGCGCACCGCCAGCGGACGGCGTACACCGAGTACCGCGCCCCGCCCAGGCCGCCGCCGCCGCCGCCGCCGCTGCCGCCGCCGCCGCTCACGTCGAGCAGGTAGGTCTCGGTGCCCGGCGGTGCTATGATAAGCCACTGCGCGCCGAGAACCAGCTGGATCCCGGACAGCACCAGCACGGCCAGACACTGGCCGGGCCCGCCCAGCGCCGCCGCCGCCGCCGCCGATTGTTCCTGCCCGCCATGCACATGCGCGACGCGGTAGATGCGCACTGCACGCACCAGCAGCACGTTGGTCATTGTGACGTAGAGCAGGCCGAGCGCGAAGCGGCGGATGCCACACGTGACCCGGTTCTCTGAGAACATGAAGGCCAAGTTGAGCAGGTAGAGGAAGGTCAGTGTCAGTAGCAGTAGCACGCTCACGCTGCACGTCGAGCCGACCACCACCGGGTGCTGCACGCGCGAGATGTAGAAGACGACGGTGACCAGCGAGAAGGCGATGCCCATGGCGGTGAAGGTGAGCACCAGGATGCCCCACACCTCGCGGTGCGCGCTGAAGTGTAGCGGCGCGCCGGTATCGGCCGGCGGCAGCGCGCCGCCCCGGGAGCAGTTGCACGCGCCCGGGCACTCGGACTTGACCGTCACCACTTCGCCGTCGGCGTTGTACATGTGCACCAGCGACAGGTTCAGCCGTATGGCACCCGCCTCCCACAGGCCGACCTGCCGCGCCGAGCGATGTGTGTGTGTGAGGGGGGTGGGGAGAGAAGGTACATGGTATATTACCGATGTGTGGTGAAGGCGGGGGGGGGGGGGGGGGGGGAGTGTTAGAAGTGTGCAGTATGTGTGGGGTGTGTGGGGGCAGGGTGGAGAAAGTACAAGGTGTATTACTTATTAGGGATATGTAGTGAAAGCGGGGCAGTGTTACCAGTGTGCAGTATGTGGGGAGGGGGGGGGGGGGGAGGAGAGTGGGGGAAGAAGGTGCATGGTATAATAGCACTGTGTTGTACAAATGTTTAGCAGCATTTGAGATGTGGACTTATCGAAGGATGATGAAAATATCATGGACAAAGAAGATCACCAACAAAGAAGTTCTCAGAAAAATTAAAAATAAGAAAAGCTTGTTTGCCACTATACAGACAAAGAAACTTATTTATTTGGCCACATCATTCGTCAGAGTTCAATATACCGTACATTGTTGGAAGGGAAGGTGAATGGCAGCAGAGGGAGAGGGAGACCAAGAACATCATGGTTTACAAATATTTCACAGTGGACAGGCTTGAATTATTCACAGTCTATCAGAACAGCACAACATCGGGACAAGTGGAGAAACCATTGCATCCAACCCTCGACTAGGGGACGGAACTATTGATTGATTGATTGTGAAGGTGGGAGGGGGCGGGGGGGGGGGGGGGGGGGTGGGGCGGGGAGGGGGGGTGTTAGCAGTGTGCAGTATGTGTGGGGTCTGTGGGTGGAAGGCAGAGAATGTAATGGTATATTAGCGATGTGTAGTGAAGGCAGGGCAGTGCCAACAATGTGCAGTATATGAGGGGGGGGGTGCGAGAAGGGGGAGAAATTAGGCTATATTGGATATAAAGCGCCTGTCACACCTTACCGGATTGAGCAACGGACATTAACCGGACAAAGAATTTTCTAGTCCGGTGGTGTCCGGTGACAAAATGTATCGAAATGTACCGAAATGGAGTGTAATTGGGTCAATTGCCGCCGGGCCACCGGACAAATACCGTACATGTACCGTACATGTACTGGACAAGAACCGGACAAGAACCGGACACGTAACGGATGGGTACCGGACAAACCGGGCAACAACCGGACACCAACGGATGGGTACCGGACACGTATGGATGGGTACCGGACATGAACCGGACAAACTGGACACCAACCAGACACATCAGTCCAGCGGTGTCCAGTAGAAGTTTTGTGCATGTTCAAAACGTGTACCGGACACCGCCGGACACCACCGGATACTGCCAGATGGGTACCGGACATGTACGGGACATTGCCATATTTCACCGGACAGTGTCCGGTTCCCCAGTCCGGTAAGGTGTGACTGGGCCTTTAGCAATGTATAGTGAAGGCGAAGCAGTGTAAGGGGCCGTCCAACGTTGTCAACATTTTCAAGGTAGTACAAGGAGTACTACTTTTCCATACCCCCCCCCCACCCCCCGTCTCCCCCTAAAGTAGTACAAATCAACATTTTACTACAGGCCCAGGTGGGGTCGCCAAATGAGTTGAGTGTACACCTCCCATTTTGGTACATAATAGGATTCAAACTCCCCGGTTCAAAGCCTGATCGAGTCAAATCAACAACTTAAAATTGTATAGGCCTACTTATTTGCTCGCTAACTTGGCGTTCGGCATTGGTAGCACAGGGAAAGGAGTAGTGTAATGAAGACCAATTGTCCGTGATTGAAAATTCCCCAACTTAATCAACTGATGTATGATGACTGGATGTGGTGGTCTAATGTGCCCATAAAAACAACAACAAAAAGTCGCCGAAACATATCAACATTTTTATTAAACGATGAAAGTCATACTTTACTGTCACCCCCACCCCCTGTAATACGCTTTGTACGACCATGAAAATGTTGAAAACGTTAGACGGCCCCTTTGCAGTGTGCAGTATGTGTGTGTGTGTGTGGGGGGGGGGGGGGGGGGGGGGGTACAGACAGATGTCATCTAAAATCAGGTGGTCATTTCACCACCACCCCACCCCACTATATCCAGGGCCGTCGCAATGGGGAGGAGGGGAAAAGCTTTGAGATTTTTGAAGCGTAATCATGTCAAATTAGTTTTCGCAAGCACGCCAAAACTCTGACATCACAGGCTTTATTTAGAAGTAACAGATTCCATTACATTGCCTCAGTGTTCCCTTCTATTTGGAAACAAATGCTTAATAAGTGCATCAGTAACTAAAGTAAACATGTAGAATCAAATCTAGATAATTGTTTTGGCTTTGAAAATTTGATGCTTTATCAGACTATGCAGCTTTAAGACCATCGAGCTATGCAATTTTAAATTTGCTGATCACACATAAGAACTGTTAGGTTCACCCCCGGCCATGCCCCACCTCTTGATGCGTAAAATATTAACTGGAAATACCAATATTTAATGAAGGTGTGTCCAGCCTGAGTACACATAGACACCCCCACCCCCTGCTCAATCTCCTGATGCGAAAAACATATTAAATGGAAATATCAATATTTAATGAAGGTGTGTCCAGTATGAGTACACATAGACACCCCCACCCACACCCCACCTCTTGATGGATAAAATATTAAATGGAAATACTAATATTTAATGAAGGTGTGTCCGGTATGAGTGCACATCGACCCCCCCCCCCCCCACCCCACCCCACATCTTCACGTGTAAACTATTAAATGGAAATAACAATATTTAATGAAGTTATGTCCAGTATGAGTACACATCGAGACCCTCACCTCTACCCCAATATCGTCACATGTAAAATATAAAATGGAAATAACAATATTTAATAAAGGTATATCCAATATGTGTACAGATAGACACCCCCCACCCCCACCTCTTGACGCATAAAATATTAAATGGAAATACCAATATTTAATTAAGATGTGTCCAGTATGAGTACACATAGACACCAACCCACCCGTCCCCACCCCCACCCCACACATCTCTTGATGCATAAAACATTACATGGAAATACTAATATTTAATGAAGGTGTTCCAGTATGAGGACACACAGACACACGCCCCCACCCCGCCCAAACACCCACCACTTCCTCTTGACATGTAAAATATCATACGGAAATAACAATATTTAATGAAGGTGTGCCCAGTATGAGTACACATAGACACCCACCCGCCCCCACCACCACCCCACCTCTTGACGCGCTGACTTACCTGCTCATATCCGCCCATGCCCGAGCCCGGGCCCGGCTGGTAGCTGACGATCCGGTAGCGGCCCGGCCCGCTGCCGGACCCCGTGAAGGTGAAGAGGCGGCCGTCGGCCCCGTGGAACTTCACCCTGCTGACATAGTCGTACACGAGTGCACTCGTGCGCTGTCCGCCGCGCAGCACCTCGCACGGCGGCAGCACCATGCCGCCGCACCGCTCCGCAAACAACCGGGAGATCCCGTACGCGTAGGAATACACGGCGTTGATGGTGCCGATCACGTGAGGGCTCAGCGGGAACGTGGCGTTCTCCAGCGTCTCCAGGCCCGTGCATGCGCGCCCGTAGAGCCCGCCGAACGCCAGGTCACACCGGAAGTAGGCGGACCAGAACTCGCCCACCCACGGGCTGTAGTGGCTGCGCTCCAGGGTGAGCCGTTTCATGTACATGTCGAAGTACACGTCCTCGGCGATAGGTGGCAGCACCGCGAGCGCCCCGCGCGCCGCCGCCTGGTGGCCGGCGAACACGGCCGCGTCGGCCCCCCACAGGTCGGTGCCGACCAGCACCAGCCGGCCGACGGCCGAGTTGCGCGCGATGGCCGCCAGGAGCGCGCCGGTCTTCTCCCGCCCGGCGATCACCACGACGCCGACGGCACCCTTTGCCGCCAGGAGGCGGTTGATTACCTGGAAGCAAATAATGGAAGGAAACTTTTTTTTTCTTTCTTCCATTTTTGGTATGTTACTTGAAGTTACAGTTCCAAAGTCCGATTGTTTTGAGTTGCTGTCATTTATTGAGATAAATATACTATATTGATCGTTATAATCTAACTTACTTTAAAATATAAGTAATTTTTATTTTAAATGGCTAATTTTTTAGATATTTAAAGTACAAACACACACATTTAATTTAACCAAATTAGAAAGCTAAAGTCATTTAATTATCGTTTTATCGCCCAAATATAGGTTGAGTCTTTGCTCTCAAACCAATTTAATCAGGCAATGACCGCGCAATAAATATTACAGGGGATTGGAACTGGATTGGGTGTGTATTTAATGTGTGCCGGTTAAATGAATTCAATACACACCCCCTTCAACATTTTAAACCAGGTCATAAATATATGATACAATGTTCCACTTGTAACTCATTGTCATATTCTTGTAAACATGGTTCTAATTTTTCTCCGGCTGGAACAACATTGTTTTGACAGTGAAAATAAGACTATATTTCTATGAATAAAACTCTATTACCGAAAAGAAGGAGTGTGGCTTCATTGCACAGTGCCATAGAACTGTATTTCTGAATGTCATTGTCCTTTATTAAATCTGCATAGTCCGATGGTTTTGTGTTTTTTGTCATTTTCTTTGATCAATATATCGGGTTGATCATTACAATCTACCTCACTTTAGTTTAGTAACTTTGATTGAAAATTACTAACTTGAAAGATTCTTAACGTGTAAACATCCCAATTTTGTATGTTTGGCAAGCTTATCAAAACTCTCACCCTATTAGCTTCAGCAGTAACAAGTTCTATTAAATTTGTCTAGTATATATCCTACTGTGTTGCACCAAATACTCCAAGCTGCATAGTCCGATAGAAGTATCAAATTTTCAAAAGCAAGACAATTATCTAAATTTGATTCTGCATATATAACTTAGATTCTGGTGCCCTTATTAAGGATCATGTGGAAATAACACGCACAGTCTGTTTCCACATAGAAGGCTAATACTGATTCAATTTAATAGAATATGTTACCTGTGAATCCTATGGTGTCAGAGTTTTGACATGCTTACTAAAATTAATTTTGCATCTTTCCAATTCAAAAATCCCAACAGTTAGTCATTTTAAAATAAAAGTCACTTCAAACTGAAGGAAGGTAGATTATAATGATCAACCTCATATATTTATCTCAGGAAATGACAGAAACTCAAAATCACATGACTATGCAACTTTAATCAATATTAAATATGCCAGCATCTTAGTTGGATATGTGGATTCAATTCTAGATAAGCGCTTTGATGCTTTTATCGGACTACACAACTTTAAGTTTACATTATTCCTGGCAAATTCCTAGGGTGTGTGTGGCGCGACAGGGGCCACCCGTATACAACTCGCTGACAGCTGGGGGAGGGGGGCGGGACTCCACCAATGCGCCGATGGAGGAAGAGCAAAGTATATGAGACTGTCTCAAAAGGTGCTAGGCAATATGCGACAAAACTTTATCCATTGTAATGATCAACATACTATCTGCTTAATCATTTGCTCAGGATAAAATGATTTGTTTTTTACATGGTGTTTCATAATCCCAATAGAATACATATTGATTTGAAGCAAATGTCCTTGTGTTTTCAGTGTAACCGTTTATGAGCTGTTTTGTGTCAATCGTTACAATGGACAAAAAAAAAAGAGTTATGACCTTTTGAGACAGGTTCATATATGTTCCCTTAGCATTTTTATCCGTATAATGTGTTATACATCCCATATACGGAGAGTTTAAAAAGTGATCAGAGTGATAGTTGGCTGACGGTGTAGAGAAGGTGGAGAGGAGATAATGCCAGCTGCGCAATGAATAACATGGAAGTTAAGGTGGTTAGAGAGAAACATTAAGGGCTGCCGTTATTTATATCCACATAATAAATTATATAGTACATTATATATATAGCAAGTAGATAAGCTGGTGAGTAGGTGACCAGCCGATGACTTATAGGCGGGGGGCGGATAGATGGATCTTCCGGCTTATTATACTCGTATAATGGCTTATACAGCATATATATATATATATATATATATATATATATATATATAGAGAGAGAGAGAGAGAGAGAGAGAGAGAGAGAGAGATAGGGTGGGGGGGGGGGATAATTAGTTGGCGGAGGAGTTAATTTTTCAAAGACCTTGTCATAAGCATTTGTGTCCGCTGGTTCCTTGAGGCTGAGCTTGGATGCTATGCACAAGCCGTTAGCGTACATGACCTGCTCAACCAGCCGGTTCAGCTCATCATGGCCAGAAGTGACGTCGAACACGAGTCCCACGTAGCTCCACTGCAGTGACTTGATTAGCGCCACGACAGCGCGCGCCTTCTCCGTCTCCGAAGCCACCGTGCGCAGGAAGCGGCTGTACTTCTCTCGGTCCTCCAGCGATTCCGCAGAGGCACCAGGACTTATCTAGTAGAAACGGGGATGGATATAAGACTCAGAGTTTGTTTGGTTGTGGTTGTTTTACGTCCTAGCAACTCAGAGTTTTCCCCTGCTTAATCAACTAATGTACAAACAAAACAACAACAAAAACAAACAACAAATAACAGAACATGTGTAGTCACGTACTGCATTGATGGACTAGACGGGATGGCCGAATGAGTTCAGCCTCCGTCTCCCGTTTTGGTAGATCGTGGGATTCGAACACACGGGTTCGAACGCTGGTCCAGACAAATCAATGTCTTAAAAATTTATATAATAATAATGTAATGCAATAATAATATAATAAATGAATTAAAAATGTATACTAGTCGGTTCCTTGCCAGGCGCTCAGCATTATTAGGATAGGGCAAGGACTGGTTGGTTCAGTGTCAGGATAATTTGACTGAGTGGGATATCAGGTCATGGTGCTGGTGGCCTGGATTCCCAGTGGGGCAGCACTATAAATTTGATATGAATGCGCGCTGTCACAAGTTGGTACCCATCCTGATATGACCTTAGATGTTGCCAGGACGTCAAACTCCAACAACCGATCAACTGTACTACATTGAATGTTTGATTGATTGATTGCTGATGGTTTAACATCATGTCGGCAGCAAGGGCCCATATTCATGCCGAAAAGCTAGGGGTATCCATTCCATCAGTTTTGTCAATCACATTCATATGCCTGTATTGAAATTGACACAGGAATTCCAAAATGGTCAGATCAATGTCAAACAATTGCACAAAAAAACATCCCTGATGCAATTTAGAAAATTGAAGTGATTAGACTTGTGTCAACTGACAGCAAAATCTAACTGATGAGAAGTAGCCAAAGTTATACGTTATATCTTTTTGAAAAAAGAAGAGAGAAAGCAAAGGAAGAAAGAAGTGTTTAAAGACAATTCTAGAATCATCTTGTACATTTATTGATGCATGCTCACCAAGTGCATAATACATATGTTGAACTGGAATTGCATGCAGGTACTATTACGACGAATAGTCAATTTATATTATGCTTCTATTAGGTTTTTCATATGGTTATTATTGCAACTGATATTGTCATTTATGTACCAACAAATTGTAATGAACGGCCGGAAGACCAGTGCTCTGGCGCTGACAAAACATAATATTCGCTAAATAAAATACATTTAGTAAAAAAAAAGATTGTTTAAGTTACAAGAAGTAATAATACTTAATAGCCCGGTCCCAACACCATGCTGTACCGAGCATGCGCAGAATCATGGTCAGGAAACCAGCGTTATGGAGGTGTTGTAAACAAATTGCAACATTGTGCTTAGAGTGGCACTTAAACCCACATTTCTGCCATTCCGGGATGACCAGCTTTGATAACTTAGATAGCTCCCGGGTGCGATGAACCTACCAACGCCTACCTGTGTATGTGACTTTTCACCTGGGAAGGTAAGTGAAACTGTACATTATATTACACTGAGTTATATATATATATTATATTAATGTGGATGTATCTTTTATTGTTCGGCAGCAGCTGACATGGATCATAGATGTCGATTAAACAGGTGAGAAGCCGATGGGGGCAGCACCAGTACAACGCATAATTAGATACATTCAATAGTTGCGAATGAATAATTGAACAGAATAAATAGTAAATTTTCAAAAATCCCTAATCGACTATTTGACTACTTTGAATGACATTATCCTTCAACCCTATGTAGAAGACCAATGCTGTTATTTGTGGTGAAATTAGACTTAAGTTTACTCAGAAAGATTGGTTGACCTTACATGTTCATCCCATCATCTGACGTCAGGGTATCTGCATGTGACGTTAACCCTACTTCATACAGCTGGCATTACTAACCAGCAAGAGATGTTAAGCCTGCATGCTCACTTCATCCATCTGATGTCACTGACCTGCACCAGATGTCGACCCTTTATACTGTTTTTATGCATCTGATATCACTTACCTGCACCAGATTGTAAAATATTCTGATAAAACGCATTGGTGGGGGAATGCAAATGGTCTATAATGGTAAATGGTATATAGTGCTAGGTACATGAATGTATTTATGTAGTTGCTGGTGATACTTTACTCATGGTCAATAGTCATTATGTATTAGGTAGATAGTGTGAAAGAGGCACTAGAGATAGTGTGTAAGGGGCACTTAGCGCGCTACTCACTACCCCCTCCCCCCTCTGTTAGTCACGGATCACCATACACTCAGCTCAGGCAGGTGGTGCCTAAGCAGTCACACAGCATGGTGGTGGTGGGCAGATCATGGTAGCCATGGTGACACAGGAATGCTTGATGTTCATTGGTGGAACTGTAAATGCTTGATTCGCATTGGAGAACACAGTCAGGTGGTATGCCATACCAGATCCATGTACCGCTATATAATAATAAACCTGAGGGCATTGTCTCTCTCTCTACTTTCATTCTTTATACTCTTCCTTTCTCTTCTTGCCTGTATTGATTTCATTATAGCCTGCCTACACAACCACAGATTCCAGCTGAGGACTTTACAAGATGTTGACCCTGCATGCTGGCTTCACACATCTGACATCACTTACCTGCACCAGATGTTGACCCTGCATACTGACTTTATACATCTGATGTCACTTAGCTGCACCAGATGTTGACCCTGCATACTGACTTTATACATCTGACATCACTTACCTGCACCAGATGTTGACCCTAAATATTGACTTTATAATCTGATGTCACTTACCTGCACCAGATGTTGACCCTAAATACTGACTTTATACATCTGATGTCACTTACCTGCACCAGTTGTTGAGCATGCATACTGACTTTATGCATCTGACATCACTGATCTGCACCAGATTTTGACCCTACATACTGACTTCGTCCATCTTATGTCACTTACCTGCACCATATTGTAAAATATTCCGATAATCGGCATCGGGTGAAATGGAAATCATCTATTATTATTCTGTGTGGCTGGCCAAGAGTGTGTGTATATGTAATTTGTGTATATATATATATATGGTTTGGCCCATGCTTGAGGGCAGGTAATTATAGAATTAGGGATGATTGGCAGGTCTGGATGAGTGCACTCAAGGCCTGGCTCTCTGCTAAGTTAGGGGTCAGGGTTGGTGGTGGCAACAGGTCAACCAGCTCTGGTGGTGGGCAGACCACTGGTGGTCATGGTAACCAGGAATGCTGAGTCCCAATTGGAGGAACTGGGAATGCTGCTTCCCTTTTTGGTTGAATGAATGGCATGATCCTATATCAAGAATCCATGTATTATATATAATAAACCAGAGGGCTTGGACTCTCTCTTACACTCTTACTTTTGCTTTACTTTCTCTCTTTCTCTGCATTTGTATTGTTTTTCACTATACCCTACCTACATAGCCACAGACTCGAACACTGACCTTACAATATGTTGACCCTGCATGCTGGCTTCACACAACTGACATCACTTACCTGCACCAGATGTTGACCCTACATGCTGGCTTCACACATCTGATGTCACTTACCTGCACCAAATGTTGACCCTCTGATGTCACTTACCTGCTCCAGATGTTGACCCTGTATACTGACTTTATAATCTGACGTCACTTACTTTCACCAGATATTGACCTTCTATACTGACTTTATACATCTGACAACACTTACCTGAACCAGATGTTGACCCTGCATACTGGCTTTATACAGCCGCTTGCTGACATCATTCTCAATCCCCCCGACGAACGCCTGCACATAGGTGATGACCGGTGACTGGGCCGCCTGGCTGAAAAAACGCAGACTCCGATCAAATGCGTTGAAGGCCACCTGGGCAGTGTCAGGGTCCGAACAGGTGTCAAAGATCATGTAGCCCAGCGTGACGTTCTGCAAGAGGTGCGGGTCCATGTTGACACGCTCAATGGCATACTTGAAGGCCATCAGTGTCTCAAAGCCTTCACGACTGCGGAACTGCGAACAGCGGGTTCCGTCTGGCCCCGGCCCGTGCACTGGGAAGTAGCCGAGCAGGGTGAGCCTGTCGTACCGCAGTTCATATTTGAGATCAGTCACATCGCGCGTCGAGCAGATGCACGGCTGGTTCTCAGTGTGCACACACTTGGAGGCTATCGACGAGGCCTTGATCGCCACATTCGAAGTGGATGCAGTGAGAACGCTTTTGGCATTCAGCTTCAGTTTGCCTGACTGCCAACTCCCGACCTGAGAATTCAAAATAGATACAATTTAAATTCGGATTTTTCACCCTATTTAAGGGTGCACAGTCCGATGGTTCTGAGTGTCTGCCATTTTTTTTAGATAAATATATTAGGCTGATTGGTATAATCTATCTTATGTTAGTTTGGAGTAACTTTTATTTTAAATGGCTAACTTAGGAGATATTTGAAGTGAAAATATGCTAAATTAATTTTGGCAAGCATGTCAAAACTCCAGCACCATAGGCTTCTGCAGTAACAGGTTTGATTAAATTACCTCAGTATTCCTCCTATGCAACAACAAATGCTTAATAACTGCACCAATATCTAAGTTAGATATGTCGAATCAAATCTAGATAATTGTTTTAATTTTGAGGATTTGATGCTTCTTCCATCGAACGATGCAACTTTAATTAACAGTCTCAGTGACCCAGTTCCCTTAGCTTTCAATTTTTAAAACCTGCTTCTTAAAGCTGCATAGTCAGCTAAAAACGTCAACTTTTCAAAACACAAAATTCGTATCTATATTTGAGTCTACATATCCAACTTAGATACTTGTGGACTTTTTAAGCATTTGTTGCTGCATTGGTCGGAGTACTGAGTCTCCAATTCTAACTTTACTACAATCACACCGGAGGCGATGGCCAAATCGGTAAGAGCGCGGGCTTCCCATGTGGAAGATCGAGAGTTCAACTCCCGACCGAGTCAAACAAATGAGTTACAGAATTGATACATGTCGTACTATCTGGCTCAGCATTCTCAACACCGGAGGCGATGCCAATCGTAGAGCGCGGGCTTCCATGGAGACGAGAGTTCACTCCGACGGTCAAACAATGAGTAGATTGATACATGTCGCTACCTATCCTGGCGCTCAGCATTACTAGGATAGGGCAAGGACTGATTAGGTGGGAAATTGGGTCATGGTGCCGGTGGGCTGGTGGTCTCTCAGTGGTGCAGCGCTATGAGTGCGCACTGTCACAAGTCGGTACCCGTCCTGATAAGACCTTAGATGTTGCCAGGACATAAAGCCCCAACAAGCAATAGACTCATAGACTCCGATCCCTACCTTGATATAATAATAGACTCCAGAAGCGATCCTCTGATAGTTGTAGACGATGTATTTCGGCGCCGCACTGCCGAGCTTGTCGAACGACACGGCAGTCTTGGTGATGCCGTTGTAGAAGTGCATCTGCTTGATGTACTTGTGCAACTCGCCCATGTGGCTGATGGCTTGCCGACACAGCCCCTTGTACTTTGCTCCGCAGTGGTCAGTGATGAGTTTGTGAATGCCCAGCGCAGTCGCGTAGACAGCATCGATCACCAGCGGCACCTCCTTTGCCATGATGATGTAGTCGTTCTCCAGCGTGTGCGAAGGCTTACACGAGCTGTTGTAGAAGCGCGCAAAGTCCCCGGTGAGGTAGCACTTGAAGTAGTGCTGCCAGTACTCGGCGAACCAGGGATTCCGATCGTTCGTCCATGGCTTCTTCTGCTGGAAGTAACTGAGGAAGTCTGGGATTGACTCGCTCGAGAAATCCAGGGTGATGGCGCCATTCGCCAAGTCTTCGTAACCCTTAGTAACCGACTCCCTCATCCCCCATTGGTCGGTCGCCACCCAAATGAGGTCATGTGATGCATGTCGTCCAATGAGCGCGCGCAGCGATTCCAGGACCTTGCGCACATGTTCATCGGTGAGGAACATCACCACGACTCGCGCTTCGACATACGCCTCCAGGAAGTAATACTGGACTATGTTGTTCAGCGCATGTGCGTTGTGCGTCAAGTAGTTGTCCAGGCGCACCTGCGTGGCTACACAAATGTTGGTGCCAACCAGCAGGTTCAGGAAGTCATCCATGGCCGAGTTGCCTGAGGCGTCGTTCGAGTAGATGACCTTGACGTAGGTCCAATTGAACGCCTGCAGGATGTCGAGCACTGCCTGCACCTGGTTGTAGCCGGCGCCTACAGTCCGAAGGAAGTAGGGGTACTTGGCCTTGTCATCCAGCTCAGTCGCCGAAGCAGAGTAGCTTATCTGGGTCACCTTCAGTGGTGCTAGTAGTTTCGCTATCGCTTGGCTGACGTCACTAGTGGCACCACCTATCGTCGCTACGGGGCGCACCCCCTGGCGGCCATAGGACGGCAGCTTTAATGGAAGAGAAAAAGATATATAGGTCAAGGTCATATGATATTTTTTAATTTAAGGGGTAATCCCTAAAGTAATGTAATATATTTGTAATAACTCGGCCCTGGAGAATGTGATAACTAGTCAAATATTGTTAATTTATAACTCGGAATCCGATCATTTTACGAATTGTTCTTCAGCAGGCAGTACCGGAAGGAATTTATAACAAAAAAAGCTATATATATTGTATGACATATATAACCTTGTATTTTTAACCTATTAGTAAATATACAAAGCATATTAATGGATTCATAGGATGTGTAGATTGTGTGCATGTGAATACAGATTATGTAAGATATATATAAAATATGTATAGATAAATAGATATACAGATATACAGATATGTAAATATACCTATATATAGATACATAGAGCTAAGCACAGATAGTAGAGATATGAATAGATATGCATAGATGTACATAGATATAAATATATATAAATATATAGATAGGTATAGATAGATAGATATAGAAAGATATAGATAGATATATATATATAGATAGATATAGGTAGATATATGTAGATATAGATAGATATAAATAGATAAATATAGATAGATATAGATAGACATGGATATATATAGATATACATAGATAGATATAGATAGCCACAGATATATATAATAGACATAGATAGACATAGATAGATCTTGATAGATATGAATATACAGTAAAACCTCTCTAAATCGACCGACCGTCGGACCGATTTTATTAGGTCCATTTAGGGAGGTGGTCGGTTTAGAGAGTTAGAGTATCCTTACAATGGTATTGTTGGGACCCAAATAAGTCGATAAAAATAGGGGAGTGGTCGATCTGTGGAGGGGGTCGGAATAGAGAGGTTATATATAGATATATACATAGATAGATATAGATAGCCATCATCATCATCATGCTGTCAGTCGCGATGCGACAAAGACTGCTTTCATTACTTGACTGCCGCTCTCCATTTAGCTCTCTGCTGTGAGAGTTGCGTCCATGAGTCGGTCTTAATGTCTCTCAGCTTCAGGTTTCTCTTGATGGTATCTTTGAACCGGTGACGGGGGCGCCCTCTCTTTCTGTAGCCAGAAGACAGTTGAGAATAGAGGATCTGCTTTGGTAGCCTGTCTGATGACATCCTCATAAGGTGTCCAGTCCACCGGAGATTCTTTTTGATCAGAAGATCTTCCATAGAGGGCAGCCCCATCCGTTCGAGTATTTCCTTATTCGTCATACATTTCATGAAAGCTGCCTGCAAAAGTGTTGAAGTGCTGCTGGCTTTTGCAAGTTACCAGCGGCACTCTCTCGGGGAGCAAATAGAGGTTTCACACCGGCAAGAACATGTCAAGACAGGCGCAAATCTATTTGTCCCTGCAGTGGCTGGTCGGGAGATGTTGGGAGTTCCATACATCAGCCGCCCTTAATGCTGCCACAGTGACATGGTTTTCTGTTTAGGGTTTGCTCCCTTAGCCTTCGGTTCTGTCAAGGACCTGTACCACAAGGCAGTGGTTTAGAACTCTGCAAGGCAGGGGCGTCAAACTCCCTGAGGTATTGCTATACCTGCATACCTGAGCCGATGTTACTGTATATATGGATAGATATAGATAGACTACATAGATGTGGACAGATATTGGTAGATATAGATTTATATTGAGAGATTTGGAGAGATATAGAGAGATGTGGAGCGATATGAAGAGATATGGAGAGTTGTGGAGAGCTATGGAGAGCTATAGAGAGATATGGAGAGGGATAGGCATATAACGATATAGATAGATACAGATAGATGTGGATATATATTGATAGATATATACAGATATATATATATAAACACTTAGCCAGATATAAATATCAGTTATCAACCTATTGATCACCTTCTGACGTCACATCCTACCTGCACCTTTCCGCTGAGCAGGTTCTCGGTGTGCCGGACCGCCCGTCCGGGACTGCGACACGAGTCGAAAGTGGCGGCCCCTAGCGTGACGCCGGGGAGTATGTCCGGGTCTTCGTTCACCAGGTCAACGGCGTAGTACAGCGCCTCCATCGTCTGCACTGCCTCCGGCAGGGGGCGCCCGCCGCACTCACTCTCCAGGGGGTGCGAGCCCTGCGGGTCGGCCTGCAGGACGGCGTTGCCCCCGTGGATGTCGAAGATGCCCTGGAGGACCAGGTCCCCGCCTTCCATGACGCCATAGCTGTAGCGGTTTCGCAAAATGAGCATGCGCATTTATAATTATAAAGCTCTGTTCTGCAAACGTTGTGCAGGATTGCTTAATGCAATAATATAGGTAGCTGTGTGACTCTTACCTGGGTACAAATGATGGATAACTGTTGCTTTATGTTTCGCGGCAAAGTTGCGGTCACCTGATTTTATCGTGTATTCCTCACACAAATGTTCAATGCGTCTGAATGGAATATTCATATTCCGGGATTGCAATGAGTGTTGGGCTGCTAAAAATACCCATGTAGTAGTATGTGTAATGTTTATAGATGAATCAAATCCTACCTACTAGTCCTAAAGCCTGGTGTTCACTGTGTGTCTAACAGCCCCTCAGCCACTAGTCTCAGAATCTGGCATTCACCGTGTGCTTAACTTCCCTTTAGGGATAGTCCCATAGTTTGGTGTTCACCATATTTCTAACTGCACTTTAGGGATAGTGTTCATTGTGTGTCTAACTAAACTTTACTTTAGGGATAGTCTCAGAGTCTGGTGTTCACCATGTGTCTAACTGCACACCAGTCTGGTGTTCACCTTGTCTAACTGTGCTTTAGGGATAGTCTCAGAGCCTGGTGTCTAAATGCCATTTAGGGATAGTCTCAAAGTATGGTGTTCATCGCGTGTCTACCGGCACTTTGGGGATAGTCCCAGAGTCTGGTGTTCACTGTGTCTAACTGTGCTTTAAGGATAGTCTCAGAGCCTGGTGTTCATCCTGTGTCCAACTGCCATTTAAGGATAGTCTCAAAGTCTGGTGTTCATCACGTGTCTATCGGCACTTTAGGGATAGTCCCAGAGTCTGGTGTTCATCGTTTTTCTAACTCGTCTTGAGGGATAGAGTCAGAGTCTGGGTTTCACCAGGTGGCTAACTTCCCTCGTGGGACTAGTCTTAGAGTGGTGTTCACGATGTGTCTAACTGTGCTTTAGGGATAGTGTCAAAGTCGAGTGTTCATCATGTTTCTCACTGTACTTTAGGGATAGTCTCAGAGTATTGTGTTCACTGTGTCACACTGCCCTTCAGGGATAGTCTCAGAGTCCGGTGTTCATCATGTTTTTAACTACGCTCTAGGGATGGTCTCAAAGTCTAGCGTTCACTGTGTGTCTAACTGACCATTCGAGAGTAAGTCGTCTTTGTGTTTACCAGAGTCTACTTACTCTTATTAAAGCTGCATAGTCCAATGAAAACATAGAATTTTCAAAACCAAAACAATCATCTAGATTTGATTTTACATATCCAACTTAGATGCTGGTGCACTTATTAAGCATTTCTCATCACATATAAGGGGATACTGAGTCAATTGTTTGTTTGTTGTTTGTTTGTTGTTGTTTTACGTCCTCGCAACATATAAGGTCATATCAGGACGGGTCTGAGTCAATTAATAGAACCTGTTACTGCAGAAGCCTATGGTGATAGAGTTTTGGCAAGCTTGCCAAAATTAATTTAGCATGTCTCCATTTCAAATATCTCAAAGGTTTAGTGATTTAAAATAAAAGTTACTTCAAGCTAAAGAAAGTTACATTATAATGAACAACCTAATATAATTATCTCACAAAATGAGAGAAACTCAAAACCATCGGACCATGCAACTTTAAACAGATAACGCTAACTCGTCAGACTGTGACAGACAGGAAGGCAGTGTTGGTACAAACCGGTCATCGTCCAACTGGTTCCGGCACAGACACTTGTACTTGCACTTGGACGCCGGGTACAGTTTGGTGCGCCGCCCTGTGACGTCATACACCTTTATGCGCGTCTTAAGCCTCAGTCCCTGCGACTCCATCCACGTGCCGATCTAGTATTGAGGAACGAAGATGGTTACAGTTGTAAAAACATCTGATATTAAATAGGTTGATGACCTAGAAATAGCCATGGTGAAATCATGTCCTATACTAAAGAGAAATGGTTTATTATTGGTTTGTTGGGGTTTTACATCGTGGCAGCATCTAAGGTCATATGAGTGTGGGTACCGACTTGTGACAGTTCACGCTCATGGTGACTTTATAGTGCTGCCCCACTGGGAAACCAGGCCACTGACACCATGGCCCGCTCAGTCGCATTACAATGATACTGAGCTAATCAGTCCTTGTCATATCCTAGTAATGCCGATCGCTGAGCTAGGTAGCAACAAATATCAATTTTGTATGTCGTTGGTCTGACTCTGCTGGGATTCGAACTCCTGACCTTCAGCACAGGAAGGCTTGACTCTTACCGGTCTGGCCACCATGTGCGGTCTACTTTATTTTAGTTTGAAGTAACCTTAATTATTATATTTTACATTGTGAATGTATAATCAGTATCTAAGTTGGACATGTAGGATCAAATCGAGGTTATAGTTGCATAGTCTTTGAGTGCCTGTAATCATTTGGGATAAGTATATGAGGTCGATTGTTATAATCTATCTGGTCGTGGGTTCGAACCCTGGTCGAGTCAAATCAATGACTTAAAAATGTATACTTGTTGCTTCCTAGCCAGGCGCTCGGCATTATTAGGATAGGGCAAGGACTGGTGTGCTCAGTGTCAGGATGATGTGACTGAGTCGGATACCAGGTCATGGTGCCGGCAGCCTGGTTTCCCAGTGGGACAGCACTATAAAGGCACCATGAGTGTGCACTGTCACAAGTCGGTACCCATCCTGATATGGCCTCAGATGTTGCTAGGATGTAAAACAACAAACAAACAAGCTATAATCTACCTTACTTTTTAAGTAACTTTGATTTTAAATGGCTAACTTTCGACATATTTGAAGTCCAAAGAAAGATCCTACATTAATTTCGACAAGCACATCACTTATCTAATTGATACGTGTCGCTGCCTAGCCTAGCGCTTGACATTATTAGGATAGCACAAAGACTGGTCAGCACAGTACCAGGATAATGTGACTGTGGGGGATATCGGATCATTGTGCTGGTGGCCTGGTCTCCCATTGGGGCAGCACTATAAAGTCACCAGGAGTGTGCACTGTCACAAGTCAGTACCGATACTTATATGAATGTAGATGTTGCTAGGATGAAAAACAACAACAAACAAACAAACTCTGGGGAGGGTTGACTCTTTTATCTACCTCTTCCCCTCACTACCCCCCCCCCTTCCCCCTCCTTTCCACCTACCCCCTTCCCCCCACGCCCCTCCCCCTGCCCCGCCCCGCCTCCCCCCCCCCCCCTGCATTCACCTTGTGCATGCATTTACAAGCCGCTGTGCCTGGATGGGGAGACTGTAAAACAACAACAAACAAACAAACAAACTCTAGGTAGGGGTCCATCTTGTATCAACCCCTCCCCCACCACTCCCACCTCACCCTCACCCTCCCCTCCCTCCCCCCCCCTCCTCCCCGCCCCATCACTCACCTTGCGCATGCTGTAGGACACGCCGTCAAGCTGCACATTATAGATGGAGAAGATGGGTGTGGCCAGGTCGCCGTTCCGGTCGAAGGACACGATCTGACCGTCGAGGTTGACGAAGGTCGACTTGTACAGGTACTGGATGAGTCTGCCGGTCGAGATGGAAGCGAGGTCCGGGCACAGCCCCGTGAAGTTGGCCCCGCACACGTCGCGGTGCGCATTCTTGAAGCCCTGCGCGTAGGCGTACACGGCCGCCACGGTCTGCGCAACACCGGAAGCCTGCCGATAAGTCGTCCGGTACGTGGCGACGTCACCCGCGTCGCACGTCTTGTTGACGGTGCAGTTGAACGTCTGCTCCCAGAACTTGCGGAACCAAGGGTTTCGCCGGTTTGCGGTCGGAAGCAGACTCGTGAAGTATTGCTGTGCAGGTGATTGGTAATCATATATATATATAGGGCCTCATCATCATCATCATGCTGTCGGTCGCAATAAGACAAAGACTGCTTTTATTTCTTAACCGCCGCTGTTTTGTGCGGTTGTGCATTTCATAAAAGCTGCTTGCAAAGTGTTGAAGTGCTGCTGGCTTTTGCAAGTTACTAGGAGCACTCTCTCGGGGAGCAAATAGAGGTTTCACACCGGCAAGAACACGTCAAGACAGGCGCAAACTATTTGTCCCTGCAGTAGCTGGCCGGGAGATGTTGGGAGTTCCCTTCATCACCGCCCTTAATGCTGCCACGGAAGCATGGTTTTCTGTTAGGGTTTGCTCCCTTAGCCGTTGATTCTATCAAGAAACTATACCACAAGGCAGTGGTTTATAACTTTGCAAGGCAGGGGCGTCAAACACCCTGAGGTATTTTAGTAGATATGTACTGCATTACCCGCATATAGGGCCTACATATATATATATATATACATACATATTTATACATACATATGATATGTACATGTTATATATATGTGATGTATAACGTATTATGCGAGTATAAAGATCCGCAAGGTAACATTACTTATTAATATTATTATTGTTATCCTCCGTAAGATACAATACTGTACCGGTGGCGCCATCTTGCCCACCTTGCCTCCCCTGGATGTTGACCAGTGTCAGTCACACCGGGGGATTTTGTGGTCTATCGCTGTATGTTCCCCGATATATACAAGCCAATTGATTTATTCCTGACCTGACCTGACCTGACCTGACCTGGCCAGCTACCTGCCGATTACACCCTCTTCTGTACAACCAACCGGATCACCAAGCTCCAACAACATAGCCCCATATAACACACCATAAGAATCAATTAGCCCAACCCACTACTAGCATTCCTAATAATATTTGCATAAATATTCACTTATGTCACACATATATCCATATCATATATATATATTAGAAGCTACATATATATTATATATATAATATATATAATATATATATATATTTATATATATATAATATATATAATATATATAATATATATATTATATGTATATATTATTATATATATATATATATATTATATATATTATATATAATATATATAGCATATATTATATATATTATATATATATTATATATATTATATATATATAATTCATATAATAATATGAGCAGTCGCCCTCTTAGTCGCAAAGTGATCGGAAAGTGGTCACCAGTGGTCGCAAGCCGTAGTGTGAGTGGGGCTTAATCAAACTAATGTACCAACAACAACAAAAAATGGTTACATTGATATCTTTGATATTTAGGATGCGTGCTGTCGCCACTGTTACCTTGAAGCCCCTGACAGGCTGCGGATGGATGCTAAAGGTCACCATGCCCTTGATGGCGTCCTTCAGTCCGTGGTAGGTGACGCTGTCAGTGAAGGGCAGTCCCATCACCCACTTGAGACGCGACAACGATGGGTGCGACAACAGCGCCCCCTGGATGTTGGTGAAGAAGATCTCAGTCGGCTTCGGCAGCAGCAGCACCACGACGCCAGTCACGCCTGCCAAGAGGCTTCAGGTTGGTTTATTGGGGTTTGACTTCCTAAGGGCCATCTTGTTGGTTGTTTGAGTTTAACATCCTGGTAATATCTATCGTTATATCAGGACGGGTATGAACTTATGACAGCGCGCACTTATGGTGACTTTATTGGGGCTGACCCCACTGGGAGACCAGGCCGCAAGCGCCATGACGTGATATCATACTCAGTCACATATATCCTGACACTGAACAAATCAATCCTAACCATGCCGAACGCCTGGCTAGGAAGCGAAAAGTATCAATTTTGAAGTTATTGGTTTGACTCGACCGGGGTTCGAACCCGTGGGTTCGATTCCCACGATCTATCAAAACGGAAGACGGATGCTCAATTCATTCAGCCATCCCGCCTGGTCCTAAGGGCCAGATTAAGATGGGTATCGATATGTGACAGGCACAGGCACAGTCGTGGCGATTTTATAGTGCTGCCCCAGCGGGATGCCATGCCTGCTAACACCATTCCCCGACATCCCACTCAGTCACATTATCCTGATACTGATCCAACTGAGTGCTTGTCTGACATAGCATAGTCATGCGGAACACCAGAAAAGGTAAGGAGAAGTGTTATTTTTTTGGTAAGTCTTACATGTACAAAGAAATAGCATCCCTAATATATTCCGAGTTTTGTCCGTCAGTCCCTGATGAGGGACTGAAAGGAGCAGTAAAATGACCAACACAATTGTACCTAATCAGAATTATCATGATCGAAAATGACTATTCATTGTTGGTATATCATGAAACAACCTATTCGCTCTCAGTTATTTAGGATGAGGGCCACTGTAGTCAAGATGTGACTATCAATGTCAGTTGACCTTAATGGCACTCCTCACCTTTTAGAGCTACTCTTTCTTAGTAGTTCTGATTGTAATATCAAAGATAATATTTCTAGAATTTTTAATTGTGTTAAAATACAGCAAATATTCATATAAAAATACATTAAAATCTGATGACCAAATTTTTAAGCAGCTGAATTATTACAATGGGTTGATAGTTTGCTATGGAATGTGGCTAAGTCATGACGATGACGATGATGGTGTTGATGATAGTGGTGGTGATGGTTGTGGTGGTGATCTTGGTAGTGATGGTTGTGGTGATGGTGATGGTGGTGGTGGTGGTTATGGTGGTGGTGGTGATGATGATGATGGCAATGGTGATGGTGGTGATGGTGGTGATGACAATGGTGATGGTGGTGATGATCGCGACGAAGATGGTGATGGCAATGGCGATGACGATGATGATGATTATTTTTAAAAGCCACCCAAAATGTGCCATTGTAAACTAGGGGGGGGGAAATTACAAAGAGATAACCAGCGAGAACACACGGAAAAATAATGACTAGTGTCACCCTCCTCCACACAAAAATCCTTTCAATTTGAAGAAGTTCTTGCTGTCTAAAATTCCGATATTAAGAAACTAATCCATGGAAAGAGACAGCAATAAAATAACAAAATTTCACATTTCCGCGATAATCTCTCACCAACCTTTCTTTACGGCATCCTCCAACTGTTGGGCGATAATGGGGAACTTTGAAATGGTTGGGTCCACTGTGATCTCCAGCATGACGCACTTCCCATTGGACCCGGCCATCTGGTACAGATCGCGCTTCCGGTCCTGCTCGTCGACGCCCTTTCCGGTTACCACAACGAGGTCTGACCAGCCGTACTCCTCCAGCACGTCAAGAATCACCTGGTGATGCAATCCGGCCATCATTGATCATTGGTTGTTTTATTTTCTAATTTATTTTTGTTCAAGTGTTTTTATTCATATGGATAACATGTCAGCGCTAATGCACTTGTCTTCCTGCCCTAATGACAATTGCCATTACACACTGAACAAATCTACAACAATATAGGTAGACAATTACAAGAAAATAAGCAAAACATCGGTACATGAATGACAGGTAAAGAACAAGATAACAGAAAAAAAGAAACATATATGGGGAGGTAACTTATATTAGACTAGTATGGTAAGTGTTAGTAGGGGGGGCATAACTGATTATCTTTCTAGTGGTGACATCCTCGTTGAAAGGGTGATCGTGGGATGTAGGGTGGGCCTTGGTGTTTGAACTGGTCTTCATGGTAATCTCAGCTGGGGCATATTGAGTGAGTAAGTAGGTTAATATTGATTAATCATGTACCTCAGTAGGATCCAACTAGAATCATTTATAGGCTCATTCCATTGGTAGGTGGTAGTTGTGGTCTAGTTGGCTGCTACTAGTTGAGTTTCCAGAGTATGTTTTGGGGGAGAGAGGGGGACAGGGAAAGGAATGGCAACACTGCCCCCAGTCTGGCATTGTTCTACTTGGGCCTAAGCTGGTTGATTTAAATCTACACGGAGGTTTATCTTGAAAGTTTTGTAACAATCACTGCTCCTGACACGTGCTGGTAGTTGGTTCCAGAGTGTTCCCCTAGAACAACTGGTGACTTTTTGATTTGACTAGTTATGCTATGTAATACCGCAGCCACACTACTGCTTGCCACCACTTGCGACCACTTTGCAACCAGAAAAGAAATGGGTGGTCGCAAAAGGTCGCAAAGGTGTTGCAAACCTCCTTGCGACCACTTTGCCCTTCTATGCAGCAAGAAATGTTTTAACAAGTGCATCAGTATCTAAGTTGGATATGTAGGTTCAAATCTAGTTAGGTATTTTTGCTTTTGAAAATGTGATGCTTTTATCGGACCATGCAACATTTATGTCTGTTATATTACCTACACACACAACGATTGACAACACAGTCAAACGGAGTCTGTTGGTTGTTGGCGTGTTACGTCCTGGCAACATCTAAGGTCATATTAAGACGAGTACCAACTTGTGACAGTGCGCACTCATGCCGACTTTGTCAAGCGAAGCCAGGTTACATAGAACATCGTCAACATTTTCCGAATCGCATGTCTGCTATTATCATTAAAGATGCATAATCCGATGAGAGCATTAAATTTTCGAAACCAAACCATTTACCTAGATGTCATCATACAAATACACCAAAATAAAATGTGCATGTTTTCACTTTAAATATATCCAAAGTTAACCATTTAAAATAAATTGTTTTCTTCAAATTAATGTGGATGGAGAAATAATATTTATATGTAGAAATAAATGTAACAGAACCTCATAACCATCCCATTATGCAACTGATTATATATCACTGATTAAATATTTTCGTCTTCTTCATATTTTCCAGATTTGTCATTGAACTATCCCTTGGCGCATGCGTAAAAATATATCAATTATTTAAATGACTGTAATGTCGCGACATTAACACACAACAAACAGTGTGCCAGCGCTGAAAAAGAATTTTGTTTGGTGAATCAATTATATTCTGGCAACATATTCCGATGAAAGCATAACATTTTCTAAGCCAAAACACTTACCTAGAATTAATCCTACATGTCCAACCTAGATACTGGTGCATTTGATTAAATAGTTATTGTTACATAGGAAGGAATATTGGGTCAAGTTACTAGAACCTGCCACTGGTAAAGCATACAGTGTCAGACTTGTTCAAGGCTCAGTCACACCCTACCGGATTGGGGTATGGGATAGAAAACGGACACTGTCCGGTGAAATACGTCAATGTACGGTTTATATATGGTATGCACCTGGCATGTCGGTTCTCTGTGCAGTGGTGTCCAGTGTGTACAGTGGCAAGTTTTGAACATGCACAAAACTTGTACCGGACTGACGTGTATGGTTGGTGTCCGGTTTAAGTCTGCTTAGTCCGTTTTGTCTGGTTCATGTCCGTTACCCATCCATTACGTCTCTGGTTTACTTCCTGCATAGTCTGTTGATGGTGTTGCTGGAATTCGGTCAGTATATGTTTTCAGTGCGTCCGTGAACAGTCCGGTACGTGTCCGGTTGATGTTTGGTCCATCCATTTGACATTCACTTGTCTTCCGGTTATTGTCCGGTTATTGTTCGGTTATCATCCGGTTATCATCCGGTTATCATCCGGTTATCATCCGGTATCTATTTGTTAATGTACATTCCTTGTCCGTTTAGCATTCGTTTCGTCTGGCGGCCATTGCAACATTTCGACACATTTCGGTACATTTTGATACCAAACACCACCGGACTCAAATTCTTTGTCCGGTTGTTGTCCGGTACTCAATCCGGTAAGGTGTGACAATTTCTTTAGACATGCAGGCCAAACTTAACATTGTATGTCTTCACTTCAAATATATTCAAATTTAGCCATTTATTACAAAAGTTACTTAAAACTAAAGAATGTAAATCATACCCATCATCCAAGTATATTTATCTCTCTTTTTTAAATGACTGAAACTCAAAACCATCGGAATATTATAACTATAATAAAACAACAAAATAAAAGTGATGTAAATGACCTCAAACACTGTGACCCCAGTGACCTTGCTATTCATCATAGCACTGACCTTGGAAGCCACCTTGCCGTTGGGTCCTGTCCTCAGGAGGTACGGGTACTTGTGTCGGTCATCCACACTCGACCCTCCAGCATTGTACGAAATCTGCGTCATTTCCGCTGACGTCAGCAGTGACGCAATATCCTGCGCGGGACCAGTGTACATGGGACCTATGACGCCTATAAGTGGATGATGGGCTACGCATTACTTGTTTACCTCCATTTTTATCCTATCATCATTAGGTATATATTTGTCAGAGTGTTGAGTCGCTGGTTGGTCTTACCAAAGCAACAAACGCTTAAATCAGATCGGGGGGTGGGTGTGTGGGGGGGGGGGAGTGGCCACTGGACACTGGTGATACTGGAGATTGTCACTATATATATTTATAGTATATATATAATATTTAATGGTTATAATGTATGTAATATATAATATATAATAAATAAAATATATATTATATGTATAGTATACATAAAATAGTATAGATATTATAAATATTATATAAAATATACGTATTACATATTACGTATCATATATTATATATACTATATATAATATGTGAAATATATAATATGCATGTTATATTATATATAAATTATAATACACATAATATATAATATATGATATATAATATATCACATATAATATATCATACATGATATAATAATATTACATAATATATTATGTAATATATTATACCATAAAATATATATAAACAAACAACAATATGCTCTAGTCAGGGCAGAAGAGATGATGTACTGACAGTGGCTGGTTGGTGGGTAATATTAGTCCTAGCCTCAAATGAGTATACCTTGAGGCGCCTGAATTACCTAAGCGCAGCTTACCTAAGTGGATCGGGGTCAGCTGGCAGGCCTCCTTTGCGCCTGCGTAGTGTCGCTCAGCCAACCAGCGTAGAGCTGCAGCCGTCGCCTTGTGCCGTAGCCCACAAGTGTCATATGCAATCATTCCTGGCCAGGAAGAAGCACAGTGAATTAACTGTGTGATAATATGTTGAATCAAAAGTGCACTACGGGATGGCCGAATGAGTTAGAGCGTCAATCTCCCGTGTTGGTAGATCATGGGGTCGTGGGTTCAAACCATGGTCGAGTCAAACCAATGACTTAAAAATTGATACTTGTCGCTTCCTAGCCAGGCACTCTGCATTATTAGGATAGAGCAAGGAGCAGTGGAATGAGGAAGACCAATTGTCCGCGATTGAAATTTCCTCCGCTTAAACAACTAATGTATACACACAAAATAATAATACAGCCAGATGTTACGCTGGGGGCGTCGGTTCTGGTCCGATCACTGAAGTTGTATAATCATCCAATTGGTGTTTTGGTTGAGAAAAGCTTAGACTTTCATCGGATTAAGCCTATCTAGGTTTAATGCAATTACAAGAGCTCAAATATATTTGTGTGCGAAAAGCTCTCACCAAACATGATGCCAGGTATGAAGGAGACTGTGTTGATGAGATCCATGGCGAATAGTGCCGCCTCCAGCCGCTCGATGGCGTGCAGGTCGACGTACGCCCCGCACTCGCGCCCATCACGTGACATGGTGTGGATGTTAAAGAAGCCCCCCAAGATGACGTCACCGCGCGTGCGCGCTTCGGCTTCCGGTGCACAGGTCTGGGCATGCGTGTTTGCGATGTGTCCTCCGGTCAGAAGAAGTATCAGAAGGCCGAAGGCGACGTGACCCATAATTGCCCTGCTTTCAAAAAAAATTGATATATATATTGATAAATGCTTATATTATATGATGTATAAACGCATTGTTCGAGTATAAATGCACAGACCTGATACACTTGTCATTATGCTAATCATTTACCAAACGCAACCGGTGCTGCGTGCAATCTCATTAACCACTGTGCTAGATCTGGTTATGTGGGAGGGGGTAAATTATTTAAAGGATCTAGGAGATTGTGTCATTTATTAACTATCCATGTTGTATCCATGTCAAAAGATGAAGAGTTCGAGTGCAAATCCCCGTAAACGCCAATCTAAATGTAGTTTAAATAAATGATTTTTACCTGAAAATAATTGTAATTCTAACTAATTCCAGTTGTCTTATGATGACATGATTATGGAGCAATGAACTAAAAAGTAGGAATGTAAAAGAATAAACTTGTTGAAGGTTTGATTCCAATGTTTATCTCAATTTTTAGATTGGGGTTTGCGGGGTTTTGAGCATGATCTCTTCAGATATCACTGAATCTAGGTTCTTTGCTAGAGGAGCCATAACTTTTTTCTTTGCGCCGCCATTAGTGCCTACCTTCAGACTGAGGGGAAAGTTCACATGTAATATTACAAACAGAACCCTTGATGGCTAACTCTGGAGACATTGGACGTTGAAAATGCTTAATTGATGCACTATAGTTTCTAAGTTGGAAAAGTAGGATCAAATCTAGGTTAAGGTTGCCTAGTCCAATGGTTTTGAGTTTCTGTTATCGTTTTGAGATAAATATATTTGGTTGATTGTTATAATCCACTTTGCTTACCTTTGAAGCAACTTTAATTTAAAATTGCTGCCATTAGAGATATCCGGAGTACAAACATGGACAATTAATTTTGATATGCACTTCAAAATTCTGACACCATAGGCTTCAGCAACGACAGGTTTTATTCCCTTCTATGTAGCAGCCAATACTTGATACAGTACAACCCCGTTAAACCAAGCTCGGTTAAACCAAACGATCGGTTAATCAACACTTTTTTCGGCGGCCTGGCAAAATACTACCATTTATCATATAAAAAAGTTGGTTAAACCAAAGTCGGTTAATCCAAAGTATCGGTTAATCCAAACAAAATTGTCGGCCTCAGGCCACTTCCGATACAGTTAAACCATACTTTCATGTGGTTTTAAGGTCATCTGAGACTTTTTTATATGATAAATGGTAGTATTTTGCCAGGTCGCCGAAAAAGTTTGGATTAACCAATCGGTTGATTTAACCGAGGTTAGTTTAATGGGGTTAAACTGTATATACATAAACAAAACAATAATCATACTATCTACGTACATTTACATTCATAATGCACCCCCGTTTTTGGCAAAGCCAAGTCAAAGTCAAAGCTCGGTTAAACCAATGATCGGTTAATCGAAACAAATTTCTAGGGTCCCTTCAAGTTTGGTTTAACGGCGTTATACTGTACATGTATCTTGCCATGAATATGGCCATAGCTGCAGACATGACGTAAAACCTCCATGTCACTCACTCAGCAGTATCTAAGTTGTGTAATTAGAATCAAAATCTAGATGAAGTCTTTGTTTTTGAAAGTTTTATGTTTTCATCAGACTTTTCAGCTTTAATAGTCTGGGTTGAAATGGGTGCTTTCAAATGTGTTAAAGCCTAAACATATTTTTTCTTTATTTTGTTGTTGTTGCGCAGATACTAAGTTATTTGTCTATTTTCTACGGAACTAATCCCGGGTGACTTCATATGGCACCAGTGCCATTCGAAGTATAGTGTAGAAGGCACCCCTTTAATCACCGTTAAATAACCCCTTGATTGATTATTATTGTTAATTTATGTTCGAATGAGGGAAGCAAATATTTCAGGGTGAAGTCATTCGTGGGATGCTTTTAGTACTTTTATTTTTAAGTGTCCACTGAAAGAATTCGTTTTAATTACAATAATTCAACTAATTTAGATCCTTATTTGACATTATCCTTATACTTTGACCTTGCTTGAATAAAGTCCATACCATGCAGTTCCTTGTTCGTGTTGTAAATTACAATAATTCAACTAATTTATATCTTTAAATTAATAATGGCTGCCGGAAATGATAGAGTGCGTGTGTTGTGCGATGGTGTTTAATTTATAAATCATATACTTTAGGTAGTTCCTTTCAGTGAAGACACTGGATATAGACCTAGGATGGTTTGTCCTGTGCTCCGACAAAAATATTAGAATAGACATTTTCAGAACTTGTGGTTTGCATCGTGGTTTTTATTCCACAAGTATTTATTCATTTGAACATGCATAGTGTCAGCACCGGAGCACTGGTCTTCCAGTCGTTTTACATGCACTCTGGAATTTTACACATGGTTTGGAGAGTATCCTGTGGTGTTTCTGTGCAGCACAGGACGCTTTGTACAATGGGTGTGTGTGACTCATACTGCATTATGTGCCGCATCAGTCACTATTCTTGTCAGTTTCAGGTGACTACTTGACTATGTACTTGATATTGTAATCATTTCTCATTGCTAATGTGCTTTTTTTGGAAAAAAAAGTGGAAAACTCTTCCCAAGAAAACCCCAAAACACTAACATAGAACCTTCAGAAAACAACTAACATAGTAATAAGAATAGAACAAAAATACAATGCCAAGAGGGCCCAAAAAAACTAACATAGGCTACTAAACGTACCAACAGACTATCTATCTGCTACTGAAATGCAGACAATCAAATAACGTATCAGCAGCTACTGCTTGGTGTGAAAGTACAACGTCTGAACACTTTGACTTCTGGATACTGAATGGTTTATTCACAGCCTAGGGCTCACTCAACCCGCCGGCTAAACTTTCCATGACGTCATATCATTAGCATATTCTTTTGTCTCAAACTCTGCATCTCATTAACATATATTAGCCACACAACTATACGTCTATTACACATATATCACATCCCCCCTCAAAGTATTTCTGAAACATGAAAGGTTTCAAAATAACCATCAACATACCGCATAACAGTCAAAGTAATACACAATAACATATATGCGCACTTAACTGAAACACAAGTCCTTGCAAATGTCCAAGTGCCATATGGCACTGAAGTCCTTCACTGTCCGGCTGTAATGCCTCACGTTATAAATTGTCCATCCAAACATCCAATATCAAAACACACAGCTGAAAATAACTTAATCCTACATGCACATGCTATATGTGTAAACACTCCATCGACACTGAGCCACTACAGGTCTAACCTGCTTGCCGGCCTAATCAGCCGACCTGACCTACTTAGATTAGCCGCACTGTTTACATTCAGCAACGACGCTGGCCTAGTTTGCGTATGCCCGACCAGTTCGGGCCGCCCCCCCAAAGGCGCCCTAATAATCTGCACCCGGTTTCGATACAACATATTACCTGACTCGTTCAAAATTTGATATTCTCTCCCAGAAACACCAGTCCGAACCAAAATAATCCATTTTTTCCATTCCCCAGCATGATTCTTGTATTTTATTTTATCTCCGACTTTCATAGGTTTGTGCGGCTTTCCACACTTCCTGTCATGAAACGCTTTTTGACTTTGCTGCCGTTTTGCCGTCTGGACTTTCTTTAGATTTTGTCTTTCGGGCAGCAAAATTTCTTCCGCCATCGGCAACCTGCCCCATAACCTTCTGCTCATGAGCAGTTGAGCCGGAGATGCATTCAGGACGGGCAATGGAGTGTTACGATAATTCAGCAAAGCTAACTGAAAATCTGAACCAGTCTTCTCGCACTTCTTTAACATGTCCTTGACCGTTTGCACAAACCGTTCTACCTGCCCATTGCTATGGGGATACTGTGGACTGGAATATATGGCCTTAAACCAATAGTGCTGCGTAAACTCCCTATACTCATGGCTCTTAAACTGCGGACCATTGTCCGAAATGACCTGACTAGGAAAACCGTGCCTTGCAAAATAATCCTTCAATGCTTCAATAACAGTGACAGACGACGTATCGCCCAACAGCGTCACCTCTGGATATTTCGTGTAGTAATCTACAGTTATCAGGTAATTCTTATGGTTTAACTCAAACAAGTCTGCACCGACTTTTTCATACGGTTGACAGGCGATCGGGTGATTTATTAACGGCTCATTATGCAAATCTTTCCGGTTGTTTTGGCAAGTGTCAGACCGACTGACTTTATCTTCAATTTGCTTATTCATATTCTGCCAAAACATAGTCCCGCACCAGTTGCTTGGACTTTATCACACCTATGTGTGTCTCATGTAATGCCTCAATCATTTCACCGCGGAGACCCGAGGAACCACCACCCGATTGCCTTTCATGACCAGATTATTTTCTATCATTAACTCGTGTTTGTGTAGGATGTACTGTCTCAGACATGGTGGTGTCTGTATGCGTGTAGTGTCCCACCCATCTTCAATGTGTGAGATCAACATGGACATGGATACATCCTTTTCATCGAACAGGCTACCATGACCTACTTTGGCACTATTCTCCCTGGACAATGTGTCTGCAAAAAACATCAAAGAACCCTTCACATGACATAGCTGAATATTATAATTTTGCAAACGCATTCACATTCTCTCCATCTTGGCTGAAAGTTTATGAATTGGTTTCTGCATTATCGCCACTAACAGCTTGTGGTCCGTTTGAATTTGAACTTCTTTGCCAAAGATATAGTCATGAAACCTCTGGCATCCAAAACATATGGCGAGCATTTCTTTCTCAATAGTGGCATAGCCACACTGCGCTGAGTTAAGCGTCTGAGATGCGAGTGCGATTGGCTTGTCATCCTCCATTAACACGGCCCCCAAACCTGACTGACAAGCATCGACTTGAATAATAATGGGTTTTTTTACATTGTAATACGACAACACAGGAGCAGTTCTTAACTTTTCTTTCAACTTATCAACCGCGCCCTGCTGTTCGGTCTGCCAGTGCCACGCAATGTCCTTAGCCAGGAGCGTGCGTAGTGGTTTGGCTATCTCGGACATGTTGGGTATAAACTTGTGTACATATCCAACCATGCCCAGGAACCTTTGGACGCCTTGTTTGTCACACGGCTCTGGCATGTCAACTATTGCTTGTTTTCTGTCTGGATCAGGCTTCACACCCTGCTGGGTAAGTTGATGACCTACATACTTCACTGTAGTCTTACATAGCAAAGATTTTGTTTCGTTTAATTTAAGGTTAACCGACCTAGCTCGGTCCAACTCGGCTTGGAGCCGCTCGTTGTGCTCCTCAACCGTTGACCCATATACCAAAATGTCGTCCATGACTATCCCGATACCAGGTATATCGCCCATGACACGGCGCATTTCCTGAATAAAAATGTCACCGGCTGTTTTGATGCCAAAAGGCAAGCGGGTGTACCTGTACCGGCCCCACGAGTATTGAACGTGCACAGACGTGAACTTTCTTCATCTAGCTCTATCTGCCAATAACCTTTCATCGCATCCAAAACTGAAAAATATTTCGCATCTGCCGTTTTGGCAATAATTTTGTCAGTCGATTTGGTAGGGAAAGGCCCTCTCTTTATCGCCTTGTTCAACTTAGTCGGATCCAGACAAATCCTTATCTTGTTAGGTTTTTCTACGATAGTTATGGAATTAACCCACTCGGTAGGTTCATCTTGTTCAACTATGACACCTAACTCTACCATGCGATCAAGCTCACTACGTACGTTACCCTGAATGGCAAACGGAATCCGTCTAGGCAGATCAATAACAGGTTGTACAGATTTATCGACATGAATGACAGCATTTGCTTTCATCAACCTCAAACCCTGAAACACATCTTTGTATTCGCTTACCAGCTTCTCCACCTGAGCGCTGGGACTGTTCGTCGGCTTGGAAATGCTAGTCGGCACAGCACAGTGCACCTCATCCACACGCGCCAGCAGGTTCAACGTCACACAAGCCTGCTTGCCCAAAATAGGCTGACAGTTCTGTACCACTTGGAACTTGAGCACTCTGTCGCCGACGTCCAGCATCACCTCCCCGTCAGGAGTGATCCGATGACCCGAGAACGTCACCAACGAACACCTGGTGTTTGTCAGCCGCCCCGGAGCAACTCTGTCGAAGATGTACCTCGGCAGCACGTTCGGCTCCGACCTGGTGTCGAGCTTGAACTTGACAGGACAACCGTTCACCCGAACAATCATGTGCCACAGCTCGGCATCTTGCTCGGCACCGCGGTCCATGGCACCGACGAACAGATCCGTTGCCAGCATATTGACCTCCGCCAGATCCGGGTCTTGCTCAGCATTGTGAGGATCGGGCTCTTCAATGGTAACCTCATTGACTCTGCCAAGTCTGCTCCTGCAGACCTTACCGAAGTGCCCGATCTTCTTGCAGGCTATGCAAGCTTTGCCTTTCGCTGGGCAGACTCCCTGGCGATGTTTGTATCCACAGTTCTGGCATCGGATCTTGAACTCTCCAGCACCGACGCCACCGGCATTCCAAGATGATGATTTCCAAGATGGCATCGCCGATGACTGAACCGCCGGTGCACCGGTACGCGCAGTAGCATAGTTTCTTATAAAATCAATCTCCTTACTTTCCACGTCTGATTTGGTGTCCTCCAACAGATCTGAACTGAACTCACTCATTTCACAAATACTGACACATTTTTGCAAAGTTAACTCAGTAGTTTGCAGCAGTTTGTTACTCAAATTCACATTTCTCACTCCAGCCACTAACCGATCGCGCAACAGCGACTCCTCCACCGTACCATACTCACAATCCTTCTCTTAATGCCATGATGTATGTAGCCATATTTTCTGTAGCCTGATTATGCATATTAAACTTATATCTTGTGATGATAAGACTGCATTTGCCTACACAATATGTCTGAAATGCCTCCGTAAGTGGCCCGATCCTGTCTTGATCAGTGAGCGCGATATTCATATTGGCGAAAACTTGTTTCGCTTCCTCGCCAGCAACATGAAGAAAGATGCAGCATTGCACTCGTTCTGTCTTCATTACGACACCTGCAGCTGTGGCGTATATGTTGTATGCTCTGATCCATGTTTTCCAGTTCGATCTCGTGTTGTAGCTGAGGACAATCTGACCTGGTGGCCGCAAACCCGGCAACATATTAGCGGGCGGCATTCTTCCTCATCTGACACCATGTGAAAGTACAACGTCTGAACACTTTGACTTCTGGATACTGAATGATTTATTCACGGCCTAGGGCTCGCTCAACCCGCCGGCTAAACTTTCCATGACGTCATCTGATTAGCATATTCCTTTGTCTCAAACTCTGCATCTCATTAACATATATTAGCCACACAACTAACCGTCTATTACGCATATATCACACTTGGTAAGACAACACCAACACTACAGCTGGCCAGCATTGAAAACAAGCCTGGGTACCCGGGCTTACATGCTATGGACAGTATAAATACAGCCTCAATAAAAAAAAATAAAAAAATGATGTCTGTGTGTTGGGTTTGTAGTTTGCAGTTGTTTGGTGTTCTTGTTTTGTTTTTGGTTTGATTTGTGTTGGTAGTGAGTGTGAAAGTACAACGTCTGAACACTTTGACTTCTGGATACTGAATGGTTTATTCACGTCCACGGCTCGCTGAACCCGCCGGCTAAACTTTCCATGATGTCATCTCATTTACATAATCCTTTGTCTCAAACCTTTGCATCTCATTAGCATATCTTATCCACATGCCTATACATCTATTATGCATATATCACAGTGAGTGCGTTCTGCTTCTCTATATGTGGGTGGCTAACAAGGTTCTGCATTTGGTTTTAAATGGTTTGTTTATTGGCAGGTGTCTGCCTTCATTTTGTTTTGCTTTGTTTCATTATGGACGGGGGTGAGGTCCCTAGTGGCGGCAGGGGGAGGTGCGTGTCATGTTTTCATTTTATGGTGGTTATATGGATAAACAGTTTGGTATTCAATCACAAATCAACTATAAAGCCTCACAGGCATATGCATGTGCATATTCAGTATAGCACTAATAGTGAAGACTGTATATTTAGCATTTAAATTGATGGAGCAGAAATATTCTATGCCAGTCGCGGTGGTAGAATAGGTAGGAGCACAGGCTTCCTATGCGGAAGGTGGGGAGCTTGAAACCCAGCCGAGTCAAAATAATGACTTACAAAATTTATACTTGTCACTATCTAGCCTGGCGCTTTGCATTACTAGGATGTGGAAAGGGCTGGTTGGCTCAGTATCAGGATAATGCAACTGAGTTGGAAATTGGGTCCTGGTCCTGGGGGGGGCCTTGTCTCCCAGTGGGGCAGCACTATAAAATCGCCATGAACGCACACTTTCACAAGTCAATACCCATCATGATATAATCTTAGAAGTTGCCAGGATCTCAAATCCCAACAAACAGCCATTTGAATAACAAACACAATACTGGAGAGCATTTGGGGTTTACAGAACTGACCACACTAATTAGATGTGAAGAATTAAGAAGAAGCTTACTATTTGCATAATCAGATTGTTTTGAGGGTTTTCTAAGATAAATATATTAGCTCGATTGCTATAATCTGTTATATCTTAGTTTAAAAGTAAGTTTTATTTTAAAAAGGCATGTTTGAAGATATTTGAAATGAAAGCATGCCAGGTTAATTTTGATGTAGGCCTACACACCAAAATGTTGGACATCAATTTTGTTTACTCATGTTCGAGCTGAGCAGTATAGTGCAGATGCACAACACTGTAATAAATATTCATAGAGTGCACCAATATCTAAATTAGATATGCATGCTCAAATCTAGGCAAATGGTTGGGTTTCAAAACTTTGTTGTTTTCATCAGATTATGCAGATTAAAAAAACACATGCAGAAGTGTATGGAAGACATCTTGATGATAGGATCGTAGTGCGCATGTGCACGCCGATTACACGCACACATTCTAGTTCCGGTTCAAAACAGTGTTCTATGCGTGGAGTATTTTACACATCGGTAATTAAATCCGGTTAAGTATGGTTCAGAAATAAATACATCCTGTTCACATGTGTCGTTTCAGAGTGTAGTCCTCGTTAAAGTGTCATTAAACAAACCACATGTACATTAGATGCCCTGATTTAGCATCATATGTTCTATTAAATATGTGTATGTATATGAATTATTACATAGACTTATTAATGTCAATTTATGTGTATTATTACAATAGTTATTACTGTCAATTTTTATATATTTATTACATATAGTTATTAAAGTTAATTTATGTATATTATTACATATAGTATATCATGTCAATTTATATATATATATATATTAATACTACATATAGTTATTAATGTCAATTCATATATATAGCACTTAAATACAAATAACCTGAAGAGACACTATTCAAGATTCATCGGCTATTGACGTTAATAATAGTGTGTAATAATATATGTATATATATAATATACATATATATAATTTTACATATTATATAATATATATATTTTATTACATACTATTTTTAATGTCAATAGCTGGTGAGTTTTTAATGGTGTCTCTTCAGGTGTATTTGTCTTTAAGTGCTTTTTCAGCTTTATTTATGCCCTAAATTATGATATATCACATTTTCTATGATTTCCGTGGATCTACAAAATTGCTACGTTTTAAAAATTATCATCTAATTCCAAAAACCCTCCGGTCTCAAAAGCCATATTTAGGTAATGAGTGTTATATAGACAGACAGAAACAAACACACACAGAGGTAGAGACTTATGTGTAGGCCATATGTGCATAGGTCTATATATGCATTAGAACTAAATATTCACCATTACATACAGAAGGGGTGAATGACAACCATATCTATAAATCACCCGTCCTGATATGACCTTAGATGTTACCAGGACGTAAAGCTCCAACAACCAACCAGCCTATAGGGGCCTAAATCCGGACAAAAAGTGATTTCGTATGAATCAACTGTGAATAGGAGGTGGAGCCCCTGGCGCCAGCATCTACTGTTTATCTATATTAAAGTAGAGTTGATGAAATGTGAGAGAATGCAAAATAAGATACAAGATGGTAGCCCACTAAATGCTCCCGATTTGACTTTTCAAGTATATTAAGCTACATGATTTCATCAAGTATTCACCCGCAAAAGAATCAGACTATGATAGATAAGTATTTGAGCAATCTATTTAGCGCATTATATTGTGAAATCAGGTGGTTGTTTCATAACCCGGACTTCTGGCACTTTTTCTAAAGAGTTGTTTAGCAGCCCTGTCACAGAGACAGTGTTACAAGAGAAACTATAATATAACAACTAGAAATTTCCTCTTTAGAAAGCGATAATATTATATCTATAATATACACATCTATAATATATATACAAATATATAGAATATATCAAGCATATAAATATATCAAATATATCTAATATACCAAACATCTCAAATACATCAAATATATATACAAAATTAAAAGAATATATAGGCCTATACAAAACAAAATATAACAAATACATAAGCAATATAACAAACATCAAATAATATAATATATATAATATATCAAATGCATAACATAATATGTGAATACGCATATAACATAGAATACATGTGAAGTGGGCAAGACTACTTGTCCTGTGACAATTGCAGGGTTGGGCCGATTAGCTCGCATTCTGAAATGCGGGCTACTCGCCAAGACAGACCCGCATTTGCCACCATTTGTGGGGCGCCGGGTTCCCTGCTGTAACGCATTGCTAGGAGACATCAATTGTGACTTTCCTAGCAACGGTGGAAGGTTGAGCACCCGGGCTCCGACCCATCGGACGTGTTTATGCACGCTCTGATGCTTTAGACGAGATTTTGGCTTTTATTGTTGAAATTCCAAACTGATTTAACTTAACAAATACGGGAGGGGACACACTTATTGTACTTATTCATTATTTATTGATATTGAACCATGGAAGAACTCATATTGTACTAGCTAGGGTAAGAATAAAGCCGTGAGCTCTTGGAAAGGTAAATTGGAACATTCCTTGCATTCTTTACTATTCTCCATTCTTCTTGTATATTAATCGCTATGGTCAACTTGCTATTTGATTGCTTTATATGTAATTAAGGGCCTTATGCCTGGTAGGCCTTATGCAGCTGTTTAACCCATCTGCGGGAAGATAATAACTGACATATTAACAGAATTAACGTAGTGCTATTTGGCTGAAAATAAGACATTAACTTAGGCTGATTATCAGTGACAGTAGCAGAGACACAGGGAGTGTCTGCTTAGTTCTGGATTAATTCGAGCATATTAACATACATCGAATGGCGGGGAGGATAGCCAGTTAGTTAAAACAATAAGTAACTCCTTTCTATTATAAATGCGGGGAGAGGGCAAATCCGTATTTCTATGATACTCTGGCTGTCCGCCCTTAGCCCGGGAATGACAACGACGGAGACAGTCTGCCTGCAGACGGGAGGAGAGGCGGTGGCGGCCCGTGGCAGGCCCAGGAAATTCACATGGAAATAATTACATAAATTAACATGTAGGCTCGCCTTAGGTGGGGGCGGAATAGCCGAACGGTTAAACATATATACAATGTACGTAATCGATATGATATATATATATATTATATTATTATTATCCATTTATTCATATATCAACAGACACAGTAAATATTCGAATCCCAACTCACTTCTCACTATATTGTCGGCCCCTGCCTGGCTATAGAGAGCTAGATATTTGAGGCATACCTGATCCCGTAGTGGTGATGAGTCATGCTGACCGGGTGTTGCAATTATCCTTACCTGATGGGAAAATCGATGAGGGGGTAATCTCAATGTTCGGGCAGTCGCCGGCACACCGCGTCGAACCCACGCCACCTACAATTGTTGTACAGATATCCGTGGCTTACTGTCGGCATGCCTGGTCCGTGGTAAAAGCCATGTGGTGATTTTGGGTCATGTGTGAACAGCAAAGCAACAACATCCAGGTGATAAATCCAATGGTGCTCCCATGGGGGAAAAAAAGAGAGAAAAAAGCGTGGTATAAAGCAATGGGTTGTGTTTATGTGCGTATATTACGATCTAGTTGCGTTATTTTATGTGTATAATATTATACAAGCGCTTTATACTGCTATGTATAATCCTGCTCCAATGCGCCTCGTGTTGTGATGCTAGCGTCGCGGCTGTTGTGGGGGGTAGTCAATTGTGGTGGTGGTTATGGTTGTTCTAACACTGGACCGGAAAATTGAGGGCAGAGCAGCGCAGCGCATGCGTGATTGATTCAGCTTAGACAATGTATCAACCGGAAGTAAACGAGGTGGAATGAATGGACTAATTGTTAATCGCCTGGGCTCATTAACACGCACGGTGAGTCTGTGTGGCGGTGGAGGCGAGAATGTAGGGGGGGATGGAGGAGGGGGGGAGGCCTGTTTGGGATGAGTGGGGGATGTGGGGTGTGGGGTCATACTAGATAAGTGTAGGTTGGTTGTTGGAGTTTTACGTCCTGGCAACATCTAAGGTTGCATACTGGGTGTAGGTTACAGATGTGTGGTGGGTGTGGGTGAATACTGGGTTGGTTGTTGGAGCTTTACGTCCTGGCAACATCTAAGGGTACATACTAGGTGGAGGTTGCAGATGTGTTGTGGGTGTAGTATGGGTATGGTGTTGGAGCTGGGGTGATTTGATGGGGTCTGGTGGGTGTGTAAACCGGTAAATGTTGAGTTTGAGTTGATGGTGGGTGGTGGGGATGGAGAGTATGTGGTAGGTGTGGACCAGTGTATTCTGAGTGTGAGTTGGAGAGGTGATGTGTGTGAGTGTTGATCGGTAGACAATGGGTGATGGTTAGAGGTATGTAGTGTGTGCGTGACCAGTGTATGATGAGTGTGGGTAGATGTGAGGTGGGTGTGAGTTGGAGGGGTGATGTGTGTGAGTGTGGATCGGTAGACAATGGGTGATGGTTAGAGGTATGTAGTGTGTGTGTGACCAGTGTATGATGAGTGTGTAGATGTGAGGTGGGTGTGGGTTGGAGAGGTGATGTGTGTGAGTGTTGATCGGTAGACAATGGGTGATGGTTAGAGGTATGTAGTGTTTGTGACCAGTGTATGATGAGTGTGGGTAGATGTGAGGTGGGTGTGGGTTGGAGGGGTGATGCGTGTGAGTGTTGATCGGTAGACAATGGGTGATGGTTAGAGGTATGTAGTGTGTGTGTGACCAGTGTATGATGAGTGTGTAGATGTGTGGTGGGTGTGAGTTGGAGGGGTGATGTGTGTGAGTGTTGATCGGTAGACAATGGGTGATGGTTAGAGGTATGTAGTGTGTGTGTGACCAGTGTATGATGAGTGTGTAGATGTGAGGTGGGTGTGGGTTGGAGGGGTGATGTGTGTGAGTGTTGATCGGTAGACAATGGGTGATGGTTAGAGGTATGTAGTGTGTGTGTGACCAGTGTATGATGAGTGTGGGTAGATGTGAGGTGGGTGTGGGTTGGAGAGGTGATGTGTGTGAGTGTTGATCGGTAGACAATGGGTGATGGTTAGAGGTATGTAGTGTGTGTGTGACCAGTGTATGATGAGTGTGGGTAGATGTGAGGTGGGTGTGAGTTGGAGGGGTGATCCGTGTGAGTGTGAGGGAGTGTGAGTATATGTGATGTGAGTGTGAGTTGGAGGGGTTCTGTGCGCAAGTTTCCAGCGCCAAAGCACTGGTTTTCCATCCATGCTTAACTTCGGTCATTTACACTATTTAATTACAAGAACAATTTAAAGATAACAAATATAACATTCAGCTAATTTAAAGTAATTAATAGTTTTTGATATATCTAGTTAGTGTAATCTTGCAGTGTATGCATTTAATGGAGGTGGTGTTTAAGTTCATTTTCTAAGCAGAATTGTGTCAGTATAGTCTGTGTTTAGGTATAATCCAAATTTAGCTAACGAAGTGGTTGCGAGCAAGCTTTCAGTGTGTGCATTAGTAAGTTGGCTGGTTATAATGAGTAGGATGGACGATATCTTTAAATAATGCTATAATCCGATCTGCATAGGGCAACTTCAAGTCTACACTTAATACCGTTGGATACGGCGGGAATCGCCGAAAACGGCGAAAACGGATTGCCAGGATTTGTATCCTGTGATACAATGAATGTACCAGCACTCACAGCTAAGTACCATGGCATATTATCACCAATATACTTTGCTTTACTGTTGAGGTGTGTGTGTGTGTGATTTATAATGTCTAAATGACTCAAAACCACTGTTGAGTTGAGTGAACTGATAGATTCCCCTATTATCACTCACCAGCTATCACTCACCAGCACACAAATAGTATTTGTATACACTGATTCTATAGCCTGTTCTGTTTTAAACTATGTTTGAGTGAACGCTGTGGCCTGTTGCAGTAAGGTGCAGTACGTCGATTTGTAAAAAGCGATTTCAAAATTCAATGTAATACCGCCGATCGCCGTTTTTCGCAGTTTTATGTCCCTACAAATACCCATAACCAAAAAAAATTGTTCACTAGAACAATACGACAGATAACCAGTCGTTAAAAATGGAGGGAAAGGACGACAAACAGGATAACGAAATGGAGATAACGGAGCACGGAGGTAAGCATGTGGAAAAAACGGAACACGGAGATAAGCATATGGATAAGGATGAGATAGTGAGACTGGTAATCCAAACAGTCAAACAAGAATTAGCAAATGGGGTCAAAAACAAAAAGGATATAAAAGTAAATGACGGAAACGGCACGAATGACAACGGAAATGATGGAAAAAACAAAACAAAACCAAGGGACAACGACAATGACAATGAATATCAAAACCAACTGCAGGCACTACAGGTAGCGTACAACACGTTGCAAATAGAATGCACATGGTACAAATCTGAGTATGAGAAGCTCAAAGAACAAAAGAACATCACAAATGAAAACAAAGGTATAAACAATGCCAGGACTGCACCCACGGATAAAAGGAAGCCACCCACGGATACAGCCCAAACAAAGGCGACAAAAAGTGATGGGAAAAAACTCAGCATCATAATACATGGCATTCCGGAAAAAGAAGACGAAAACATGGAGAAAACTGTCACAAACATGCTAAAAGAAGCAGACTGTGACTTTGGCTGGACGGTAGTGACCAAAGCCTTCCATCTAGGAAAGAAAATGAAAAAAGAGGCAACAACAAAAAAAAACACAGACAACAACGAGCAGACCTCAGACAAAAATAAAGACAAGGAAACCAAAGATACAGAAACCCAAAACACCGAAAAAATCACAAGCAGACCAAGGAGCATCAAAATCCAGCTGGAAAAGGAGTCACATAAAAAAGAACTCTTCCAGAAAAAAAAAATGCTCCAGTCAAAAGAAAGCTACAGCAAGGTAACAATGAGGCCGGTCAGATCAGAAGCCGAAATGCTAAATGAGAAAACAGTACAACAAATGTACACACTTGCAATGGAGAACAAAAACGAAAAAATAAAGTCAATCAAAATGAAAGGATGCAATATAGAGTTAAATGGAAAAATCTATAAGCCCAATGAATTTGATAAATTAGAAATAGCAGAAATCACGCCGGAGAAGGCAGCAACTAGGGAACACACATGGGGAGTGTCTTTCCAAGGACACAACTCCCCTTTCAGCAATCTCTACAAGTGTGAAATCACTGGAAAGGATGGTAAAAAATATACATCAGCAGAGCAATACTACAGCTCAATAATGGCAAAATACCATGAGAAACACGACATAATGAGAATGATAGACAACACTGAAAATCCATATACGATAAAGGCAATGGCAAAGAAGATATGGAGAACACAGGATTGGTGCAAAACCAATGAAAACGTGCTGGAGGACATCGTCCGCGCAAAATTCACACAAAACGAAAGCCTGAAGGAGAAACTAATAAATGCTCCAGGAAACGCATTCAGAGAATGCACAAAATGCCCATACTGGGGCTCAGGTCGGTACCTGGACAGTGCCAGTGAAGGTGAAACAGTAAAACAAGGATACAAAAATAAAATGGGGAACATCCTCCAAAAAATAAAGGAAAGCCTGTGCAGGGAAGCAAATACAAATAAATAAACAAATAAACAAATAAATAAACGAGCAAAAACAAATATTTCATAAGAAAACAAGAAGTAATTGAAAATGAAGAGCAGGAAAAAGCGTAAGAGCTATCCCAGCAGGTTAGGAGGAGGTGCAAAAAACATAGCAACGCACAGCTTGCTCCACTTCCGCCCACACTAGACTAAAAGACAACAAACCGGCACGATATGGCATTGGCATGATGGATGGTATACACTACAATGAGGAATATGCCAGATATGTCAATGATGGGCTGTCAAAAGGCATCACGGGGAACTGGAGAGAGCACCACGGCTCCAAAACATAAGTATCACAAACTTTGATAGATTTCACTAACCAAACCCTAAATCATAAGTATAATCAGGTACAACTAATACACACTATAATGTTCATGTCTTCCTCTATGCGCACAGGTAAAAGTAAAAGTAATGGAGGTATGCATGACTATCTATCAAAAGGGGCCATGTGTGCTGTATGCACCAGCACATACACCCCGAATCCATCAATCACTAAGCCAAAATAAAATCAAAACAAAATAAAAAATTCACGAAATCAAGCAACCACTATCCTAAAAATATTATTTAAAGTAAAATAAATATGGTAGAAGAGATTGAATGCAAACTGGGAAGGGGCACACACTTCGCCCACCTAAACTGCCAGAGTGCATCCAATAAAATAGACATAATAAAAATGCATCTAAAAAAAGACAATCTAGATGTACTAACGTTATCAGAGACATGGTTCACTGACAAACACCAAGACAACACCCTCAATATAGACGGATATAGGCTTGTACGTAATGACAGACAGCACATTAATGCAATGAACCAAACAAAGAAAGGTGGAGGGGTTGCCATTTACTGCAAAGCCACCAAAAACCTAGACACTGAAAAGCTAAAACCAACAAATCTCTCAAATGAGCACATAGAGCTACTATGGTGCCTAATAAAAAACGAAAAGCAAGCAAATGTAGCCATAGCGAGCCTCTATAGGCCACCGTCAGGTGAAATTGAAGTATTCCTTGAAGAACTAGAAAAGAGCATAAACACGGTAAAAAAATCAACAAATGCAGAAATCTTTGTGCTAGGGGACTTCAATGTGAATTACAGCAGCAATGACAAAAATAAACTAATGCTGCAAACCACCATCAAGATCTTAGGCCTGCAGCAGCTCATCACTGAAAACACAAGGCTAAGCAACAATAGCTCAACAATAGACCTAATATTAACCAACTCAAACCATGCCACAAAATGGGGCACTAGAAGCTGGGGTATAAGCGACCATGAACTAGTATATGTAACCAGGAAAAAGCTCAAAAGCACAAATCACTATGAATACAAAATGGGCAGGTCCCTAAAAAACTACTCAGAAGATACATTAAAAAATCATCTGCACCAAAACATAAACAACATCACACAAAACAGAGATGATGTTGATATCTATTGGGACAACATCATCACAGAAATAAGAAAATCAACTGATGAGATGTGTCCCATGAAGAAAATAAAAGTACAAAAAAACCAAGACCCTTGGGTAGACAAAGACCTGCTAACACTCATCACAACCAAAAGTAAACTGGGTGATAAAGCAAAACGCACAGAAACAATAGAAGACAAACTGGCCTACCGCATCGCCAGAAACAACTCTCTCAAAGCTGTGAGAACAGCAAAAAAGAAATACATAATAAAGCAGGACAAAGACTGGGGAAGCAACACAAACAAATTCTGGAAAAATGTAAACCTATTATTCCCAAAAAATAACAAAGAAGAGCATACAAACTTCCAAGATAACGAAGGGGCAATGCTCACAGACAAAGATGCAGCAAACAAACTGAACAGACACTTTGCCACAATAGGGCAAAAGCTGTCAGAAAAATTCAAAAAAAGATGGGAAAACAGATCAGGAACTGTGGAGAATGAAATCCCCACCTGCAAAACAGATTTGATAGAAGTAAAAAAATTAATAAATGACATAGACACGAATAAACCAAGTGGAATAGATGAAATACCAACCAAAATACTGAAAGAGGCACTCCAAGCCATCCCGGCCACCATAGTAGACCTATTCAACATCTCCTTTGAGCAGGGGCGTTTTATCTCAGCCTGGAAAATGGCAACCATCACCCCCATTCACAAGGGTGGAGACAAACAAAACATGGGAAACTACAGGCCAATATCAATTCTTCAAACCCCCGGCAAGCTCATTGAAAAAGTGTTACATAGACACATCAATGAACACCTGGAAAAAAACGATATACTAAACGAAAGACAAGGGGGCTTCAGAAAATTGCACTCCACATCAAAAACAATAGCTAACCTAACAAATGACATAATGGCATCAATGAACCAAAAACAATTAGTTGGAGCCGCCTTCATTGACTTCAGCAAAGCATTTGACACAGTAGACCACAAAATACTACTGGAAAAACTAAAAACCATGGGCATAAAATCCAACACTATGGATTGGATAAGATGCTACCTGAACAACAGGCAACAGAAAACAAAAATAAACAATACACTATCAGACAACCAACCGGTCACATGTGGTGTACCCCAAGGGTCAGTGTTAGGGCCACTACTCTTTATAATCTATATAAACGACCTTGAAAAATGGTTGCAAACTGAATGCCTCCAACTATATGCAGATGACACAGTCATATATGCAAATGGCAGCACAGAAGAGGAGGTAATAACTAAACTAAATAAACTCCTACTAAAACTAGATGAGTGGTGTGAGTCCAACAAAATAACCATCAACACAAGCAAATCAAAAACAGTACTCTTCTCGCATAAACAAATGCCAGAAAGAAAACTACACTGTAAGTTAGGAAACCAAACACTAGAAAATGTAGACCATTACAAATACCTAGGCCTTGAGTTGGACAGCCAACTAAACTACAACCTATGTATAAATAAAATTATACAAAAAGTAAACCACAAACTGTGGCTATTTGCAAAGCTAAGAGACTACATGACACAAGAAATGTCAATAAAAATCTTCAAGGGCATGGTGCTCCCCTATTTTGACTATGGAGATGTAAACTACATGGGTGCGAGAAAAGAACTACTAAAAAAACTGCAAACACTGCAGATCAGAGCCCTAAAAATCTGTCTAAGAGTAGACAAGCTGCACCCAACCTATGACATACACAAAAGAACCAAAGTCAAACTACTAGAAAATAGGAGATAAATTCATTTGAAAACATTAGCATATAGCTATAGTCAAAACATTAAACTTCTAACAAAACCACAAAGGGCTACTAGAGCAAATAATGCGCCACTACTAAAGCAGACCAGAAGCCAAATAAAAGCTCATGAGAGAAGCACGCTGGAAATGGCTGCCAAGGTTTGGAATGCCCAAACGGTAAAGGAACGACAAATTCCTGACCTAAAAACTTACAAAAAATATCTGTGCAAAATAAGGCTAGGAAACCCCCAGTAAGCTGCACTGCAAAGGGGCATGTGATATGTCACGGCCCACCAGCGGGATGCCCAATGGAAAGTAACCATGCCAAAAGTAGGCAGATAACACACCACACAGCTACGTACAAGCCTATGATATGTAAATAGGAGTAGGCTAGTCTAGTAATAAGAGTAGAAAAATAAATACATATACACCAAGAAAATCCAAAAAAACTAACATAGGCTACTAACCATACCAACCAATTATCTATCTGCTACTGAAATGCAGGCAATCAAATACCTTATCAGCAGCCACTGTGTGGTAAGATAACACCAACACTACAACTGGCCAGCATTGAAAACAAGCCTGGGTACCCGGGCTTATATGCTATGGACAGTATAAATACAGCCTCAATAAAAAAAAAAAAAATTTAAAACCGGATAACCTCATTCAGGGGCCGAAAACAATGTCTACAAAGGGCTTAGATTACCATCTCATTGAAAGACTTAAAATAGTGACAAAAACAATCCTTTCAACAAATACTCTTCGAGGAGAGGTTATAGCATTGTCAAGATGAGTAAGTACTCTATGCATGCTTGTGAAATGTTGAATATGTTCATGACTTCATGTCAAATATAAATATATTTTAAGAGTTCCATTGTTGCCAGACCACGAACAGAAACAACATAATGATGTGATTTCGGTTATAGCTGTTATAGAATTATTGTATGGCCCATAGAAACTTATTCTATTTCAGTCGGTTCCATTAGAGAACCTTAGCTTGGTGTCTAACATTTCAATTAATTGTTAAATAATGTTGTGTTAGGCTATTTAGTCATATTATGCTGCTCTGGTCACTTAGTCATATATTTATATAAATGGTTGTAAGCTACTTGTTCACGGGCACTCATCCATCTATATTTCTACAGATACAACCGAGAAAGGACTATTTATGGGAATAAATGTATTTAAAGTAATAACAATTTGGATTTCCACCGCTGTGTATAACTTACATCATCAAAGGCCAGTTGCTCTCATACCATGTCTATGTGGTGTGGGAGGTTAAATATCCCTTGGGTCAGTAAAAGTGCAGGCTCGGGCTTTCTATCGACAAACTGTCTAATGGGTAAAACAAGTCTATTCAGACGTATCCATAATAGGCAGTATAAAACAAATAAACACTGTCAGTGTCACTCAAACCATGTGCTCCCGACTGAACTCATCTGAACTCTCAATTACTCCCAGTCTCACCGTTTATTGTATTTAGCCTATTTTAATTTGACAATCCGACAGATTGTCAGGCGACCAAGGCCCAAATCAACTTTTGATGGGTGCTCCATCATGGACACAACCCTGCTTTGGAAATCTATTCACGCGATTAACTGGAAACAAAACTCACATCGCATAATAACGTGTAGGCATGTTCCCATGTATACACCATTAAACTATTGGTGTTAGAACACAATAATTATGAAGATATAGGCTTACAATACATTATTATGCCTACCTGTGTTCAACGGACAAATGTGTAGGCCTAGCCTGATCAATGGTGTCCTGACATAGAAGGTGTCCTGTCATCGGGGGAACAGTCAAATGAGAAAAGACAACAACAACACAATTTAACAAATAAAAATAAAAAACAGTTCGGACAGGGATCGGTTAAAGCCGTGTTCACATGGGGAAAGTTTAAATCGATTTAGACAAGGCGAATTATATAAATCGATTTAGACGCCCGTTCACACGGGCAGTACTTGGGCCGGAAATCGATATCAGCGCATGAGCAAGTCGATACTAACCAGTGCCAGTTTTGGTTAGTCGACGTCGCCACGAGAGAGTGTGGTTCGACCTAGATATGTATGGACTGAATCGTATTGGTTTGGAAGGGTCAAAACTTCTGCTGGGCAGTGAAACCCTAAAAATAAATGATGAAAAAAATATCTGTGCACAGCTAGCGGTTTCATAGACTAAATTATATAATATGCGCTTTTGATCGTCCGGAAAGTCAACAAACTAAGGTCTCGACTGCGCATGCATGTGACGTCCTTAATCCGCCTCAGTGCGTCCACATGGGCAAAATAAATCAGTTCACAGAAATCGATTCACGTAAACTACCTCGACAAGAGGTTTACAGTATCCGGATCACAGGAATCGATTCAGCCCTAATCCGACTCAGCCGCCCGTTCACACGCGAAATGTAACCCGAACTAGGCAAGTCGATTTCTACGAATCGATTTACATTGCCCGTGTGAACACGGCTTAAGATAGGTAGGCCTACTGTGTTTCTGGTTAGCTTCAATACACTTAAAATATCTACTTTCCACAACACCACCCCATACCCTCTGATGTAGCTAAATCCCATAGGACTAAGCTATATTTTCCAATTGTATAGAAATGCACATTATGTCACGTAATTACTGCATACTCTAAACAAATTCTCTAAAGCTGCGATTCGCTTCTTTTCCACTACGTATGAATCTGATGTTCACCTGTCTGGCGGCGAAAACGCCATCTAATGACATCCACCTCCGGCAAACAGACATTTTGCCGCAGGTGGTGTAACGGCTGTTTTAGGCTGGTTCCAGTAGGAACGGTGACGCCGCTTCAACGCCTCCATGTGAAACCACCAGGTGGCGACATCTAAAGGATATGCCACGGAAATACATTGCCTATATTAAAATTGCATGGTCCGATGGCATTTGAATTTTTGTCTTACTTTTTAAATAAATATATCAAATTGATCGTTACGAGCTACTAATCATTATTCCGGAGTGATTTTGATTAAAGATGATTAGTTTTGAAGTAATTTGAGCTGAAAGAACCAAAAATAATATTGACAAGCTTGCCAAAAGTCCAGTGGCTATGACCCAGATGGTCATCTCGTGGTGACCACGTGATGTGAGATGACCTACTAATCCTAGAACCTGACAGGACTGTAGGTAGGTATTTCTGTTTGGGCTTGGAACATTCTGGGAACGGATTAGTGTCATAGGCCCATGGCGCTAGGGTTTTAAACCAAATATAATGCGTGTCTATTGTCTGCTTGTGTATGTCTGTCTATGTATATCTGTATGTGTCTGTGTGTGTCTATATGTGTGTTTCTGTGTATGTGTATGTGTGGGTATGTATGTGTCTGTGTGTGTCTGTCTCTGTCTGTGTCTGTCTGTCTATGTTTCTGTGTGTTTCTGTGTATGTGTGTATGTATGTATGTGTCTGTATGTGTGTTTCTCTGTGTCTGTCTGTGTGTGTATGTATGTCTGTGTGTGTGTCTGTGTGTATGTATGTGTGTGTATGTATGTGTGTGTCTGCCTCTGTCTGTGTGTGTCTGTCTATGTGTCTCTGTCTGTGTGTGTCTCTCTCTGCAAAGTCAGGTCGGGTGTATGTGCGTCTGTGTATGTCGGGTGTGTGCATGTCTGTGTGTTTCTGTGTCTGTGCATGTATGTCTGTGTCTGTCCCTGTGTGTGTATGTATGTATGCATGTCTGTGTGTGTATGTATGTGTGTATGTCTGTCTCTGTTTCTCTGTAAAGTCAGGTCAGGAAACACAGACACATACACAGACACAGACACCTCATTTCGCCTTCCCCTCTACGGTCCTGCACAGTAGGCCTACTAGGTTGGGCAGAGGCTAATGAGGAGATGAGATTGGCCTAGTTGGTTAATGGCCTCCGTGCATAATGGGTGTTTCAAAGTGAGTGTCTAAAGGGGTGAGCTTATAAATTCACTGGTTATTCTGTATATGTTGTCCCAAATCATTAGCTAATACACCAGTATCTAAGTTGGATATATAGGATCAAATTTAAGTAGTTGTTTTAATTTTGACAAAATTATATTTCATTGGAACATGCAACTTTAAATTGGTCGTTATAATCTTCCTTACTTTAGTTCGCTGTAACTTTTATTTTAAATGGCTAACTTTGGAGATATTTGAAGCACAAACATGCCATATTAATGTTGGCAAGTATGTCAAAACTCTGACACCATAATAGGCTTACACAATAACAGGTTCTCTTAAATTGACTCTGTATGCTGTTCTATGTGGCAACAAGTGCTTAATAAGTGTATCAGTATCTAGATGAGTGTTTTGGTTTTGAAAATTTGATGATTCATCAGATTATGCACAACAACAAAAAATATGAGGATGGCAGTTGGAACGCGTTCCCACAACCCTGCACCACTGGTTTAGTCCCAGCAACATGTACTGGCGCCTTCTGATGACAGCGTTATAGTGCTGACCCGCTGGGAAACAGTGCCACTGGCGTCACGCCACTTTATCCCAATCACATTATCCTGATACTGAGCTAACCACTCCGTGTCCTATCCTAGTAATGCCAAACACCAGGGAAGGTAGCAACAAGTGTCAAGCTTCCAAGTCTACGTCTTTATTCAAACCTGGGATTGAACCCACGACTTGCCACACGGGAAGCAGGCGCCCTACAGGTCTACTCAGCCTATCATCACTTTTTAATGGGGAGCTTTCATGAGCCATTTCTGTTGCTTTACACTTGGTGGCAGCACCCATTCCCAGTCCAAGTCGGCCATCATGGTTGGATAGAAGGGTGTAGGTGTGTGTGTGTTGGTGGTGTAGGTGTGTGGTGGGGGTTTAGGGATGTGGTGGGGGTGTAGGTATGTTTGTGGTGGGGGTGTAGGGGTGTGGTGGGGGTGTAGGTGTTTGCTGGGGGTTCAGGGATGTGGTGGGGTGTAGGTGTGTGGTGTGTGTGCATGGTGGGGGTGTAGGTGTGTGGTGAGGGTGTAGGTGTGTGGTGGGGGGTGTAGGTGTGTGTTGGGGGTGTAGGTTGGTGGTGGGGGTGTAGGTGTGTGGTGACGGTTTAGGGGTGTGGTCGGGGTGTAGGTGTGTGGCGTGTGTGGTGGTAGTGTAGGTGTGTGGTGAGGGCTTAGGGGAGTGGTGGGGGTGTAGGTGTGGTGGGGTGTAGGTGTGTGGCGGGGGTTTAGGGATATGGTGGGGGTATAGGTGTGTGTGGTGGTGTAAGTGTGTGTTGGGGGTGTAGGTGTATGTGTGGTGAGGGTGTAGGTGTGTGTGTGGTGAGGGTGTAGGTGTGTGGTGGGGGTTAGGTGTGTGGTTGGCGTGTAAGGGGTACTGGGGATATAGGTGTGTGTCATGGGGCTTAGGGGGTATAGATGTGTGTGGTGGGGGTTTAGGGCTGTGGTGGGGATGTAGGTGTGTGGTGGGGGTTTAGGGATGCTAAAAATTGTGAGGTGCCGCTCTGCAAGACACCCCTACACCCCCACTGTGACATATGCTAATATGTTGGAGAGCTGGTTACGGTGCGTTGGGCACGACCAGGAACCAGCCAGGGACCAGCGGAGGAACCAGCGAGAGTGAACCCGAATAAACCACTTGTATCACGGACACGGTGGAGTCAAGTCTTCCATTCATTACATGGTGTCAGATCCGGACCAAGATACCGAAATGTCGCTTCAAGGCTTGAAACCGCCAGGACATTTAAACATGGACGAACACCTTGCCATCAATTGGCATAAGTGGTACGGTAGCTATGAAATTTACGCTACGGCAGCGGGGATAGCTGCTAAACCGGAAAAAAATGCAAGCATGCATTTTCCTACACATGGCAGGGCCAGAGGCCCAGAAAGTGTATCGTACCATGAAGTTCACGCCCGCTCAGCAGGATAAAGCTAAGATTCCTTATAAGTGGTATGCGGTATGCGGTATGCGAATGGAAGGATTCCTTCTACGCGGTGAGCGGCAAGCATCTCCCCACCCCCACCACTACCATATGTTTCCACTCAGCACCCTTGTGTGTGACCGTTCCGTAATGCTCAGTCGCCTCTCCTCGTCTAAAACTAATGGGCAAGTGCGACTGACATTTCTATTCGCATACCGCATGCCGCATGCCACACCGATCGCTACAGGGACCGATTGAGTTGTTGCATTCGCATTCGCATTCGGACGTAAGGAATCACCCCCATTGACTTAGATGCTTTCCGATTTTTTGCCGCATTCGCATACCGCATACCGCGTGTAAGGAATCTTAGCTTAAGCTTGCACCCCTCATGGAAGCATTTCGCCACTACTGCGAATGCAAGACAAACTTTACGGTTTTGTGTTACAAGTTCAACTCATATGACCAAGGTGTGGAGAAAATGGATAGTTTCATAAGAGAACTGAAGAATATAATTCTGCACTGTGAGTACTGTGAAGCTGCAGAGTCGTTATTGTGTGACCGTATAGTGTGTGGAATTAAATGTGACACGTTACGGGACAGGTTATTGCAAACGCCTAAGCTGTGTGAAGACATGTGCCGCATGAGCGAGCACACAGCAGCTCAGTTGTCGAGAGACAAGGCGACGGCAGCAGTGGATGCCATTAGTAGGCGTCAACCATACCAGGCGGCAGCACCGGCGACGAAGCCTGCACCTGCCTGGGGACGGAAATACTCGGCGAGTGCACCCAACTCAGGACGAACACCATGCGGATGGTGTGGTTATAACCACCGTAAGGGACAGTGCTCAGCTAAAGGAAAGCTGTGCGCCGGCTGTGGGAAAATACCCACTCACCACACCCATAAATCCCCATACACCCCCACCACACACACCAAAATCCTCACCACACCCCTACACCTCCACCACACAAACATATGCCCCCACCACACACACCTACACCCCATCCCACCCCATACCCACTCACCACACACCCCTACCACTCACCAAAATCCTCATCACACACCCCCACCACACACACCTAGACCCCACCATACACCCCTAAATCCCCCCACCCCACACATCAAAATCCTCACCACGCCCCTACACCTCCACAAAACACCCCTACACATCCACCACACAAACATACGCCCCCACCATACACACCTCAACCCAACTACACCACCTCTTATTTACATACACTTGATAGTAGAAGGAACTGCTTCTAATAGTTTATCCAACCAAAGCATTACAGAGACCGGCATGGTGCGCCATCTGACGAGAGACTCATGCAAACTGAAAGGTCCCCATTGCAACCTTTGTTATATTCACAACCAATACAGGATTTCCACCACTAACCCGCCCTCTACGGCAGTGGAAGAAATATTGTTGTGGGCAGTAATTCATTGTGTACCATGCTCTGTTGAAAAGGTTTTATACATGATTTCCACTACTATATATATATATATATATATATAATGTATATATATATATATGTATATATATATATAGATTAGTTAGACGAATCTTACCTGGGTATAGATGATGGATAACTGTTGTTTTACCGAGGTATAAGCCTCGGATAGACGTGGGCTAGGGAGAGGTAAGCACATCCGGTCCAGCAATCTTTACCTACTTAATCAGGATAAATGAAACAAATAATCTAAAAGTACATCAATGGTGACAATGGTACTAAACTGCGAAGTTTCCTTGGTATAAGCAAACGAATAGACGTGGAAGGGTGTGGCGGGAGGGCCCTAGCCCACGTCTATCCGAGGCTTATACCTCGGTAAAACAACAGTTATCCATCATCTATACCCAGGTAAGATTCGTCTAACTAATCTATTTTACCTCGGTATACAGCCTCAGGCTAGCCTCAGGCTAGGGAGAGGTTTACGTAATCTCATTTATCCTGTATTCTTATGTCACAAGTCAATAATAATTGTTAAACATACATTATCATCAATCAGCAAAATAACATTTTTGCTGAAATCGAAGTGTATTCTCACCTAATGCCGATCTAGTCTTGTAGCAGCTGTCGGGCTAGTGTGCTCGACTTTTCCAATCGTTTGTTGTAGTGGGTAGCAAACGATCGTGCTGTTTTCCATCCTGCATGGGCCAGGATCTGCTTGACAGAGATGCCAAGCAGTCGCGCCTTAGATGCCATAGCACCTCTTGTTGAGTGTGAGGCATATTTGTCCGTGTCAACGCCTGCCAATTTCAACATACTAATTGTCCATCTCGCTAGAGTATCTCGCGAAATGCCCTTGTGTGGCTTAATAAAGCTCACTAACAACTGTCTTGAAGTTCTCAAGTCCTTGGTCTTGGATATATAGGCCCTAATGGCTGATACAACACAAAGTTTTGGGTCTTCTTTGAAACTACTTACACTAATAGTAGACAAAGGGTCACCTAATCTGTTAGATTTTAACAGCTTTGACAAATCAAATGTGGCCTCATTTCTATCTATCTCTAGGCCATCTAGTGATAGGGCAACAATAGTTTGTCCCCTATGTAGTGTTACTAATAATAAGAGCAACGCTACCTTAAACCCTAATTGTTTGAGATCTAAATGCCTATTATGAGGCCACTGTCTTAGCAAATCAAACACTACCGAAACATCCCAGAAGCGACTGTACTTCGGTTTGGGTGGGTTTCGTTGATAAATCGATCTTACAATCCAATGAATAACATGGTGTTTACCAAATGTCTCATTATTTATCCGTGGAAGGATGACGGATAAAGCACAGCGAGCAGCATTAATAGATCCAAACCCTAAGCCTTCGTCCTCTAACCCTCGGAGAAAATTACCAACTTGGGAAATAGTAGGATTCATGGGTTTGACTTTCTTAATTAAACAATAAACACCCCACTTTTTCAAATATGTGGTATACATTTTAACTGTACCTTTACGCCAAGCATCTGCGACAAGTCTTTGTTGTGTAATTTTATCTAAACCGAATTGTTCTAAATATTTATTTAAAAAAGGAATGCCAACAACGGTGTTGTGGACACGTCCCCTCTTTGTTTTAGAGGGCCTTGGTGTGTCAGATTGCCTGGTGATCTTCGGAATCGGAGGCAATCTTTGGCGGCTGCCTGTATGCCCGGTAGCCAAGGTTGCGTGTCCCAGTTGGGAACGATTAATATTGCGTGTGCTTTGTCCATCTTTATCTTTCGGCTTACCCGGCTGATCAGGCTGAATGGGGGGAAGATATAATAAAATTTATTCTCCCATGTGATAGAAAAAGCATCTATATGCCAGGCATCAGGTTCTGGATGCCATGACACATATTTGTCAATTTTACAATTGTTTCGTGAAGCAAACAAGTCAACTTCAGGTTGGCCCCACTTTTGGCACACTGTGGTGAAAATGTCTGGATTAAGGGACCATTCCAAATGGTCATGAAAATGTCGACTTTTATGATCTGCTAAGGTATTTTGCGTTCCGGGAATATATGCTACTGTTAGCCAAACTTTATTCATTTGGGCCCATTCCCAAATTTTTCTAGCCATCGCATTACATGGCCTGGACTTTGTTCCACCCATGTTTCGTACATATGCCATTGCCGTTGTATTATCCGTTAAAATACGGATGTGTTCACGTGGTACCTTAACTAAACTAGCAAGGCCTAAATAAATAGCTCGTAGCTCTAAAACATTAATGTGATCTGCATTTTCTTCTTTCAACCAACGTCCCCCTGTTGCTATGGAATCGCAATGTGCCCCCCAACCTTCTAATGAAGCATCAGTAGTCACTACTGTGTTGGGTTCATTCATCCGTATAGGATTGGGGGAATTTTGAATATTATTAAACCACCAGTTAATGTCTTTCATTCCATCTTCTGAAATAAACATTTTCCTTTCAAAATTGCCTTTAGTACGAGCCAACCCTAAGTTTTTATCTATTTCTAAAGATTTTATGTGGGCTTTACCATATAGAATAGCCGGGGCGTAAGCAATAAGTATGCCAACTAGCACCGTGACCTGTCTTATCTTTGGCCTACTTAAGGCGACCAAGTGAGATGCCGTATCGTGAAACTTAGTCAGCTTGTTATCGGGGAGTGAAACAGTCATACAGCGTGTGTTAATAATAAAGCCTAAACATTTAAGTTCAGTTGTGGGGACAAAAACTGACTTGTTATGATTCAAATAAAAACCTAACGTTGTCAGAAGGGAACATAAATCGTCAACAGCGTGTTGACACTCATCAAATGATTGTGAAACAATGAAAGAATCATCAATGTAAGGGAACATAGTATGACCCTTATTTGCCATGACCGAAAAAAACGGTTTCAATAATTTAGTAAACAAGCGTGGAGCGCATGCTAAGCCATTTGGCATACATGTAAATTGAAATAGTCTATCTTCCCAAATAAATCTTAAGAATTTGCGGTGTCCTTCAAATATCGGGACAGTATAATATGCATCTTGTAAATCAACACTAGCCATCCAAGCATTCTCTGTAACCAAGTCTCTGGCAGTGTCCAGGGAAAACATTTTGAAATGTTGATATTCTACAAGTACGTTCAACTTAGTTAAATCTAAAATCATGCGAATATCGCCATTTGGCTTTGGCCTTGAAAATATATTAGAGATAAATTCTCCTGGGGTGTGAGGCACCTCTTCAATGATACCTTTAGATTCAAAAAGTGCAACTTGTTCTGATAATGCTTGTTTCTCCAAGTCATTAAATCTATATGGGAAAGGTACCCGTTGTTGTAACGGGATTTCAGTAAATGGAATCTTAACACCGGTAACAATATCTAAAATGTTAACGTCAGTAGTGATTTCGTACCAAGAAGAAATACAATTAAATATGTTCCCCGCACAAAATTCGCTTACATCTGTTTGTGTAGATTCTGCCACCAACTTAGGAAGTTGGGTTTGTGTAGCAATGTCTATTTGTTGCCTGGGCGTGGGAAGGATTGTTTCGGGGCAAACTCCTTCCTGAACGGGCGGTTGCCGTCGTTCCAACCTTGCCTGTCTCCCCGACCTCTGCCTCTGGGCTGAAAGCCGTAGGACGGGCCGGACCTGCCAGCTCTGCCTCCTCGGCGAGGACGAAAATCCCCTCGGGGGCGACGAAATCTTGACGAGTCGGCTTTCTTGGCCGGCTCAAGGTTACGACCACTCTTGGCTTCCGTCTCGACCTCCTTGAAGAGGTATGGAAGTTGGCCACCAAACATTTTACCTTTATCCAAAGGTTTGCCCTTGATGGGTTTGGGCGGCAAAAAGAGAGTATACTCCTTGCCATCGTTGTCCATGACCTTCTTAGATCTGGCTACTTCCTTCCCAGCTTGTGTGGTGACCGCTTTGAACACGTTTTCGTATCTACGGTAGCTCAAGAAGTTACTGGCAGCTGTGAGGAGGGCCACGCCCTTATCCATGCCTCTGGCCAGTGAGGAGAACTTGTTCTCAGTTTGCATCCGGTTAGCTACCGGAACGACTGAGGCGAGGACCCCTAAGACCGCTTTGTGAACGGTAAACAGAGCAGTCTCGAAGCGCTTCTTCTCCTCATTCAGATGGATCCCAGCGTCCATCTCTTTCACTACTTTTATCCCGGAAATTTGCTCAGTGATTTTGTTGATCACCTCAGCTGGCTTAAAGGTGTTAAAATGTCCCTTTATAGTCTCGCGCATCATAGTCGTTGTTCTGACTTTCTTTCCCTTTTGGATCGGGCAGCGCTTCCGAATCTTGCCTCCCAGGTTGGCATAAAGGCCAGCCCTTTCCGTGTCTGAGTCCGACTCAGTAGTTGACGAGTCGGACGATGAATCGGAAGAAGAATCTTTCTTCTTCTTCTTACTTTTCTTCTTTGGCTTCTTCACTTTCTTGCCCTTGGTGGCTTTGGTGTAATCATCACCAGAGGAGCTAGCCGGTCGTTTCCGCTTTTTGGCCTTAGGGCGCGGGGGCTCAGGTGCCGAATCCGTCTCTTCGAAATCAGAGACATCCTGCCAGTCTGAGTCAGCTGGCGGGAATTGTTGGTCCTTGCTGTAGAGCTCCTTCATCTTTTGCTCCACTAGCCTATTGACCTGTAAGGTCAAATCGCCTGGGAACACCTCGTCGTCCTCACTCTCTCTATCTGAGAGCACATGTGCCCCCTGTAGTGGGGACGGCGGAGCTGTCCGATCCGGTGACGTATCGTAGCCGGTAGGCACGCGTCCCTCCGCAGCGGCGGGCGGCGGTTTGTTTCGCTTCGTAGCCATCGGTAGTCTGTAACCAAAAAGGAAACTTAGTAACCGGAATCAACTCAACTGAACACCAAAGTGACGCCAGGGAACCTGGGTTGAGGATCTTATTGGTAAAGAGTAACGTATTTACACCGTTCTCAATACAGGCGTGGTAAGCTAAGTTTTCCGTAGGTTTTTGGGTATCGAAACCAACCATACGTGGGGTAGGCTTCTAGAACCTCCCATCTCTCTGTCGCGTACACTTCTCTCACCCGCGGCTACTGCGCCAGCAAGTGAGAGAAAATGCTACGAAACTCGGAGAAACGCCTCATCAAAAGGGGAGTCTATAAAAGAAACCCAGGATCATCCCCAACAACACCCTCTATTAGGGTCCGAAGGAATCTCCACAGGAGATGTGACGGTGTCAACATCTCTACCCGTACAAAGCGGGTTTAATCGAACCACAGAACCAAGACAAAGGAATCCTTTGTTCTATCCGATTCAATTTTTAAAATGCTAATCTTGTCCAAACTGGACGTACGAAAGTTCTGAACTTTCCAATCTAGATGCGATAGTGCATCATAAACAAGCTTAACCAAAATAATCACGATTACTTACAGTTATTAGCTTTTTGTAGATAAATCCAACTGGAGCAACTCACGAGCGTCCTCCGGTCGTGAGTTTTTTATGCTAATTGCTGGACCGGATGTGCTTACCTCTCCCTAGCCTGAGGCTAGCCTGAGGCTGTATACCGAGGTAAAATATATATATATATGTATATATATATATATATAAAGTCTGGCACCGAATATGCCTAGGATAAGCGGTACTAAAGAAAACTGATTAGTTTGTCTGTTATATTGTTGTAAAGAAAACAACCAGGAGAATAATCATTACCGACATACATATATATATATATGTATATACATTATATATATATATACATTATATATATATATAATGTATATATATATATACATTATATATATATATTATATATATATATAATGTATATATATATATATATATATGTATGTCGGTAATGACTTTTTTCCTGGTTGTTGTTTTCTTTACAACAATATAACAGACAAACTAATCAGTTTTCTTTAGTACCGCTTATCCGGCGCCAGACTTTATTTGTGTATCGTTGCTGAGATCATTTCAATAGGTCTCTCTTTTATATTTAACATAGGCTACATATCACCCGTAAAGCTACATAGTCCGATGGAAGCACTTATCTAGATTTCTTCCTGCGTAAGTTAGATGCTACTGCACTTATTAAACATCTGTTGGTGCATGTACTTATGATGTACTTATGGGCCACCATACCAACTCAGTGATCTATTGTCTATAGCCGTGTTCACACGGGCAAAATGTAAAGCGATTTAGACAAGGCGAATCATATGATTCGATTTAGTTTGAAAGTGTTTCGCGTTCACACGGGCAGTGCTTTGCGTCGATTTAATGCGGAAATCGATATCTGCGCATGAGCAAGTCAAGACTAACCAGCGCCAGTTTCGCTTCGTGGACGTCCGCACTAGAGAGTGTGGGTTCGACCTAGATCTGTTTCGACTGAATAGTATTGTTTTGGAACGGTCAAAACTTCTGCTGGGCAGTGAAACCCTAAAAATAAATGATGAAAAAAATATCTGTGCATAGATAGCGGTTTCATTAATTAAATTATATAATATGCGCTTTTGATCGACCGGAAAGTCAACAAACTAAGGTCTCGAATGCGCATGCGTGACATCCTTAATCCGCCTCAAGTAAGTCGGTTGTGTTCACACGGGCGATCTAAGTCGCTTTATAAAATTTGCTTCATATAAACCACCTACAGAGGTGGTATAGATGAAGCGATCTAGTTGATTCGAATCAGCCCTAAACCGACTCAGACGCGCGTTCACACACCAAATCTGAGCCGAACTAGGCAAGTCGATTCATATGATTCGAATTAACTGCCCCGTGTGAACACGGCTAATGTGTGCTACCACCTTGTGGAAATAAAGAGTTGACAACATGGCTTCCAGAATCAAGCATAGTCTTTCACCACGTAGAATACACGACCATGAGATGGTGAAAGCTGTTCTACATGCAGTGAGATGATTCATAATGGAATGACCAATGTCCATGTAGGTGACATTTAAATTTAAATATAATAGAGCCTGTCAATGCTGAATACTACTGCAAACTAAAGTAAATCAGAATATAATGATAAAACTAATACAATCACCTAAACAAAAATTAAATGATATATATGACATTGACAAACACAAAACCATCGGATTATGCAACTTTAATAAATAATGCAACGGTGACAATTCCTTCAAGCTAATCAAAACCACTCCTCTCAGGTTAAGATTCTGTAATTAACGCTAGTGTCTGTAAGTATTACCGTCAATGTCAACAAGTCATAAATACGCCAGTTCTGGGTTGGCCTATTAGAAGCTGGTTCCCCCAGTGGCAGCCATCAATGGTTGTTTTCATATGACGTCATATTGACTTCGCAATGCACTATGGGTATGTGCTCCAATTTGCTACCCAACAACTGTTTTGTTTGTTGTTTTACGTCCTAGCAACATCTAAGGGCATATCAGGATGGGTACCAACTTGTGACAGTGTGCACTCATGGTGACTTTATAGTGCTGCCCCACTGGGAGATCAGGTCACCAGCACCATGACCTGATATCCCACTCAGTCACATTATCCAGACACTGAGCCAACCAGTCCTTGCCCTATCCTAATAACGCCAAGTGCCTGGCTAGGAAGCGACAAGTATAAATTTTTAAGTCATTGGTTTGACTCGACCATGGTTCAAACCCACAATCCCATGGGTTCAAATCCCCCAATCTCCCAAAACAGGAGATGGACGCTCAACTCATTCGGCCATCCCGTTTGCTACCCAACAACGATATCACACTAATGGCCCTGTCACACTACGACGCTTCTCTCGGCGACCCGTCAGCGTTGAAAATGAAATCCCGGGCGTCGAGAAACGTCAAACTTTTCGGCGGTTTGGGGGAAAAGATCGGCGTCAGCGCGGCGCGTTATGCGCGCGCGGCCAACGTGTGTCGACGCGCTGGGGGGAAAAAAAAAAAAGTTTGGCGCGACGTCTTCATTTAACCTTAAATGTTGCTAGGGCCTAAAACAAAAACGGCCCAGTTTGCGCAACGCGTGAGCAACGACCCTCCCGCGCGCGCGCCGTCTTCCTAGCGTTCCCATAACGTTATGCCGGCGCGTCCAACGCAGCGCGACGCGCGCCTAACGTCCTTACCCATATATTTGCGCGCGCTGGCGGTCGTTGGGTTGTTTTGGACAGGTTCAAAACACTCAGCGACCAATAACGCGCGCCGACTTTCGCCGGCGACAAAGAAGTGTACCGACGTGTACCGACGCGCCCATAACGCGCCACCAGCGCTTCTCGATATTTCACCAAATATCGCCCAAAAACACCACACGTTGACGGGTCGCCGGCGAGAAGCGTCGTAGTGTGACAGGCCCATAAGACTTATATAGCAAAATTGTTTGTATCCCCCCCCGACCTTTTGGTCTGTATTATAAAATCAAATGCTACAGAAATATAGAGAATTTGTATGCTTTTCTAAGCATAATATGATAAAACAAGAACACCATGTTCAGGCCAAAAAAGGACAATAGTGAATTATCTTTACTGCCGATTGTTTTTATTTTCTCACCCAGTATTTGGCCTGTATTTATCAAATATTATGTCTCGAAAATATATAGTTATGTGTTATTTAAAATTTACCATGTTTATTTCACAGCAAATTTACCTTTTAGATGGGTTTTTTTCAAGTACAAAATGATAAACAAAACCTCCGCTGAGTGAAGTGCTTCATTAAACAACCACCATCCTACAAAGTTAGGATACTTAAATGGCGCCACACAATGCAAACTGGGTAATTTCGATCATGTACACGCTAATTGGCGCCGGAGTGTGGATAAACTAATGTAAACACAACTCTGTATTTCCTGTTCAAATAATTCTTTCATAGTAAAATGCTATTCTATCAAACATTATTGACAACAGCCTGTGGGTTTCAATAGCAAAAGGAATATCCCCGAAATTTGTACTTTAATGTTTATTAATTTATCCAATCCATATGCAAAGGTTGTGTACACCAAAGCAAAGACCCTATAATACTAAGACGGCTCACTCCCTATCTCTCCCATGGTAATGTAAATTTCGCAGTGCCACCTTGTGGTGGGTTTGATCAGCCCGGCTGCTGGTTGGTTTCACATGTAAACACATACAATTATATTATACATGAGATAGGTAAGTGAATATGAAATTACTATGAACAAATACACATTATCATCAGCATCATCATCATCACACATCTTTCACATTCACATATACATTTATACATATAATATAGCACCTGTTTAACCAAGAGAACAGCCAGCACACCAAGTGGTGGGTTTTATCATTTTGATTACACAGTACAGGCTGAGTGAGCTGTCTTAGTATTATAGGGTCTTTGACCAAAGGGATGCCAGTGAAGTCTTAAAAAAACTAAAACCCCAAAACCCAGAATTGTTGTGGAAAGGTGAACGCACATCCCAAACCTGACCTGCTCACTGCCACCTTCGAGCAGTTTGCATTGACTATGTAGGCAGAGTGGTTGATGTTGTTGCAGTGAGCGTATTCCATAGCTTAACCATTGCGAGTCACTCAGAACCCAGGTCCAGAATTGTCAGGGACTGTGTAATTGGCCTACAACTACATGACCTTGAAAACCCTAACTCAGCAGTGCCTTGACAGCTAGGAGACTGGTAGGTACTAACATTTACAATGCAGACCGATGGTTCAGGGAGCTGATAAGACAAGGGTCGGAGGGCAAACTTCCTTTTTTTTCTTAATTTAAAGAAATACCATTGCCTAATATGATCATAGCGTTTCCGAGCTCTTGTTCTTCCACGCAAAATTTAATTTGGGGTAGGGATGGATGAGGGAATTTATTGTGTGAATCAATGCAACTTGTAGAAACCTTGAGGGCTGGCATCCCTGTCACCAAGAACCCAGCTACCCACCACATGACTCATTAGCAGAGCTGAGGAAGATTTGATTGGACAGCGCACTGAGGAAACCAGAAGTGGCGTATTCAGGTACATCATGACACACTGGGCCTACCTGTATGCATCACAAATTTCGAATGAATTTACTATACTGTTAAGAGTTCATTTCCACCATAAGTATTGCCATTGAAGTCAACATAACAATAAATGCGAGTAACCTCTGCTTTGCCCTTGCAGTAGCTTCGAGTTCATTAGCGATATACTCCTCCTTTTTCACATCTTTTGCTTTCTTGCTTTTGAGAGCGTCTCCATAATGCATTCGGTAAAACTCATCAAAGTCATAGATGGCGGTTCTTCCAGTTGGAATTTTTCCTCGCTTCCGGAATGGTCCCTGATGGTGCCGCAAGAAGTCCTCATAGTCCTCATCCACCTTCTCTCGAAATGCTCCTTTGAAAGGTGCTGCCCCGTTAAGCCCCTGATCATACTCCTGCCGCTTGATTATGTTACCGAGAACCTCATATGCTTCAGAAATCTCATTAAAGAGAACCGCTGCATTCGGTGATGTGTTCACATCCGGATGGTACTTCTTCGACAACCGGAAGTAGTTTGCCTTGATTTGTGATGTGGTGAAATGCGGGTTTGCCTCTAGAATGCTGTAATAGTTGATGATGTGGGTGGCAAATCCACGAAGTGTCAGAGGTGGCATCTTCAGGTCACTCAGTGTGAAGACCCTCGGCGGCAGCTTCGGGTGACGTCCTGACATCGCACACTGCAGATGCCTGAACAAGATGGTGAACTGCTGACCCCGGATAAACATTGCGGTTTGCACAAGATGCTATCACTAGGTGGTTACTTGGACCAGTCGTGGATCAGGAAGACATACTGGTCATATTTTGGTGTTCTCCTCGAGGTTCTGGCAATAAAAGTAAACCACATAGAGATTATAAATTAATAACAATGTCTTTAATCTGCTTCATCCGTCCAGAAGAAGCTTTAGGACAACAAATATTAACATGTCACAGAATAAAAATCAGTCAGTAATAATTGTAAATCTAGCTATAACCCGAAAACCTGTTATTTTTAAATACACCATTATTCTTCACAATAATTCTTGGTTTAGGCAGGTCTTTTTTTTTCTTAAAAGTAAGCGGTATGGTAAATGTCTTCCTTTACTCATCAATAATTCAGTAATAATTTAGTCCGCCCGTATGTGCCCTCATCACGTGACCTAGCATGGTTCCCCACATGACCAAATATGGTTTTGTATTGGGGTGTCGTTAAACAAAAAACAAGCAAAATATATATGGTTTCCCAGAGACCAGAGAATACTTTTAGTTTGCACTTGCACATTAGCCTTTGTGGCACTCTCCCTCCACATATTCAGTTACATAAACAGAAAACGTGTGCTTGGAGAGCATTTGTCGGAGTGCAGTTCCAGACTCAGCAGCCTATACAGTATACCGGGTTCGTTTAACACTAAGTTTTAACTATGCTGAGTGAGCAGTATTGATAGATGTGACATTGAATTCCATCTGAATGGTTGTACGGATTAATCAGAGGATTTTTTGTTTCTTGGAGTTTTATATCCTGGTAACATCTAAGGTCATATTAGGACGGGTACCCACTTGTGACTGCGCACTCAAGGCAACTTTATAGTGCTGCTCCACTGGGACACCAGGTCACCAGCATCATGATCTGATATCCCACTCAAGTGACATTATCACTATGCAGCTGGGAATCGAACCTGCGCTCTCCCGATTCGGCCATCGCGTCCGGTTTAATCAGAGTAACCATGCATGCTAATTATATAATCAGGGATGAAAGTGGTCTTGAATGGAAAACAAACCCGAAAATCGACCATGACATTTCTGCAAGAATAATAAAGACAATGGTTTACTTTTTTTATGGCTTGTTATTTGCACTATGGAGAGTGAGATTCCTTAATATTGGGCTGGTTAGGCAAAATAATTTCATGTGGGACCTTAAAAATCCGGATTTCCCTGAATTTGGAAATTTGTGACCGAACCATCGCAAAACAAATTAAGCTTTAAAAATTCAGAACTACTCAAATAAGCCCCATAATCCCCATCCCCCTAAAAAAAATATTTTAATGGTTATCGTCCCCGTCTATGCCTGAAAAATCGCTCCCGTCCATGCCTGAAAAGTCGCCCGCCCCTGATTTTAAAATAAATTGTTTGTTAAACCTGTTAAAAATGCATCGGGCTAGCAGCAATTCAGCTTTCGCAAACACACAATCTGTGTAAAATAGTAACCTTTAAGTCAGTTGGAAATGTTGCCTTTATTATCCATTAAGATGCAGCGCACAAGGAGCCGTAGGCCTACACGTATATCCAAGGGCATCGTCAGCTATCTCTGCATTCAGTGCTGAGTCACTGGGAAATTAACAAGATGATAGCTATGTATTACATCTACGTCATACGCCAGAACAATAAAAACCACCAGCCCGACCCTGAATTGCGTGATCAAAGGGGTGATCACCAACTTTGGGGGAGGATGGGGGGGTGCTTAATGTTGTATCACCAGAATCAAAATTAAAAGACGTGCACAAATAGATCAATCACTTTGGGGTATCTTTAATTATATAACGGATTTATAAGTATAAATCCGTTAAATATAATAATTTGACACTTGTAACTGCTTGAACAATAGAGGGAGTGCATGTGACGTCATCACTCAGCAGTCAGTGGTCAGCCATCTTGGATTACGAGCACCCTCCCTAGCCATGTTGTGAATGCATGTAGATGCAGTAAAACAGAGTTTTCTTGTGTTCTGGGAAGTTCTGGTCAGTTTACATACAATGTGTTTACTTACAGCACTTTAGCAACACCTTCTGAGGCCAAACTACTCAAAACAGTGACAAATAAACCAACAAATCAGTGAATAAGCACAGTGTAGGCAGTTGCAAGCCTTCTGTATGTAATCCAATATGCATATGGCCACCAAAAGTTGTCTTGTGATGTCATTACACCCCCTCGATAGACTACATCACGGTTCCGACTGCGCATGCGCTGAAAACGGTGCCGGGAGCAGAGCAAAGGCGTACGGCCATTGAGTTTGCCGATACGCTTTGGGCAAAACTGGCATTTTATTCAAATAAATAGAAATACATAACAAGTTGGTACAAACATGGACTGAAGTATGCAATATAATAATATAATGAATATGTTTAAGATACAACTCTCCATAATTAAGAATTTTGAGCTAAGAAAATACCATTTCAGTCACTTTACAGGCTGATGTTTACATCACCATTGATTAGTCAGAAGTAATTCTTGTTCTAAATATTAAAATGTCAAATGTGTCAACAAAAACTTGTTTCAAAGAAATATAACCAATATCTGATTAACCCTACTCATTTTCTATTTCTATATGTCATTACCCATAGAATATAAATAAAAACATGAATATAAATAAAAACATGAATATAAATAAAAACATGAATAAAATAAACAAAACTGACTCTGGCTATGGCTCTAACACTAGTCTGAGTGCCTAGATTTGTCTAAATCTAAATGCATATGCCATAAGATGTGCTGATTATATTGATGTAAATGTAATGCTGGATAAAAGATTAATATCTTAATTTATTATATATATTTTTTTAGTTGGTATTCTATGTTTCAAACAAGAGCTGAGATGAGCTGAAACTAGCAGATTTCATAGCTGCACCCAGTGTATTAGCATGTTCCATGTGCTTCTCGCAGGTTTGTTTTGGTCTGATGCATCCCACAATGCACCATGCCACTGGAACCGTGATGTAGTCTATTCACCCTATTCACGACATGGCCATGTGGAAACCAGACAGAGGGCACTTACGCGTCTGCGAGGCGCCGCTGTATGTAAAGTAATGTGAATACTTTTTTGTCGACCAAAACCTCTCGAAATCACTCAAATTTGAGGGTATTCATTTTTTAAAGTAACATATTCATCTTTGCATACCTGTTTTCTACTTAGTGGCCAATTTTCACGAAGATTGGGTGACCCTTGCATGGTGATTTTTCCCATTCTTTAACTACAATGTGACTGTCAACTTCAAGTCTGCATAGTTATGGTGGTATCATGTAATGCAGCACTGTCAGCGTAGCTATCTGTGTAACACAGTTAAATAACTAGTCTTAGTAATTACAAATTAATAAAAGCTTTAAAACGGTTAAAATATATTTTTTAAATATATCTATATTAAGAAAGTTATGCAATTTTGAATTTAAGAAAAGATTGGCAGCCAAGGTGAGTGACTTTGTTGACATTGCCTACTGAAATGCATCTGATCATCACTCAATCTTCATGAAAATTGACCAATAAATAGAAAAAAAGGTAAGCAAAAATAATTATGATAGGTTCAAAAGTTAATATCTTCAAATTTTACTCCTTTAATTTATGTAGTACTAGTAGTTCATACACATCGGCACATTTCCAATAATGGCGCTTACTCAGCCTCGTTCTGGTGCCTAATTAGGTCGCGCATGAATAGGGTGAATATACTCATTGACAATGTCAGTGACAGTTATGTACTTTAGCTGACTACATTTTGTTTTGTTAAATAATGTATCTTCTCAACGAAGCTTGTACATGGATTCGATGAAATACCCTATGAACAATGTATGATTCATTTGAAGATCCCAAGCATGTACTACAGACAGGCCCAGGGGGATATGATTGAAGTATTCAAATATCTCCATGGTATCTACAAGACAGGTAGGCAGCCCCCTTATCAGAGACTCCAACACCAGGACCAGGGGACACTCCCTGAAGCTGAGGAAGCGGTACTCCAGACAGGACGTGTGACACAACTTTTTCGGCTTTAGGGTGGTTGACCTGTGGAATGACCTGCCGGAGAGTGTAGTAGCAGCGGAATCAGTGAACTGTTTCAAGTCCCGACTGGATGCATACTGGTCAAGCATTACATATATCTTGGAGCCAGTGACAGTTGCTATGATCCACCAAATCTGAAGAACTGGCTCCATTTCTATCAATTAAGAGTGGCTAACAGGTCCAACGCTAGATACAAGATTCACCCCGTACTGCTGCAGTAGGGGTGCAAACCAGCCTTATGTAAAAGCTGGTGAAAATGCGGGTCAAAGAATTGAGAGCCTAATTTTACAATCTAAGAAGCAACATTTATTCTTTACATATGTCTTATTATTTACCCGCTACCTTTGAGTTGAAAAATATAATATAATATCTAGTTTAATAAGATTTAAAAGTGAAATCGACGGCGTTCTGCGGCCGCCATCTTGTCTTTTTGCATTCTCGCCCATTTCACCAACTCTGTGCCTATAGAAGTATCCATTTGATACTGGAGCCACATACTGGAGCCTCACTTCCATACTGGAGCCTCACTTCCATATTAATGCTATTTTCCCCCGTATTTATATAGGGCTGGTCTTCACCCGTGTACTTAGATAAAAGATTCACCCGGTACTTGTAGTACACGGGTGAAGACCAGCCTTATATAAATACGGGCGAAAATAGCGTTAGTATGGAACATCACCTAGAAACTGTGGCTCCAGTATCAAATGGCTACTTATATCGGCACAGATTTGGTGAAATGGGAGAGAATGCAAAAAGACAAGATGGCGGCCGCAGAACGCCGTCGATTTCACTTTTAAATCTTATTAAACTATATATTATATTATATTTTTCAACTCAAAGGTAGCGGGCTATCAATAAGATATATGTAAAGAATAATTGTTGCTTCTTAGATTGTAAAATTAGGCTCTCAATTCTTTGACCCGCATTTTCGCCAGCTTTTACATAAGGTTGGTTTGCACCCCTACTGCAGCAGTACGGGGTGAATATTGTATCTACCGTGTACTACAAGTACCGGGTGAATCTTTTATCAAGTCCAACGCCTATTATAGCTGTATCCTATTGATTGATTGATTGATTATCTGCACATATCTGATATATGCAAAATGAAATAGTAATAGTAAAAACTAATTAAGTAGGAGGTAAGTGTGATTAGTAAGTACTAACTTCAAACTAAGAGAAGACAGTCTCAGCAGTGTCAGTGACCATATCAATCATGATAATTCATAATATAATTATGGGAATAAACCTGAATTGTCACTCGTTTGTCTTATTGAGTTATTCTGACATTTCTTTACTTTGGCAGTGTTACCCATTTCAAAATTATAATAAGCACTGGGGATGAATTGCAGGTGTATTGAACTCAGTAGTGCTCTTTCTAGAACCTATTGATCAAGTAAGTTTTAGGATCTCACAGTCACAGACCTTACAAGTTACAAAAGAAGAGATGCCCTTGTCGTTTCAATGACCGGATGTTGTCACAATAAACACAACAATATTTCTAAATCCTACATTTCTATTTTTATCAACACATGTTATCATTTAATACAACATTAATAATTTAATATAAACGCACACGTTCATAAACAGATAACATATGATATGTGTATATTCATTTACTGAACTATTAATAAACATGAACATGGCTAACTCCATTTAATTCTTATCATGGCTTCCGGTAAACGACCTGAGCATCAGGCTCCACCAGAAATTGTAAGATATTTTATTATCCTGTCTTCACTTTGTGTTTATATACATATTACTGTAATAAACGATTCTGACTAACCGTTTGGATTCATTTTCCAGTTCTACAACGAAATTGAAGCCCGGAAATATACTTCAAAGTGAGTACACGTGATGAGCGATAATTGGTGTTTGTTTCGTGGTAAACCTAGTAATAGTAGTATACTATGGCTAGTATGGGGGCATTCGACTGGGCCTCTCTGTCCGAATATCAAAATATTTCCGAACAAATTCCTATTCGACTGGCATCGGAAGTGGGTTCATATACCGATGATTCGGATGTGTGTATGTGGCTCCATCCGTAAATCTTGCGGATAGAAATGGCCCAGTCGAATGCCCCCTATGTAGGTACCCCAGTAAAATTTTCAAATTATTCCAAACATTCAAATTATAATTTCATTGGAAGCTCCAATGAATCAAAAGCAATATGCTTTTTGAATTTTTAAGATATTCCAAAAATTGAATGAGATATGTGCATTTGAAGTTAAGATTTTTTGTATTAGCTAATGCACTAGAGAAGTGCCTTATTTAGGGCTGTTAAATAGACTAATTATAACAACATTTCCTTGTAGTTTCTTTATTAATGATCCTATCCTGATCAAACTTCACACCAAGGTTCTTCTTCGTATACCAAATCACCCCAGCTTATCAAAACTGATATAAAAAAAGTAGATCACCGGAAAATGTAGGTTTCCATGGCAACCCGAATGCAATCACTCCCACCTACAATATGAGTCAACTGTAGCTATTTTTAAATAATGGTCAGATCCTGATGAAATTTCACATCAAGGTTCTTCTTGGTCTGTCAAATCACCTCAGCTTATCAAAACTGATATAAAAAAATTAGATCACAGAAAAATGTTGGTTTCCATGGCAACCGTAATACAATCATGCCTACAACTGCAGTTTCTTTATTAATGGTTTGATCCTGATCAAACTTGACATCAAGGTTCTTCTTCTTATACCAAATCACCCCAGCTTATCAAAATGGATATACAAAAATTAGATCACAGGAAAATGTAGGTTTCCATGGCAACCGTAATACAATCACTCCCGCCTACAATATCAGTCAACTGTAGCTCTTTTTTAATAATGGTCAGATCCCGATGAAATGTCACATTAAGGTTCTTCTTGGTCTGGCAAATCACCTCAGCTTATCAAAACTGATATAAATAAATTAGATCAGAGAGAAATGTAGGTTTCCATGGCAACCATAAAAATGTTGGTTTCCATGGCAACCGTAATACAATCATGCCCATAACTGCAGTTTCTTTATTAATGGTTTGATCCTGATCAAACTTGACATCAAGGTGATTCAAACAACCAACAATCAAACCGAGATGTAGCAGTCAATGCAGTGTGCAGTGTGCCGTTTCCGACATGACTGGGCTGCTCAGAAAGTCCCAGTTTTAGGAAGATAAAATGCTAAAGTTTCCCATTATGATAGTTAACATGCACTTTCCCGGCAGTCTTAGCTCTGATTTCTGCATCTGAAGACTTGAATGGCTTGGTAAAATGCCTTTCAAATGTCACACAGCACTGAAAATGGTCTCTATCTGTGCCCCAGTCTGTTGTTAATGATCCTATCCTGACCCAGATGTAGCAGTCAATGCAGTGTGCATGTGTTGCACATGTGGTGCCGTTTTCCGACATGACTGGGCTGCTCAGAAAGTCGCTAGAAGTTGTACGAGTTTATCGCACCGGCGACAGTGGCGCTCCGGCGGATTCCGGGGTACCTACACTAGGCCACAGAGACAACACATAATTATGTAGTCAGTCAGTCAGTCAGTCAGTCAGTCAGTCAGTCAGTCAGTCTCAGTCAGTCAGTCAGTCAGTCAGTCAGTCAGTCACTCAGTCAGTCAGTCATTCAGTCAGTCATTCAGTCAGTCAGTCAGTCAGTCAGTCAGTCAGTCAGTCAGTCAGTCAGTCAGTCAGTCATTCAGTCAGTCAGTCAGTCAGTCAGTCAGTCAGTCAGTCAGTCAGTCAGTCAGTCAGTCAGTCAGTCAGTCAGTCAGTCAGTCAGTCAGTCAGTCAGTCAGTCAGTCAGTCAGTCCAGTCAGTCAGTCAGTCAGTCAGTCAGTCAGTCAGTCAGTCAGTCAGTCAGTCAGTCAGTCAGTCAGTCAGTCAGTCAGTCAGTCCAGTCAGTCAGTCAGTCAGTCAGTCAGTCAGTCAGTCAGTCAGTCAGTCAGTCAGTCAGTCAGTCAGTCAGTCAGTCAGTCAGTCAGTCGTTTTACCGGCGACGAATAGCTAGTCCCTTTAACGACTACTGTAGCCGACGCATCCCTCGACCCTCCCGCGGGCCGCGGGGGCCGCGCATGAGTCAGAATCCAGTCAAAACACCTACTTTTGGCCATCAAATTGTAGAGTTGCGATTCCAGTTAGAGTCAATGTAAGACCACTTTTAGGAAGATAAAATGCTAAAGTTTCCCATTATGATAGTTAACATGCACTTTCCCGGCAGTCTTAGCTCTGATTTCTGCATCTGAAGACTTGAATGGCTTGGTAAAATGCCTTTCAAATGTCACACAGCACTGAAAATGGTCTCTATCTGTGCCCCAGTCTGTTGTGCTTCAAACCCAGATGTAGCAGTCAATGCAGTGTGCATGTGTTGCACATGTGGTGCCGTTTTCCGACATGACTGGGCTGCTCAGAAAGTCGCTAGAAGTTGTACGAGTTTTATCGCACCGCGACAGTGGCGCTCCCGGCGGATTCCGGGGTACCTACCCTATGCTAGGTACATCACATGAAAATTTTAAAATTGTTGCACAGTACTGAAAATCGGTAGACAGACAGAGCTCACTGGATAGATTAAAGGGTTTTTTAATTCGAGTAAATATGATTAGTCGTTCCAAAGTTATCTACGATTTAGTTTTCCTAGAAATCAATATTTTGTCCTATTGGTTATAGCTCATAAGTTGTGACCATTTGTGTTCCAGGATAGGTACATTTCTTTGTAGTATCTTTATTAATGGTCAGATCCTGATCAAACTTCACACCAAGGTTCCACTTCGTATTCAATCCTCTTCAAAACAGCACCAGACTCACAACAATATGAAAAGAGCTAAACCCTTAAATATGCGTTTTCGTGCGCGATTAAAAAGTCGCGAATTTAGCGCAAGCAGCTAGCATTGAGTTACCACCCGGCCGATTCCGCCGATCTGAACATGTGTTTGAAAGTGCTCTAGTGTCTTTCGGAGATGACAGAAATACACAATGTAGGTATCAAATGAAAGATAAATAACTAATTATCTACTTTTCTCAGGTTATTAGATTCGTCTGGAATGTTACTTATCTGTTCGATGACTTTTTCAACAGTGGTTGACTTCAACAGCTTGCAAAGCCATGAAAGGTATCCCAGAATGCACTAGGATTTTCCCCAGATGTAAACAAGGTTGTATTTGTTCAACTGTGATGATATCATGTATGGCAAGCCATTTGCATAGTATTTGTGAATGGTTTTACACAGCACCTCTGAATATAGGCATATAGAAAAAAGTCACAGAGTGGAGCTGCTGTAGTGGAGACAGCTATACCGCAGCGCCCCAAGCGGGATTTGATGTACCTACCTATGCCTATGCCTATGGAGGTGTTGCGATTTGAGCTGCCTTTCTGTTTCTGCCGTACTCTGTTGCTTCTGCGCATGCGCAGGATTCGCCGAATTCGACCGACGCCTTCAAACTGCAGCATGTCGCAGTTTCAGCTGCCTTTCAGTTTCCTTCGTACTCTGTTGCTTCTGCGCTAACCCTAACCTAGATAAAAGATTCACCCGGTACTTGTACCATAAGTACAGGGTGAATCTTTTATCTAACCCTAACCCTGATTAATTCTTGTTCTAAATATTAAAGAAATATATAACTATTGTTTTAAATATTTGTTAACGGCTTGGGTAGGCACATGCATAACAATTTGGAATACTTTTTTTTCTTATCTGACTGTTGGTCCAACACCTAAAACAGAATAATGTTCTTTTAACTTCCGTAACCGACATAGCCAACCTTCTTGCCAGCAATTTTCCCCAGAACTCATCTGTGCAAAACTGCCTTCCGGCCTTTTGCAGATAAAGTTGCGCCTGGAGCGACATTCTATGAATTTCAAATCTAATAACACTGAGCACTACAATAGTTTCTTCACAATAGATTAATTAAAGCATGCTTTAAATAGGTCGCATGACACTGCAATAGGTTCAGACAAAATACACTAGCAATTTTTAAAACACCTCCCACCAGCAGCAGTAGAACTGCTTCTGCACCTTTTTAATAATATCTGGCGCACGGGAGACATCCCAACCTCCTGGCAAGAGGCCATCATTATTCCCATCACCAAACCGGGGAAAGACCATAGCGAGCCCGGGAACTACCACCCTATAGCACTTACAAGTTGCTTTTGTAAAACTTTCGAACGAATGATTAACAATCCCCTCGTCGGATCACCGTCTGACCTACTTCCAGTGTGGTTTCAGGTGGGGGAGGAGTACCCTCGACCATTTGGTCCGATTGGAATCATTTGTTCGAAATACCTTCATAAACAAAGAACATGTTGTGTCCGTATTTTTTTACCTTGAAAAGGTGTACGGCACGACATGGAAGTACGGCATCCTGAAGGATTTGTTTAATATGGGGTTTAGAGGGCGCTTGCCCATTTTCATTTATAAATTTCTGTCAAACCGAAACTTTAGAGTTCGGATCAATGCTACCCTCTCTGATCATTTTGATCAAGAGATAGGAGTACCTCATGGTAGCATTCCATCTGTTAGCCTTTTTGCCATTCAAATTAACAATATAGTTAAATCCATAAAGAGTACTGTATGGATTTAACTATGTTGTTAATTTTAATGCCAAAAAGGCTAACAGATAGAATGCTACCCTGAGGTACTTCCTACCCTGAGATACTCTCATCTCTTGATCAAAAGGATCAGAGAGGGTAGCATTGATCCAAACTCTAAAGTTTCGGTTTGACAGAAATTTAGAAATGAAAATGGGCAAACACCCTCTAAAGTTCTGTATCCTGCAGCCTCTATGTAGATGACTTTTTAATATGTTATAAACGCAAAAATATGAACACTATAGAAAGGCAGCTCCAATTAAACATAAATAGCCTTTCCTTATGGGCAATGGAAAACAGTTTTAGATTCTCCAAATCAAAATCCGTTTGCATGCACTTTTGTCTTTTACACACTTTGCACCATGAATCTAATCTAACAATTGGAAACGATCCCATTAAGTTGTCAAAGAGACCAAGTTTTTAGGAGTCATCTTTGACAACAAATTATCTTTTATCCCTCATATTAAGTATTTAAAGTCTCGATGCCTTAAGGCGCTGGTCATTTTAAAAGTTCTAGCCCACACACAGTGGGGGGAAGACAGCACTATCCTGCTCCAATTATACAGAACATTAATACGTTCCAAATTGGACTATGGCTGTATTGTTTATGGTTCAGCCAGAAAATCCTATACTATAGTATACGCCATCAAGGCCTTTTGCTGGCCCTGGAGGCGTTTAGAACCTTGCCCATCCAGAGCCTTAGTAGAAGGCCAGTAGTGGTAGATCTTGGGTTCGAACCCTGGTCGAGTCAAACCAATGACAGAAAATTTATACTTGTCGCTTCCTAGCCTGTCCTGATATGACCTTAGATGCTGCTAGGACATAAAACAACAGACAAACAAAAAATCGAAGGCCAAGAGCCCTCCCTCCCTTAAGAGTAGAAGGCTCAAACTCTATGCAATATGTGATAAAAATTAAAAGGAAATATTTTAAATCCTGCATATAAGTACATTTTTATGACACCATATGAACGCCTGTATGAATCAAGGCCAACATACATGAAGCTGTTAGGCCCCAGAATAAAGCCTCATTTGGAGGCCCTGGGGGAAAATCTACATAAGATAGCACCCTCAAAATATTCAGATGTTCCTCCCCGGCAGCTGAGGAAACCAAATATCATCCTCCAGCTGGCCATGTCAAAGAAATCCCAAACGCACCCACTTTCATATCATGAAAGCTTTATCGATGTGCGAAGTGATTTTAGTTCCCACCTGGTCGTTTACACTGATGGATCAAAGACAGACAACATACTCTGCGGTAGCAATCGTCCACGGCCGTGAATTAGGTATGCGTATTACAGATCAGAGTTTCATCTTTACTGCTGAGGCACGAGCACTCCTACTCACATTAGAGTGCATCAAAACCTCAGCCAGTCATGAATTCATCATTTTCACTGACTCTTTTTCCTGCCTTCAGGCTTTACACAATAGAAAACTTGACCACCCGATACTACTTAAGTACTCATTAAACTAACCTCTCTTTCAATAGCAAAATTTGACATTCACCTATGTTGGGTGCCCAGTCATGTGGGTATCGCAGGAAATGAGAGAGCAGATCAAGCGGCCACTCGAGCCCTGACTGCTCCTTTGGAACATTGTCATATTCCCCACTCTGATCTGAAACCTACCATTCAAAAATACATCTGGAACCTGTGGCAGATTCGAACACCCAAAAAACACACTCCATAGAATTACCCCCTCTGTGAATGGACTGCCGCAGAGTCGCCTGGAAGGGCGACATGACCAGGTTGTTTTAACAGGATACCATATTGGCCACTTGTGGCTAACACACGTTTTTCTGCTCAAGGGGGACCCTCCCCCTGAATGTATTGGATGTCAGTCCTCACTGACATTAAAACACACTTGATTAAGCTGTGTGGATTTCATGGCACTGTGCCAAGAATTGTACTCTGCAAACAGCATGCATGACCTTTTTACTAAAGTAAAACAAGAAAACATTTTTGCCTTTTTGAGGGCAGCTGGTTTGTACCACCTCATATAGCTTTTTAAACTAATTTCATCAGTGAATAATACTATCATCTGGAATTTGATTTGGCTTGACCAGAAAATATATGATTGTGAGTTTATGCTTTTACATGTAAAAACGATGGTTTTAAAACATTTTTGTCGTGAATATGGCCTATGCTGCCAACACGTCATGAAGCAACCACCAATCAATCAATCTTAAATTAAGACTTTATTCGCTCAATTAATTTCCCCAGCATGTCGAAATACTTCGCCAGTTTTTCTAATTGGTTGGTTTTCACCCCTGTACTACAAGTACGGGGTGAATCTTTTATCTAAGTTATGTGTAATGACTAATGTACCAAAGAAAATGGACTATTTACCTCACAGTAAGTGCATTGGTTTATAAGGGAGCCCACCCCACCCCCACCCCCACCCCCGCCAATAGCCGATGTCTACTTTTTGTGATGTGGGGTCCTTAAACAAATGGTTTATAAGGGTATGAATTTTGACCAGAGTAGTATCGAACTGCCAAGGGAAGAATTTCTTTCAAAGAAGACTATAGGTTTGCTAAACTCATTCGACCATCCGTCTGGTCATGAAGACTATATATGGGTATTGAAGATGGTGGTGGACAACCAGCCTTATAAGTTATATACATCAGGTTGGGAGGGCCTGCGGTGCGACCTCCTGAGATGAGCATCGTGGTAGGGTGAATGCCAAGTGAAGTCGCGCGAGGCAGAGGTAAGAATGTCAGCAGAAGTGATATAACTCTCAAATCGCACCACATACAAACAAACCGCTTGGCACACACACAGATAACATGTTTAGCAAACATATTATATTAATTTTATATGGGGGCCCCATGTGCCAATTAGCGCGGCCGAGCACTGAAACAGTGAAAGTTGGGTGACTTTTGATTTCTTTTCTCGGCTCAACTAGCACATATTTCTTCCTGAAAAATGATGTACTACAATGTTTGTTTTTTCAAACAACAGAATTTCCATTCAAGATTTGTACTGTGCTTACATAAAAGGTAAGAAAAACAGTGTTTCATAGAGGCTGTTTGTGTGCCGAGAAGCTGCGCGCGGTCAACTTTTTCCTATGGGGCGAGGCTTGAGGACCCGTTCACGTGGATTTACAAGTGCTTACCATAATTAAGAGTGTTAGAAGGTCTAATAAAGATAATTAATTTAATAGACTTAATATGGATTATAACTCCTACTGACTACTGTATCATACAGTATAGGCCTATATACGGGGTGAATCTTTTATCTATAAGTAGGTATGTGAAAAATGTCTGAATGCATTGTATCTCAATGAAATGAGCTTGAAAGGACCTTAATCATGGTAGCCATATACTTTTTCTAAAGTAATTATCAAGAAAGTTATGTTGATTTGAAGATGGTGAAAATCTGTACCATTTTCGGCCTTTTGTTCTATAATAATACTGTTCAAAGCTGTGACCCAAAATCCAGATTTTCTACTTCAAACTCTCGTATTAAAAAAACACAAAAGACTTACTTAGATGAAACTTGTACTGGTCAATTCACATAATAAGAGCTTTAAAACGGTTATCTATATATATATATATATATCTAATAAAAGTAAATATTAAGAAAGTTATGCAAATTTGAATAAATCCAGATTTTGTACATCAGTGCGCAGTCACAAGTCAGTGCCCGTCCTTAATATGGCCTTAGATGTTGCCAGGATGGAAAACTACAACAACCAAACCTATAATATAGTCCTTCCTTGACAGCTCGATGCTACTCCGGTCAAAATTCCTGCCCTTATAGACCAAAGATTCACCCCTTCCCAGTAGAGGTAATTGTATACGAGTGCCCCCCCCCCCCCCACCTCGCGCTGCACACACTGGATATACATACATATATATACATATTCATTTATTTATGTATTACTATTATCCACTTATTTTCAGCGAAATACTTGACATATCTTTTTTGGACTGTTGGATCACATGTAGGTGTGCACCATCTTCAACTGTCAAGTTAAACTGTCATCTTTCAGCTCGCGTATGATTGAGATTCAGCAACAGCTGTCAGAACGCGCCATCGAGCTGCTTGCCTTACCTGATGACACACCTTGCTTCATCCTTGACATCGGGTAAGAAATAGTGGGCATTACAGATATTCTCTGGCTGTTGTGCCAAGTTGGTTATGCTTTAAAGTGTTGTAATATAATAAACCGTTCCTTCGGAAACCAACAAATTGTTGATGGTCACGGTGAGTTTAGGGACAGAATTATTGATTTGATTATATTGGTCACACCCTGTTCTTTGAGTCTCCTTTTTGAGTAAGTGGGGATTCTTGGGCTTTTAAAAATAACAACCAACTATTATTATTAAACACCTATTTCCATCCATCTCTACCATTATACCCCACCTTAACTTCCCCCCCCCCACCCCCCATTCTACCAGATCAGGTCTCTTGACCCTTAATCACTTGTGTATTATGCGTAGTATGTTTTTGTTGTTTTTTGTGTGTACATTAATTAATTAAGCATGGGATTTTTCAATCGCGGACAATATTGGTCTACCTCATTCCACTTCTTGCCCTATTCTAGTATTAATACCAAACACCAGGCCAAATAACAACTAGTATCAAATTTTAAATCGTTGGTTTGACTCAGCCATGGGATTCGAATCCCACCACCTACCAAAACAGGAGTCGAACGCTCAACTCATTCGGCCATCCCATCTGGTTTATCTTGATGGTATTTGTTAAACTATTACATTTTTAGGTACGTTTGTTAGTTCGCTATTGTCTGTTTGGAGAATTTCATTTGGATGTTCCTGCAGGAAGGTCATCGGATAAGGGAATGCAAATCAAATTGATCCTTCCATATTGAATTGTTAAATTCAATTATAAGCCGCATCTTGTAGTGGAAAACTTGTGGTGGTTGGCTATTATTACACATGTTTTATGTTGCTGTAGGTGCGGATCAGGTCTGAGTGGAGAGTGTCTCACAGATCAGGGTCACATGTGGGTTGGACTCGACATCAGTAAGGCTATGCTTGGTAAGTAGTCACATAGTTACGATAGGACCGTATATGTCGCTAGGACGGAGAACCACAGTAAACAAACACATTTATTTGATAGGCTATAGGCTTGTATCGGGATGTCTGTGGTACCTCGTATTTTCAGGCATTCACCCATCGAGGTTCTGACAAGGTTCAACGTTGCTTAACTTTGATGACCAGGCGAGCACTGGTGTTTTCAATGTGATATTAGCCGTAAACCATTAGTTTGATGCGCGAGAAGGAAGAACAGAGGCGGAGGTGGGAAACTGAGGCGTTTATTGTGACGCCTCGGGCAACATACAGAGAAACAGTGAAATAACAATAAATGACAAAGTAAGGTACAAACAGGGTAACTGAGGAGGTAAACAGGCTGAGGAGGCAGAGCAATCCAGGTGGTCGATGAGGATGAGGAGGGCGAGGGCATATTCATCCTTGGTCGCCTCCCCCCTCTTCACCGGCTTCCTCTCGGGACCTCGCCTCACCAGATCGGAGGGGAAGATATAATTAGATGGAATACCTTGGCGTCTGGTTGACATGATTTCCCTGACGGCGTCGGCCGTAGAGGCGGGGTTGTGCCGGGTCTCCTCCTCCTGGTAGGCCGGCGACGCGAGGGGCTGTACTTGGGGCAGGAGGGTGGCGGTACCTCCCGTACTCCGGGTGTGTGGCTCCGGGGAGGGCCGCCTGCGGCGGCGGCGGGGGCCGGGCCGCGGCGGTGGCAGGTGCCCGAGGCAGTGGGCGCGGCCCGGTGCTCCGGGGCCGGCGGGGGCGCCTCTGGCGCGGGCCGGGTACCGTTGGCGCTGATGTGGTCGATCCGGGCGTGGAGGTCGGCAGTGGCCTGCCGGTGCTCGGCGTTGGCCTGCCGGTGCTCGTCATTGGCCTGCCGATGCTCCAGTTGCATCCGCTGGATGGCTTCCAGCACTGAGGAGATCTCGGAGCCCGAGGAACGGTCCGAGGGCGCCGGGGGGGAGACCGAGACGGACGCCGGTGACTCGTCCCTCCCGGGCGAGGCAGAAGGCCCCGGAGTGCGGGGGGCGGCCCGAGAGCCCTTCCGACCGCGTCCTTTCCCCTGAGGCATGCTTGTAGTTGGAGCTGGTGTGTGTCAGCGGTCCGAGGCGTAGGCCAAACAGAAGAAAAGGGGCATTACAGAAGAAAAGGGGCATTACGACCAATCCGGAATCAACTTCACATTGTACTTGTGTTATAGTATAGTCACAGTTTAATAACAAAATATGTAGGCTTTTTTAATGGTAGAGGGGACTACATCTCTGATTTCTCATCACATTTTCGTGTGGGGTTTGTTGAAGAGTAGAGGCGACTACATCTCTGATTTCTCGTCACGTGTTGTGGGCTTTTTTTAATGGTAGAGCTGACTACATCTCTGATTTCTCATTAAATGCTTTTGTGGCGTTTTTTAATGGTAGAGGTGATTACATCATTGATTTCTTGTCACATATTCATGTGGGGTCTTTTTTTAATGATAGAGGTGACTACATCTCTGACTTCTTGTCACATGTTCTTGTGGTGTTTTTAATGGTAGAGATTACATTTCTCGTCACATGTTCTTGTGGTGTTTTTAATGGTAGAGATTACATCTCTGATTTCTCATCATGTGTTCTTGTGGTGTTTTTAATGGTAGAGATCACATCTCTGATCTCTGATTTCTCGTCACATGTTCTTGTGGTGTTTGTAATGGTAGAGATTACATCTCTGATTTCTCGTCATGTGTTCTTGTGGTGTTTTTAATGGTAGAGATTACATCTCTGCTTTCTCCTCACATGTTCTTACTCCATTAACTTAGATGTGGCATGCGAGCGGCAAGTCGAAGGCTCACTCCTACTCTCTGACATGGGTGAAGGGCTGCCCTTTCGTCCTGGGTCATTCGACGGAGTCATTAGGTTAGTCTGTCAAAGATCACCAAATCAGATCTTATCACATGAGCTTCTCAAGGAAATTATTCTTTTCACTTGCTGCAGGGATGATCATTTTTATGCATTTCCCCCACAATATTTCAGTAAATCCTTGTCAAGCATGTACATCTAAGGAGAAGAATATTACAGGAAAGCGGGGTCCCTTCAGTTACGCTAAGAAATGATTGACTAGTAAAACTGAATAAGTAACATTTTCATGGGAAGGTTTAAATTTCTATTGTCCCTGTTGCGTTCAATAATGTTGCTATCCCTGCTTTACTTTCTTCTCATTACCATAATATTGTAATGTAATATTGATACTGGGCTAAAAGACCAGGGGATGCCCGAATGAGTTAGAGTGTCCATCTCCCATGTTGGTAGATCGTGGGTTCGAACTCTGGTCGAGTCAAACCAATGACTTAAAAATTTATACTTGTCGCTTCCTAGCCAGGCACTCGGCATTATTAGGATATGGCAAGGACTGGTTGGCTCAGTGTCGAGATAATGTGACTGAGTGGGATATCAGGTCATGGTGCTGGTGGCCTGATCTTCCAGTGGGGCAGCACTATAAAGTCGCCATGAATGCTCACTGTCACAAGTCAGTACCCGTCCTGATATGACCCTAGATGTTGCTAGGATGTAAAACAACAAATAAACAAGATACTGGGATAATGAACCCTATGGAGTTCTACCTTTGGTGTTTATTAAAATATGTAAGATATAAGAATTATACATATATTATTAAATATGTCGTCGTCGTCATCACCACCATCATCACCGTCATCATCATCATTAATGCATTAAACATGAGGGTTGTTGTGGCACCAGAGATGACTACAAATCGACCAGCACCAAAACATTGGGTGTTACTTACAATTGCAGGAGATTGCGATAAATATTTCCATTATTTTGTGATTTTCCTTTCTAAAGGGATATTTAGTGTGCGAATATTTAGTTAAGATAATAATGTAAATGTGACCCAAAAATCTAATTGTATTTGGATAGCACTTGATCTTTTTTCCTGGTGTAATCTGCTGATATCGTGATGCTTGCTGCTTATCTTCCCAGTATCTCCGCTGTTCAGTGGTTGTGTAATGCAGACAAGAGCTACCACAAGCCACCCAAACGGATGCACAAGTTCTTCTCCAGCCTCTACGCGTGTCTGGTGAGTACCAGCCCAGTTAGTGTCTGCTGAGTACCAGCAGTGAGTATCAGCCCAGTTAGTATCTGCTGAGTACCAGCAGTGAGTATCAGCCCAGTTAATGTCTGCTGAGTACCAGCCGTGAGTATCAGCCCAGTTAGTGTCTGCTGAGTACCACCAGTGAGTACCACCCCAGTTAGTTTCTGCTGAGTACTAGCAGTAAGCACCACCCAAGTTAGTGTCTGCTGAGTACCAGCCCGGTTAGTGTCTGCTGAGTACCAGCCTAGTTAGTGTCTGCTGAGTACCAGCCCAGTTAGTGTCCGTTGAATACCAGCAGTGAGTATCAGACCAGGTAGTGTCTGCTGAATACCAGTAGTGACGGTCAAGTCAAAATATGCCATAACGTTTTGTATGTGCTTGCTAATGTGTTTTCATTGCTTTAGAAATCTGTGGATTTAGTTCAATCGGTTTTGTTTATGTATTCTTTATTATTAATCTTTTTTCTCTGTTTTTCTGCAGTCACGAGGATCGAGAGCGGTGTTGCAAATCTACCCAGAAAACAGTCAGCAGGTAGGACTAAAAGATTGTTGGAAATATTTAGTCATTTGATTCTATCATTTAAAAGCACTGGGGGACTGGTCTTCGAGCCCTTAATCTTGGCAGTTGTTTACACAAATATTTGCTAATTGATATAGCTTTTTTTTTTAACTGTTATCACAGATTGGTCTGCTGACACATGGTCTGTAGACTAGTTAATGATAGTACATAAAATGGTGGCTGCAGGCAATACAACATTGCAATACAGCAATGTAAGTTACAATATCACCAGTTGACTTGGTACATGAATTGATGGTGCACAGGGGTGCATGTTTGTCATTCAGGATGGTATAAAGAGGGCACCGTAATATAGTGCTAGACGGCTATGGCACCTCCTATTCCCTGGTATACCCAGCCAAGTACAGATGCGGCACAACTATTACTTATCCACGTCTGATTTAGTTGATTATAAGCCTGTATCGGGATGTCTACGGCTCTTTGTATTCCCTGGTAGTCACTCAGCCAAGTACTGACGAGGTTCAGCGTTGCTTAAGTTAGGATGAGAACCGATGTTTCCAACATGATATTGGCTATAGTGAATGATTCATGCTGGTTGTGCAGATAGATGAAGTTAATGCCGCATTCTTTGTTCCTTTGTGTAGCTGGAATTGCTGACTCAGCAGGCCATGAAGTGTGGCTTTACCGGGGGCCTCGTCGTCGATTACCCGAACAGCACCAAGGCTAAAAAGTGAGCACCGTCAGTCATAGCGAACGCCATTTTACCTGTTTCAAGAGATAATCCAAAACGAGAGCGGTGCGGGGGCGCCATACCCAAATACCCTCTGCATATTCTCACTGATTTTTCATGAAAATTGGACTAGGTGTAATGCTGTCACAGAAAATTTAGAAGTCAGATTTCCTGTGTTCTCTCTCTTATTTTCTCTCGTCAGATTTTTAGATAAATATAGTCAATTTTATATAGAAAATTAATTAATATCCCAGTCACACAACATCTGCGTTGGGTTGCGAGCATCTTGTATCCACCTTATGGCTGGTCAACGACCATTTCACATGGTTTTGGTCGCAAGGAGGTTGCAGCTGCTGCACCGACAACCTCCTTGCGACCAGTGCGTTCGGTGAGCGGTTGCTGACCAAACCCCCTAAACCTTTATGATCGCCGCGCCTGGAACATGAGAATTTTGCTCACCAACCAACCCCACTAAACATTGGTGGCTGGTCACCGACCGAGGTTTTTGCATCAATGTCGCAAGGAGGTTGCTAGCTTTTAGTGATAAGGTGGTTGCAAGCGAAAACTGGCCGTAGTGTGACTGGGGCTTAAATTGCAGTAACCCACACACTACCAGACTGAGGCACCCTACTCCGACCCCACTCCCTGTAAACGCCAGTTTTAGTATTAAGCAGAGTCTTATTACAGATCATGTCCACCATGTTCCTGGAATACTCCTTATGTTGTTAGTATTGTTGTTCCCTTGTCTTGGTCCCTGCAGATGCAGAGATTGTTATTAATATTAATTACTAAATGCATTTATAAAATTAGTAAAAACCCACAAAAATAATGTTGGAGACTACGTCTTGAGCTGGCCCCCATTCCCCTGCAGGGTACAAGTATGTAAGCTATCATCCCTATTCTTCTTTCCTTACATAACTCAGCAACTCAATAAACTCCTATTTACTCCAGAATCAATAATATATGCATCATACATTATCATTGCCATGTTGTGGACCTTTCAAACAGTATTATTAACGCCATTATTATTGTCATCATTAGTCCAAATAAACAACAAAACATGCTCCTTTCACATTCAAATGTAGTCAGAATTTGGTGATTGTGAGTGTTTAACAAAACTTATTGCCAAAATTGTATTTCCTTGAAGGAAATTGGGGTGGTGATAAATTAGTACAGTATAAGCCTGTTAAACCAAACTTGAAGGGACCCTAGAAATTTGTTTGGATTAACCGATCATTGGTTTAACCGAACTTTGGCTTCGACTTTGACTTGGCTTTGGCAAAAACGCAGGTGCATTATGAATGCAATATACACTGTATGTGGACACTTTGATTATTGTTTTTTATGTATATAAATATAACCCAGTTAAACCAAGCTCAGTTAAACCAAACGATCGATTAATCGTAACTTTTTTTCGACGGCCCGGCAAAATACTACCATTTATCATATAAAAAAAGTCTCAGATGACTTTATAACCACATTAAAGTTTGGTTTAACCATACCGGAAGTGGCCTGGGGCCCAACAATTTTGTTTGGATTCACCAACTTTGGTTTAACCAACTTTTTTTATATGATAAATGGTAGTATTTTGCCGGGCCGCCGAAAAAGGTTTGGATTAACCGATCGTTTGGTTTAACCGAGCTTGTACTGTATTTGGTTTCATGTACTTGACCAGAAAGCTGAACTTAGATGTTGCTGAAACGTGAAGGCCAACAAACAACAAATTTGCTGGAGCGGCTGTCGAAGATCGGTGTCATAAACCTTTTCTTCCAAATTTCTCTTATTTAATTTAGTTTTTTGTTGGGCCGGACTAAAAATTGACGTGGGGATGCCTGAGAAACCAGTATGTGGGTGTTTTTTTGTTTGTTTGGCCTTCCCATGTTTGACACCGTGCAGCCCCATCTGCTGCAGCGGGTTACAACTGCAGTGTCTTTGGTGTTCAGGATGTTCCTGTGCCTGTTCGTCGGGGGACCGACGCAGCAGCTGCCGGCCGGACTGGGTACCGGTGTCGGCGAGTCGGGACGCCCGGGTCACGTGACTTACAGCGACAAGAGGTAGTGCGGCGTAGGGGGTGTCATCCAACGTTTTAAACATTTTTATGAAACCATACTACTTTTCTAGACCCCACATTAAAGTTGCATAGTCCGATGGTTTTGAGTTTCGGTCATTTTCTGAGATAAATATATTCGGTTGATCGTTATAACTATAGTTTGAAGTAACTTTTATTTTTAATGGCTAAATTAATTTTGGCAAGCATGTCAAAACACCATAGGCTTCTGCAGTAGCAGGTTAAATTAAATAGCTTCAGTATCTCCTTATATGCGACGACAAATGTTTAATAGGTGCACCACTTTCTAAGTTAGATATGTAAAATCAAATCTCGATAATTGTTTTGGTTTTGAAAATTTGATATTTTCATCAGACTATGCAGCTTTAAGTAGTACACATAAACATTTTACTACAGAGAATAGAGTCTGCCGAGAAATATCAACATTTTATTAAATGATAAAAGTCATCCGTTCATATGCTTTGTACAATGGTGAAAATGTTAAATACTTTGGATGAGTCCATATTCTTATCAGGTTTAGAAAATGTGATGATGTGCAGCTTTAACTAACTGGTACAACCCCATAAGCCTACTCTGTGTTGCTAGGAAAGTGCTCAGAAGTGATTACCGCGTTCTCACGGGTTAACGCCCACTCGCCACTTGGCCAATATTTCGTAAGCGCCCACCTCTTAAATGCCCATGTGTGGGTAAATGCCCACCCGCCCACTTCAATGATTTGCCAATTTAAAACGCCAGGGCGTTAACCCACGAGAATAAAGTATTTACACAATTGCACATTCGGTGTAGGCTGCACCAAGAATCATGTAACATTCAAAATGCCATATTTGTATTTCATCTGACTTCTTGATCTTATTAGCAGCTTTGTTAGTTTTCTCCATGAATCTATATAGTTTCCTTTGATTTTACTCTCCTCCCCCCCCCCCCCCTTCTTTATATGGCTTGACATTTCAGGTGCCTCATATTGGAACTAATTTCAGTCAGCTCCATCATTTAGTCCCTTTTTTTTATTCTTTAAAAAAATTCTTTTGTGAATTGTTGGGCAAAACTTGTTTTATTTGATTATCAGAACAAGGCACTGGAACATTGCGAAACAAAGTTGGTCCATTTTTGTGATTTGCAAGGTATGGTTGTAGAACTAGCTATGCATGTGAAACCCACTGATTAACCGATAAGGACAGTTCTCAACAGTTTTTTCTTTTTTGTTTAATTAATAAAAAAAGTACGGGGATTTCTCCCAATCAATCTTCATTCCCAGAAACTAGAAACAAAAATTGTGACATTGAAAGGTGTACTGTACTGCGCTGCATATTTTCCAGAGAGCAGATGAAGAAAATGCGAGGAAAGCCCTTGAAAAAGTCACGAGACTGGATTTTGGAAAAGAAGGAGCGGAGGAGACGGCAAGGAAAGTAAGAACTGACGTCGTACTTGTATTTAATTTGTGTAGGCTACAACTGGGATGGAAGTGAACTCTAAGAGAACAAAGGCGGACATAGACGGTGAGGTGGCCGGTCAGAACAGTGACAGCAGAACACTGTTCTCCTATCAGAGTCTGTAAAGTGTAATCATTGGTCAGCCATGGTGCAAAGACCAGGGTACATACACATGTGAAGATATGGAATTCAAGACTGTATTTTATAGGGATTCAAGACTATTTTCATTTGGATTTCAGGATAAAAAACAACAACGGCAAATGGTCATTTCAGACTAATTTATATCAGTGGGGACAGTTTAATGGAAGTCAAGGCTTTTCAAGACTAATTACCTAAATTGGGTTAAATTCAAGGCCTTGAAAGGCCTTGAGATGGGGGAAATGAAGTTTTTTCAAGACTTTCTAGGCCCCATGCGGGGCCCCTGAAATGCTATACTAGGAGAGTACTGGATGAAATCCGACTTGGGGCATTTGTCTGCGATTCCATGACAATGCTAAGCCTATGAGAGAATGTTTGCGTTTTTGTGGAAATCTACCCTCAATGTATCAATGTTAAATAAACCAAATCGAACCTAAAAAAGAGACAAGAATCAGTGGCCTTGCAAGTGAAGAGACTGGTATTAAAATCCCAGATGAATTACTAGCAGAGGAAATCAATAACTATTTCATAGATATAGGTGAGAAACTAGCCAATAAATTCAAACAGAAGGATGATCAACACAAAACCTTCCATGCCAAACTAAATAAAGAAAAGTATGACCTTCTGGAAACCACCCAGGATGAAATCCTTGATAGAACTAACAAAATATCTATCTACAAATCATCAGGAATGAAGGACATCAGTACCATTTTGATAAAAAGTGCGATCACAACACTGAGTGCAGAATTTACACATTTATATAACCTAATAATCAGTACAGGCATCTTCCCTGCTGACTGGAAAGTGGCCACAGTGACACCCATACCTAAAGTCAACATCCCGCAAACCTGTAGTGAACTACGCCCAATATCGATCCTCCCACTGCCTGGCAAGATTATAGAACAAATAATACATGACCAAATTAAGACATTCCTTGAGTCCTCTAACTATTTGACCTACCAGCAAAATGGCTTCAGGAAAAATAGGTCCACCACCGGGGCACTGGCGTCTCTACTGGATGAACTTTTGTCAAACATAGACAAGGGTGATCTTACTATCGCAGTCTTCCTTGATTTCAAGAAGGCATTTGATACGATCGACCACAAAATCCTCATGCATAAAATAGAACGAGCTGGGCTAGGCAATAGAGCACATAGCTTCCTCACAAATTACCTCAGCAATAGGAAACAATACACAAAAACTAAGTGACACCAGCTCAACCACTCGAGAAATAAAAACAGGAGTTCCACAGGGCTCCACTCTGGGACCCCTACTGTTTCTAATATTTATAAATGACCTACCTCTAGTTTCCAACAAAGCATCTTTCACATTATTTGCCGATGATGCAGCACTAACAATACATAACAATGACCTTGCCATAGCCGCAACCGAGGCTGGAATGGTGCTGGATGGAGTGAACACATGGTGCCATGAGAATAAACTAATGCTAAATGGCACTAAAACTGAATACATAATCTATGGAACCAAAGCCAGGAAGGTGAGGGCCCGGCCAATACAACTGCAGATGGGTGGCTTAGTGCTCCGTGAAGTGAACTCCTATAAGTACCTAGGCACAACTCTCGATGCGACTCTAACTGGTACCCAACAGCTGGCAAGACTTAACCAAACACTGGCACTAAAAATGAACACATTCAGAAAAATAAGGACATATGTAAGTGAGAGTACTGCGCTGCAGCTGTACAAGTCAACAATATTACCAATTATAGACTACAATGATATCATCTATGGATTACTAACGAAGCAGCAAGAGACCAAATTACAAAGAACGCAAAACAGAGCCCTCAGAACAGTATTCAAAGGCAAGATACTAAGTGTGGTTGAAATGCATAGCAGAGCAGGGCTGGACACTCTGGATGTACGTAGGAACCTACACCTAATGACGTTGATGTATAAACGTGCGAGTGATGACAAATACATAGATCGCACAACCAGGGTAACGAGAAGGGGGACATCGACTCTGCTTGGGGTGCCCAACCCTAATACAAATAAGTTAATGAGAGCTCCGATTTACAAAGGAAGTGTCATGTGGAATGAGCTCCCAACCAAAACCAGAGAAGCGGGTTCGATCCTTGCCTTTAAAAATGCATACAGAGCTCACCTGGTTATTCAGGCCCAAAACCTGGCACTGCAAATATATAATACGACCTGCTGAACGACCCATTGACTTCGCCCTCTCTCATGCCTGCTCTCTCCCTGCGTGTCCGCGCCCCCTACCCATGAACCCCTCCCCCCCCCCATCCACATTTGACAAAACAACTATTATAACTCAATGACTCGAGAATCACTACCCCATCTTTAGACCCATTACCACCACTACATAACTACATCTTCAACCAGCAATGCACACAATATAAACCACTATACATGCACAACATGGCACTATTTAAAGACTAACCGTTATTAAAACCAAATCTAACTGATATACACACACAGCATATGATTTAACCACTAGTGTACATTACTGCACACTCTATCTTGATGCATATAGATACTTTGCACTATGTTCAGTACATATGCTGTACACTATGCAGCATAGGCTGCTCCCCCACTTTCTTTTATGTTCAGAATGGGTTGTGCTGCACACAATGCAACACATTCCACTTCCACTATGTACAGATGAAATGCGACCACTCCGACGGCTGGAAGACCAGTGCCCCGGCGCTGACAAAATATGTATTCAGATGAATAAAAATATTTACAAAAAAAAAAAAAAAAATGTATGTGGGGGTGAGGGAACACCAGCAATTACTGAGTCTGAGGCGCAATTGAATGTTTCAAATTGTTCTTCATTTCATGCGTGTCACAATAGTGTGCTTGAAGATATTTTAAACGATAGGTATGTGATATAACTATTATAATTTTGTGCAATCTATTATTGAAATATAGGCAGGTGTGAGGATATTTCATTGCCATTTCGCAGCGGAACCCGGTATCTTTAGATTGGATCCTTTGTGATTTTTGTTTCGCATGGCTAAATTAGATCATATATAACTCTCAGACCCTAGTAGTTTTAGTGTGCCAATTAATCGAGATTGTTGCAAATGACCTCACGCGTTGATCAGTGTCACGAGTGACGTCCCGCATTAACGTGGCTACCTAAATACCACAGAGGATGGCCGAATCGGTAAGAACAGTGGCTGACTTGCCGTGTGAGAGGTTGTGAGTTCGAACCCGGAATGGGTACAAAATTGATACTTGTTGCTACCTAGATAAACTGGTGCCCAGCGTTAGTAGGAAGGGGCGGAGTGGGTAGAGTGTCTGACTTTTTTCTAGGTCAGACTCCTAATCTGAGGGTCGGCGGTTTGATTCCCCGTGCCCTCAGCTCTGCCAATTTGGATTTCCACCGCTGTGTATGACTTTCAGCGTCATCAAAGGCCGGTTGCTCTCATACCATGTCTATGTGGTGTGGGAGGTTAAAAATCCCTTGGGTTGGTAAAAGTGTAGGCTCGGGCTTTCTATCGACCAGCAGTGGAGTGGGGAAGACCAGTCGTCTGTGACTGGGATTTCCCCTGATTGGGACAACTAATGTACCAAAAAAAAAAAAAAAATGAGACAAATAAGTGTTCACACTTCCTGTCTACCATTCGCTATATCACTATAAATAACTTACACAATATCAGAAAAACAGTGACCGAGTGGAATATCGGATCATGGTGCTGGCGGTTAGTCTTCCAGTGGAGTAGCACGATAAAGTTGTTATGATTATGAGTGCACACTATCACAAGTCGGTATGTGTCCTGATATGAACTTAGATGTTGCTAGGATATAAAATGCCTAACAATCAATAGTGTTTGTCGCGAATGGCGTCACAGATTCAGTTGAATATCTAAACGTTGATTGGTTGTTGAAGTTGTACATCCTGGCAACATCTAAGGTCAAATCAGGACAGCAAACGACCTGTGACAGTGCACAATCATGGTGCCCCACTGGGAAACCAGGTCACCCACACCATGATGTGATATCCCACTCAAATCCTGACACTGAGCTAACCAGTCTTTGTCCTAACCTTTAATGCTGAGCTCCAAGCTAGGAAGTGAAAAGTCAATTTTGTAAGTCATTGGTTTGACTCGACCGGGAATTGAACTCCCAATCAACCACGCGGGAGGCCTGCGCTCTACCGATTCGGCCACGGCGCCCGGTGAATATCCAAACAGACCATTTGCCAAATATTCAGCATATTGCGACGTTCTACTCATTCGTGGCACATGAAAATCTGATCTTCATAATTCAATTACAGGATTATTAATTGCTTTTGTATTTTTTTCAGACAAGTTCGAGAAGACACAAAGTACTCCGGACGAAAAAGGAAAACAAAATTCTAATAGTGATTTCCTGTAAATATATATATACTGTTGTGACGTAATAAATGTTTGAAATGTCTCTGCATCGGTTAACATTACCTGCTTCTTTCCGTGACACCTAACGTTTTGGTAGGTCGTGGGATTCGAACCGATGCCAAATAAAAACAATGACATAAAAAGATACTCATTTATCATCTGGCCAGTGATCATTCAACCCAATGAAGAAAATTACCTAGTTTTGATTCTAATTAAAGCTGCATAGTTTGATGAAATATCAAATTTTCAAAACCAAACCAATTATCTAAATTTGATTTGACATATCTAACTTAGATACTGATGCACTTATTAAACATTTGTTTCTGTGTAGAAGGCAATACTGGGTCAATTTAATAGAATCTGTTACTGCAGAAGTCTATGCTTGTCAAAACTAATTTTCCATGTTTGCACTCAAAATATCTCAAAAGTTTACCATTTAAAATACAAGTACCTTTGAACTAATGTAAAGTAGATACTAGTGATCGAACTAATATACTTACCTCAGAAAAAATACAGAAATTCAAAACCAACGGACTATGCAACTTTAAGGGGAGTGCTATTTAATAGAATCTGTTATTGCATAAGCCTATGGTCAGTTTTGGCATGCTTGCCAAAATTAATTTGGCATCATTTCAAACTAAAGTGAAGTATATCATAATGAATAATATGTATTTCTCAGAAATTAAAAACCACCGAACTACACAACTAGTATGAATAGGGCAATTCAGAATTGGAGCTAATGTGCTTCTAACTTAGTCTAACAGTATATTACGGGTTTTGTCAGCCTATTGACCCTTTTCAATGTTTATAAACCTTGTGTATGGGTGCGCAGCTTGGCTGCAGAACGAAGCACACTGCCATTGAGTTTGCCAGTACGCGCAATGCACGTTTATTTTATTCAACATTAATAGAAATGCAGAACCCTAACCATGTGAATTTAATATAATCTATTCATTGAATGTTTTCTATATGTATCCCAAGCGGTTTGTGTCTAGATGGTGTGGTTTTAGAGATATTTCACTTTTTCTGTATGAAGATTGCTCATGGCTATGGACAATGCATTGAGTTTGCCGGTACGCGCAGTGCAAAACGTCTACTTCATTCCAAATTAATAGAAATGCAGAACCCTAACCATATAAATTTAATATAATTATTCGTTGACTATTTTCTGTGTTCCAAGAGGTTTGTCTAGGTGGTGTGGTTTTAGAGATATTTCACTTTTTCTGTATGAAGATTGCTCATAGCCATTGAGTTTGCAGTGTGACGTCCTGCATCCAAGCAGCGCGCGCACTGACCTAAATACCTATGTTGAAATAGGTCTATTGTTCTGCGAGCAATAATTGGGACGCAGCAGCACGAAACCGGAAATTATCTCATACAATTTACCTGCTTACGATTTTCGACCGCCGTTTGACATAGGAGGTACATTTAGTTGGTAGTGACAAACCAAACATGTTCAGATAACCACAAACAACTCTTTCAAAGTTTTGTCCACCGTTTATTTAGGTTCCTTTCTTTAATATCCATGATCCATACATTCATACAACTGGTCAAAAAACTCAATCACAGACTTTCTATTTAAATAAGCACATTCAAATTGAAGCTCCAATGCTAATATCGATTCAGAACCGAATCTGGTTGAAAACGCCCAACTCTTAGCTCAATCGTCCAAGACAAAACCTGCACCAGAAAGAACAAATATATATCACCACTTCTAATTAAATGCAATGTATATTTCGTTTTATTTGTTTCGGGTTATTTTTTTAAAACATCAACCAAGGGAGAATTTAGTAACAGTCGACTACTACCAAACACTTGGCGACGCGACATAGAGCAGCAGACATGAGATGAGTGGTGGCGAGTGTCCGGCCCTGCAGCCATGAGAGAATGATGCGGCACGTCACGTGACTATTTACAATAAGTTAGCGCGCCGAGGCTGGCCGCGCACGGGATGAATGTGAGATGTGAGCTGGCGGGCAGCGCAGGCTTTACAGGTCGTCATCCTCATCGGGCAGGGCCGTCTCCTGAGCAATCTGTGGTAACAAGGAGGGGACAGTGGAGTTAGACATAATAACAGGCAGGCCAGGCCATATATAACTAAACACCGACCATACCCAAAGTTACTGTACAAGTTCTATCGATAGGATACACAGCATTTCCTATCAAACTATCTGACCCCAGTTACAGTAAACTTCCGAAAAACACCCTTTTCCCAGTCTTGATATTGATATTTTTTTTTTTATTTTAAATAAAAGAAGCGAAATCCAGTAACCTTAACAGTACGGACTTACAACACAGCATCCCAGTCTACCAGTTTATTCTTAGTAAGAAATCCAAACTTTTGAAATCTTGAGGATTGATTGTGAACTTTCAGAGATTGTGGAATATCAGACTAGATAAAAAGGACCCGGGCCGAGCCGCATAATATATAACCACGGACCGGAAGGCAATACCAACCACTAAGTAGAAGCCAAATGGGGGACATTTAGCAGTTATTTTTTCCGACGATAGGTGGCGCATCGGTACTAGTGGGCATAAACGGAGATACTACAATACAACAGGCAGCCATTTTGCAGGACCATACCATTACTATGTCAGTACGCAGGGACCAGACTGTCAGTACACCAGACTAGGAAGTAAACGCATAACCATACCTTCAGTATGTCACTACGCTGGGCTAATCAGAATCAGGAGCATACTATCAGTATGTCAGTACACAGGACCATACCATCAGGCCCATTATTTTAGTGGCGACGCCAACAGCAATTGTTTGAACCACAAACTCGCAATGCCCCCCCACCCCCCAAATTACGCAGTTATTACCATGATGTGGCAGAATGTTTAGAATGCTAAAGGAGTGCAAAAAGGCCCTCACCCTGAGCTCCTGCTCGTACTGGGCCGCCATTGTGGGGTCCATCACCACCTCTGGAGGCGCGAGGGCCGGCATGGCGACAAACTCCAGGTTAGGGTCTCCCACCAGCTTGCGGGCCAACCACAGGAACGGCTTCTCGAAGTTGTAGTTCGACTTGGCCGAGATGTCGTAGTACTGTAACACAAGCGGGCACTTAGATGAGATGGATGGACCGATCAGCACGCCAGCTCACCGTGCCAGCTCAGTGTCGAGTGTAAGTTGGGGATGGCTCCCCTCCCAGCGCATACGAAACACACTTTACACATAAACCAAATGCCATAAATAACTAAACATGGTAGGATTCAAGTGAAACTGTCTCGGAAAATATTTTTCCGTTTGATAAAATATAACTATGTGAATTCACCACCCTCCATGTGAGATGAAACTGCGACCCGGCATGTTTGTTGCTAGGTTACAACCCTCCCATTATGTTAGAAAAAAAGGCGATGTCCACAAGCCACCTTTTCAGGGGTGATTTAAACTTTTTTTTTTTTTTAACTTACCCCATAACAGCCTTCTTAAAAAAATTATTTTTTACATAGTACACACTAGGAACGACAAATTCCTGAGCTAAAAACTTACAAAAAATATTGGTGCAAAATAAGGCTAGGAAAGGGGCACGGCCCACCAGTGGGATGCCCAATGGAAGGTAACCATGCCAAAAGTAGCCAGATAACACACCACAAAGCTACATACAAGCCTATGATATGTAAATAGGAGAAGGCTAGTCTAGTAATAAGAGTAGACAAAAATTAAATACATATATGCCAAGAAAATCCAAAAAAACTAACATAGGCTACTAACCATACCAACCAATTATCTATCTGCTACTGAAATGCAGGCAATCAAATTCCTTATCAGCAGCTACTGTGTGGTAAGATAACTGGCCAGCATCGAAAACAAGCCTGGGTACCCGGGTGTATATAAATAGACTAAAAAAAAAAGAAAAGGCTAATCACAGGCTTGGTTGATTGTTTTACTCCATGCCAGTAGCAAAGGCCACATTCACGGCGAGAAAGCTTTAACACATCTATTTTCGTTTAACCATCGCTTTCACACAGCGTAAAAGCATACAAGGTTCAAAAGACCACAGGGACTACATTCTACACGGCCAAGCAGTACCTGCAGGTTCTTCTTGCGGTGGAAGACGATGGACTTGGCCTTGACCTTGCGGTCCTTGATGTCCACCTTGTTGCCGCACAGCACAATGGGAATGCACTCACAGACGCGTACCAGGTCACGGTGCCAGTTCGGCACATTCTTGTAGGTCACCCTGGAGGTCACATCGAACATGATGATGGCGCACTGACCTGCAACCAGATGAGGTAAAATAAGACGACTGCTCAACGACAAATTTCTAATTTTAAATGAATAAGAAATGAAAATCAGGCAAAAAGAATCCAATGACAGTATAGTAACCTAGTTAACGTTTTACATTCAACCAATATGATCAAATAAATTCCCATCCTTGTTTTAGATTCTGCACAGCTGTAAACAGATGATAATAGGGTCACAACACAGAACACAAAACATTCTCCAAGGATAGCCGGTACTGACGCCAGAGCAACGGGGCAAGGAGAGTGTTAGTCAAGAATACAGAAGGTTATGATCAAGATAAATATAAAGAAAAAAGAGGGATGCAAATAGTGTATTTCAGAGGTGTTTCGGCGGCCAGAAAAAACCCTGGAATTCCGGAGAAATCACAAGCCGGAGAATAGCAATATTACAAGTGCCTGGATAACTACGGTTGCTATGTACATAACATTTCAATACGCAGTTTTTCTTTCACTTCGTTGCTCTTTCTTTAATAACATGTAGACGACTTGTGAAGGCCGTCCTGGTATGACCATAGCTGTTGCTAGGACGTAAAACCCCAACATACTGGTGGAAAAAGTAGGGGCATTGGTAATGGCAGCCCTTCCAGGTCGCTTTGGGCTTGAAAAGGAAAAGATATATAAATATTGTAATTCCAGGATGGGAGATTTCCTAAAATATTGGGACCCCCCCCCCCCCATCTCTTATAAAATACAGTAATACCGCTAATCGACCACCTGCACAGATCAACCGCTCCCCATATCGACCGCTTTATTTGGGTCCCATCAATACCATTAACCATATTCTAACTCACTAAACCGACCACCTCCTTAAATGGATTACTTAAAGTTGGTCCCAAGGTAGGTCGATTTAGGTTTTACTGTAGCACAGAAAGCTAAGAATGCTTTGAACATTGATATGTAATTCAAGAGGGCATTCCTGGCTCCCGGTGAGGACTCAGTACCCTGCGAAAAGCATGACCAAACATCTCTTAGCATGGTGATGGGATTACCAGAGTTCACAAGTTTGATACATTAACAAAAAATCCCAGGTTAATTAAAGTGGCATGGTCTGATGGCGCTTGAATTTTTGTCTATTTAAAAAAAAATCAAACTGATCGTTATGAGCTACTTACTAATCATTAGTCCGGAGTCATTTTGATGAAAAATTACTAGTTTTGAAGCAATTTGAGCTGAAAGAACCCAAAATACTTTCGAGAAGCTTTCCAAAAGTCCTCTAGCTATGACCAGTATTGACATCTCGCAATGACCACGTGCCATGAGATTGACCTAATTGATTAATGGCTTCCTTGTGTGATGGGTTTCTCAAAGTAGGATGAGGTAGTAAATTCACTAATATGCTGTCCCAAATCACTTGTTAATGCACCAATATCTAAGATGGATAGAAATAATCAAATTAAGATACATGTTTTCGTTTTGAAAAATAAATATTTCATCGGACCATGCAGCATTGGTGACCAGCATGTGCAAACAAACCAAAACACAAGATTGTGTTCCACCATGTTCTAATTGAAAACCACCCATTTCTATATTAACACCAAACAGACCGCTAACCGACACCAGGAAGTGTGTGCGCGTGCGCGTGCATGAGAAGGTTTCATGTTCGCAGCCACCTTCAGGAGCTAAACATGTAACTGAACAGTCATTTCAATCTCCCCTCCAAATAAACTAAACTACTCAATACTTTGCTTGTATATCAGGGATGAAATTGATGGCGGGGAAAAAGTTTAAATCGATAACGAGGTACACGATCACAAAGACAGGAAGGCTCTCCAAGGACCAAGGTGTTAGTGCTAGGTGTGTATGAAACGCAGGGTTTGTACATATGAAGATGTGGAATTGAAGGCTATTTCAAGGCTGTTTTTGAGAGGGATTAGTTTGGGGGAAAACAATGGGGAATGGTAATTTCAGAGTAATTTAGATCACTGGGGAAGAGTTTAATGAAATTCAGAGGCTTTTAAAGACCAATTACCCAAAATAGATTAAATTCAAGGTTTTCAATGCCCCGTACAGACCCTGGAAACCCGACTTCTAGTATTTCTACCCAAATCACTGACAATGCTAACTCCTAACCCTAACAGAGAATGCTCACATTTTTGCAGCAATACACCCACACTTATTACGGCTCAGGCCCAACGTATGTCGAGGATTTATGGAATTGTCATTATCTTCATATTATTAGGGAATATAGGCAGAAAATGCATCATTTTAACCCTCCCATGTACATGGGTCACCAACTCACCCTGGATGTAATAGCCATCACGAAGGCCTCCAAACTTCTCCTGCCCAGCGGTGTCCCAGACATTGAAGAATATCTCGCCCCGGTTGGTGTTGAAGGGGAGTGGATGCACCTCCACCCCGAGAGTGGCCACATATTTCTTTTCAAACTCCCCAGTCAGATGGCGCTTAACGAAAGTTGTCTTGCCCACACCACCATCTCCCACCAGCACAAGCTTGAACGTAATCCTGTCGTTTTGTGCCATGTCTGCAATGAAGACAGGAGCAAAGGGGTTAAGTCAGTTGGTTAAACAAACCAACAAAATGTCCACAAAAATTGCAAACGATCCAAAGGCACATTGCACACTACCAAGTGAATCATTTAACAGTAGAAAAACCATCGTTGGGGGGAATTTGAATGCCAACTGTGGTAAAGTATCTTATTAGGTACCGACAGCGAAATTACAAAATATGCACAGGGTGCAATATTTGCATCCCTTCAGCATCTGTCAGTGAAATTTGTTCAATTTTCCTATCTTTGAAAGCTCATTGCGGCTAAACAACCTTTTGAATCTTCCTCAAATTTGCCACAGTATTACAATAGCCATTAACCTTCATTTTTCCCTTTTCTTTAAAAAATAAATAAATTGAGGCGGTATTTATACTGTCCATATGCGAGAAGAGTACTGTTTTTGATTTGCTTGTGTTGATGGTTATTTTGTTGGACTCACACCACTCATCTAGTTTTAGTAGGAGTTCATTTAGTTTAGTTATTACCCCCTCTTCTGTGGTGCCATTTGCGTATATGACTGTCATCTGCATATAGTTGGAGGCACTCAGTTTGCAACCATTTTTCTAGATTGTTTATATAGATTATAAAGATTAGTGGCCTTAACACTGACCCTTGGGGTACACAACATGTGACAGGTTGGTTGTCTGATAGTGTAGTTTATTTTTGTTTTCTGTTGCTGAGGTAGCATTCTATCCAATACATAGTGTTGGATTTCATGCCCATGGTTTTTAGTTTTTCCAATAGTATTTTATGGTCTACTGTGTCAAATGCTTTGCTGAAGTCAATGAAGGCTGCTCCAACTAATTGCTTTTGGTTCATTGATGCCAGTATGTCATTAGTTAGGCTAGCTATTGTTTTTGATGTGGCGTGCAGTTTCCTTGTCTTTCGTTTAGTATATCATTTTTGACCAGGTGTTCATTTATGTGTCTATGTAACACTTTTTCAATGAGCTTGCCTGGGGTTTGAAGAATTGATATTGGCCTGTAGTTTCCCATGTTTTGTTTGTCTCCACTTTTGTGAATAGGGGTGATGGTTGCCATTTTCCGGGCTGAGATAAAATGCCCCTGCTCAAAGGAGATGTTGAATAGGTTCACTGAGACTAACATATTATTTATACCAATATTATATCCAAAAATAAGGAAAATATTGAACTTTGATTGAACATATAAAGACAAATGGTGACAAAACCAAACATATCAATTTGATAAATCATTAAATGTTGATTGTAGCTTAAAGCCGATATAAGTACCCATTTGATACTGGAGGCAGGCATTCTACTTCATGTTCCGTACTAAAGCGATTTTCGCCAATATTTAAACTACGTTGTCGTCCACCCGTGTACTACAAGTACAGGGTGAATCTTTTATGTAGATTAAATTATGTTTGAGGCTGCCTGCTGAAGGCAAAATATATTTTAACCACATTATTATATTATTTTCGTAATTTGTTATTACTAGTACAAATTCTAATCTCTTTAATTGCATTTTCAGGTTTTGTGTGTGCTTATCAATTTGTGTAAGTTTGTACTTTTGGTTTCCATGTTAGATGACTAATGAGATCATAAAATGCATATATTCAAGGTCAAAACAAATGAAAAAAGTTTTATTTTTAGAGCCATGGCACTATCTTATCCTGCATAATCGTAATCCTACAGCATATGATGGGATACATTCCAAAAACAAAATAAACGCCTATGTGAAAATCATAAATAAGCATAACAATGGGGATCATATATATTATATATGTAACATTAAGATAAGATTAATAATTAGCTTTATGCGTTCAGTCAACAGCCACAATTACTGAAACTATAACTCTCAGCTCCGATTGCCTCAGAAATGGTGCCAAATGTTTAATAAGATCAGCATCTATTCTAAGCTAGAAATGTAGAATCAAATCTAGATAACTGGTTTCAAGTTTGAAAAGTTGAAGCTTTCATCGGACTATGGCTATGCAGTTAAAAAAAATGCAAAGTAAACTAAGTTCATGAAAGAGCAACAATGAAAATATACAATGGTTAAGTCTGTTAACACCAACAAAGATACATGCAATGTCATCTGTTCTGAAATTTTAGTGTAGGTATGTGCCAAAAAATGTCAAACCCTTTCAATAATAAAACAAAAGGCACCTCTGGAAAGAGTTTGAAACGCCATTTAACATGACACCAAGATTATGGGAATAGGTGGAGTATTAAGGAAGTTATGGCCTTTTCCAACTCTGAAATTGGTCTCATTATTTTCTTACATAAAATTAAGGTATAAGCACTAGATTTCTGTGACCGAAATTGGTGACTTTTATAGGAAAATGCATGTAATTTCCTTAATAATTGAGATATCTCGAAATTTGGACTGAAGCTAGATTAAGACATGTTCTATTGATATAATTCAATAAAGTGACATCTGAAACAAAATTAAATGACCTGACACAAAAGTAAAGTGACCTGAAACAAAACATTTGTGACTGAAATTCATGTAGGTATGTGCCAAAAAATGTCAAACCCCTTCAATAATAAAACATAAGGCACCACTGGAAAGAGCTTGAAATGGCATTTAACATGACACGAAGATTATGGGAATAGGTGGAGTATAAAGGAAGTTATGGCCTTTTCCAACTCTGAAATTGGTCATTATTTTCCTACATAAAATTAAGTTATAAGCACTAGATTTCTGTGACCGAAATTGGTGATGTTTATGGGAAAATGCATGTAATTTCTTTAATAATTGAGATATCTCGATGAAATTTGGACTGAAGCTAGATTAAGACATGTTCTATTGATATAATTCAATAAAGTGACATCTGAAAATTAAGTGACCTGACACAAAAGTAAAGTGACCTGAAACAAAACATTTCTGTGACTGAAATTGGTGAAATTCATGTACGTTCTTTCCGCCTCACGCAAATTCTGAGTGCCCCATCACAATTTCCACAAACTCAACAGTATATAAGATTAATAATGGCTACACATTCCAGTTAACTTTTTTTAAATTCCAGATTGATATAAAAGGGTGAATTTGCAGGTTGAAATTGAGTGAAACTTTTCAAGTTATTATTGAAATAGCAAAACTTCACCAAATTGAAATATTATTAATCTAAGCTGTAAAGGGATTCCCATACTACATAATAGACTAGAATAATCAAGATTGACCAATGCAAACCGATCATAGAGGCGTTTTTCTAGACCCCTCCAAAAAAAAAGGTGCGATTGGCTGGATCAGTTTTGTTGTAAGAAAATATCCGCCGCTAGTCGCCGTTTGCGCACATACGTATTTTATAATTAACATAAGTTATAGGTATGTGCAAGTCCGCTTTCTGCCAAATATCTGTTCCCGGAAAAATCGTTCTGATAACAGAGGCCCCCCCCCCCCAAATACTTGCTTTTCATTGCCTCTTAGGGGGTATCCCCATGAATTCCAGCCTATGATGTATATAAAATGTCCATCTACAACCTCATGTTTACAATTTGCAAATCCGTTCACGTTTTCTGTGCCTGTGCACATTCAGAAGATTTTACTTGATTTCAACACTCAACTCCACCTTCGATATATCTTGGGTAGCTTTAAAAGGTAGGTGGACATTTAAATCTGTTATTAATTTACCATTGTGTGATGTTTCATGATGCTGTAAGGTCAAAAAGGTACTTTGCTAGGTCCCCAAAGTTTCAGTGTTATAAGATCAATCATATCAATGACAATCAAAAAACCACAAATGTGTGCATTTACTTTATTCTAATGGGTGGAATCAACAGAGGAGATAGGCATCTACTTACACTGACAATTTCATTTAGATATCTCGATTATTTAGGACGTAAGACAAACAACAACAAAAATTATTAAATATATATTGGTTTTGGGTCACACACTTGTAATGCTAAAACATTAAAACAAAGGAAGAAAACTTAACGCTTCATGGATATATGATCGTTATACTAGACTTACTTGTAAGTTGACGTATTAATGACATTATTATGAATCTACCAATACAAAGGTAAGGATGAAAGTAGTTACAATGGACCCATGGATATACTCATTAACAATGAGAAATTTCAATAACCTCCTAAATCACTAATGTATTCATTTAGTTTTATTTTAATGGGTGAAATCACAGAGCAGCTAGGGATCTACTTACACCGAAAATTTCAGTGAGATATATCGATTATTACTTGAGTTAGAACAAATATTGACTAAATATCTAAATAATAGATTTTGGGTCACACACTTGTAATGTTAAAGCATTAAAAATAAAATAATGCCAGGAAATTAGCCCTCATTACCGAAATTAATAATAAACCGATTGCCACGATTGTTGGAGTTTCTTGTATATATAGACTATATTACTGTCAGGATGAGTATGATGATGAGGATGCATTAACTTGATTAAGTTGAACTGAACCGTCTTCGATCATTGAATATGAAATTATGACTAATTCAGTAATTGTGAAATGGTACAAACAAGAAACCACTAGTATTGCACCATGCTGAAAAACCGGCTAAAACCGGTTGACATCTGGCAATTTACCAAAACGAGCTTAAAAGAAGCTAGTGACTTGTTACTATGGAATGCCACAAAGAATGTACGTTTCCGGTTTTAAAGCCACAGTTGCTGTCAACTTATAATAATGGAAACCGGGCAGTGTCAAAACCACAATTTGATGAATACTTGAAACATAACACCCACCAAAAGCACCCGACATGTGTCAATTTAAGGATTGTAATCATGATTAGTAAACAGAATTACATCAGTGTTATTCTTCGACAGTTATAAATGTTTGTTCTTTTATCACCGCGTAGGAAAATTCCACACACTGGGGATTTTCTTGAAGATGATGTGGATCGTCTGTCATCGAAAGAAAAACTATTTACTATCTATATTCACATTGCCATCAAATCATATGTGCGCAGGCGACTTCTTAGATCTATTATCTACAGTCAGGTTAAATATCAGCGGAATTGAGTAGCGGATGAATGCGATAAATTGAGATAAAATGCTTACCTGTTAAGCTTTAGTTGAATACTGACTTCTACGCCGTACTGAAGGGCTGGTTTTCCAACAACCAGTTTAAACCAGAATTGGCGCGAAAATGTTCGCCTACCATCGGGAATTTCCGTCGGAATATTGATTGAAATAAAGAATAAGTAATATGTGATTGTTGCATCAAAATGATAGTAACTACTCTATGGAAACCTAAAATTATGTATGGTTAGTGAAAATATACATAAAATATTTAATCGGGGGGAAGTAGGACGGTACTCATGACATCATAGCGGAAGTAGGAAACACTCCGGCGCACCTGCGCGCTGATGGACTGGCCTGGCTTTGGAAATATTAAAATTTTATTGATTTTCTGTATTTTTACCATTATTATAGATTTGTATGACTTATAATTTGGATGACGGTGTGCAATCGCAACGTTTAAACCTTAACTTAGTTTTGTTTTCACTGAGAAGATGACGAAGGATCGGTTAGCGGCCCTTAGAGCGGTAGGTGAAATCTTCTTCTCAACTCTCCGCCATTGGATTTCTACTTGGAGCGTCTGTCACGTTCATTTCTCTGCTGTCTACTGTCGCTATGCATGTAACCAGGACTTCAATTACACAACCACGAATGGACAACATGTCAATATATGTTTTGAAAATAATTTGTGTTCATTTTATGGTGTTTTAGGCCCAAAGCGATGATGATGAAGCGGGGGACGAGGTGGCCGTCAACGTTCCGGACTCCTCGGGGTTCATGGACGAATTTTTTGAGCAGGTAGGCACTGTCTGTCACCAAATTGCACACTATGTAAGGATTATTGAGTCTAACCAACGAAAGGAGGATATGTAGGGGATGCGTGTGTGCCATAATGGAGATACGCTATGGCTTCACTGTCCCGGATTTAAGAGAAAACATAATCTGCATTTGGGTGTTGGCCGGGCGGCCAAGTGCCTGGTCCCGCCCACTAGACCCTTCATCGCCCTATTATCGGTCAGACGGGTCGCTTTGCCATAGCAAAACACGGGCCGCTGTCTAACTGTCTGCCAATGAACCTCTCATGCCCTGCGACCCAATTGCTTCATGCGTACACTAAGCTCTCCCAAATAGCTCCCTCAGAATTACAGCATTGTGTAGGTATGTTGACATCGACGCGCTGCGCCGCCGCCGTGTTGTTCCCGATCGCTGTGATCGGGAGTGCGCGAACGGTTCTCAACATCTCTACCCAAATCGCTTCTCCTAGGCTAACGGATGGGGGGATCTGGGAATCAATATCACCAGATATAAAGGAAAGCTTTCTGAATATCATAGTTTTCGAATTTTGCATTTCTGCTGATTCGTTCGTTCGTGACACACTTTTAAACATTTGCACTCATTTGTGGATGCTCAAATCAGTTCAAAATCACTTTGGCCATAAATAAAAAATATATGGCCCAGATTATTAATGTCTTTTCTCACATTGTGCCAAATATTATCAAGGTACTATACTTCGAAAGTGCTTAATTTTTGCGACGGAAAGTGTCATGATTTGCGCGACTTTGGCGCGGGCCGCATCGCGACTATGGTAGGAACATCAAGTCCTGCTTGTAGGTATGTGCGCGTCCGCGCACTACACGACGGCCGTTTTCTGCCAAATGTCATTATCTGGTCCCAGAAAAAGTGAAATATCTCTAAAACTACACAAGTTAGAAAAAACCCACTTGGCACACATATAGAAAACATATTCAACGAACAGATTATATTAAATTTAGAAGGTTACAGTTCTGTATTTCTATTTTATGGGAGAAACCATGCAAAAATCTTGGAAATATCATGAAAGGTCACACCCATCCCCTTTGTTTCAGTCTAATTACAGGACAAAAAAAACATGCAATTTAAAATAAATAAAAAATCATAACTTTCTTAATAATAGACCAATATCCATGATCTTTGTGTTATTTAAAAGCATTTGTTTGGCTCTTTACAATGGTATGAGTATCATTTCTATATGGTAAATTTAAAAAAAATTCCAACATACCTACATTGTGTTCACTGCTGAAAGTCAGCAGGAAACTGAGACATTCCTATGGACTTTTTAAGTTACTCGCGAGTCGGGTATTCTGTTTCCGTTGGCGTGGGTGACTCATGTCGTGACGGTGAGCTGTCAGATGCTCAGGCCTGAGGCTGAGGCTCAGCTGTCAATATAAAACTAGCTATAGTATAGCCGCTATGCCTATGTCCCTGAACTCCTGTACTAATCTCATTGGATGGGCTTTTATCGTCACCAAAAGCAATTTCTGTTTTATATAATATTGTAGTTTGCATTGTAGTAGGATTCTAGTTGCAAAGCCGTACTTTTTATTGTTAAATGCATTCACAATGTGAATGTCACACCCTTAGCCATGCTCATGACCGGTCACTGCGTATGTTATTGTATCATTGTGGGCACCCAGCTTAGACTCACTGACCACACAATAACATATCATATTCACCCAGTCACTCCTAGGTTCTGTATTTTGTCGGTTGTCAGGGTAGCAATGATTGGAAGTCCAGAAGTTAAAAGGGGGCGTGGCACATATTCCATAGGGCAGCATTGAGTGATATGGTCTATGTTTTCTCCTATCTTCAATGTCAGTAAATAACACATGATGTGTACTGATCAGTATTACAGGGAGGAATGAATCAAAGTTTTGAGCAGCCCCGGAAGTTAACTCTGGTCAGGGTTACCGAATGCTATACTGCACTTGGTATCTAAGGTATTCATCACTATGGGGCCCGTGGACAAGGCTTTGAATTATGCATGTTACCGGCAACATGGACAATGATTTTCGCGATACCTATTAAAGTTACATATTCCAATGGTTTTGAGTTTCAGTCCTGTTTTGAAATAAATAATATTAGGTTGATCTTTATGATCTAATTTACTTTAGTGTGAAGAAATTTGTATTTAAAATGGATACGTTTGGAGATATTTGAGGTGACAACATGCAACATTCATTTTAGCATGTACGTAAAAATTTTGACACCATAGGCTTCAGCAATTACACGTTCTATTAAATCGAGTATTCCTTTCTATTCAGCCATAGAAACCTAATGACTATCAGTAGCTAAGTTAGATATGTAGAATCAAATATATTAGGGAAATGTTTTGGTTTAAAACATGTTATGCTTTCATCGAACCATGCAGCTTTAACTGAAGTTTTAATGCAAGCATGGGTGGTGATGTTGATTTGACAGTGATTTGAATCGACGGTCTGTCTTAAGATATGCCTCTTTCTACGCGCCGTACAGTGCTGCCACCTAGGCGAGATCATTGTATGGACGTGTAGAAGTAATTGCCAATGGAATGGGGGGAATAAAAAGTGACCTTTCCTACCGTCGTCCAACAGCTGTCACCTACTTATGATGTGGCTCTTATTTGTAAGTGACGGCACTTGAACTATATTACGGCGATCATTATGTGTCTTTTAAAGATTTTTTATTGAAGCATTTAATTACGGCAATCCAGGCAACTCAGTTGGCCTTTAATGATTTAAAAGATAAATTGAAATGTAGTTTTATTAACATCACGTTAAAGTATATATGAGCCTGTCTCAAAAGGCGATAGCTAATTCTTTTTTGTCCTTTGTAACGATTGACACAAAACAGCACAGAAACGGTTACACTGAAAACACAAGGACATTTGCTTCAAATCAATATCTATTCTATTGGAATTATGAAACGCCATGTAAAAAGCAAATCAGTTTATCCTGAGCAATTGCATAAGCCGATAGTATGTTGATCGTTACAGTGGTCAAAGTTTTGTCCCATATTACTTCTCACTTTTGAGACAGTCTCATATATACTAAGACTTATTTTTATTGTGACAATTCCTTCATTTAGCTTTCTCTAAGTATATATTTAATTTCTACCGAGATCAGATAGTGAACATTTATGGTTCATTAGGGCACCATATTCAATGTTCACTACCTAGATCTCCTAACCGGAGCCGAGTTATATAACAAATAAATCTGTTACCTCTTCACAGAAAACCTACCTGACACGATATCCCAGTGTTTGTTTGTTTGTTTTTTGTTTTACGTCCTAGCAACATCTAAGGTCATATCAGGATGGGTACCGACTTGTGACAGTGCGCACTCATGGTGACTTTATAGTGCTGTCCCACTGGGAAACCAGGCCACTGGCACCATGACCCGATATCCCACTCAGTCACATTATCCTGACACTGAGCTAACCAGTCCTTGTCCTATCCTAATAATGCCGAGAGCCAGGCTAGGCAGCGACAAGTATCAATTTTTAAGTCATTGGATTGACTCGACCAGGGTTCGAACCCACGACCCCAGTGTAGAAACCACTCTGGCACTGTAGAAGTGTGGTGACCTCATCTGTTGCTAGACGGTTATGCGATCACTGCTCACCCAGTGGGATAAGCAGATGACTCCACTGGAGTAGTTGCTGAGACTAGGATTTGTTGATTTCTCAATGTTGACGAAGAGTTGCTATGACGTAAAACTAAACAGTTTAGCTATTTAATCCCAGAGGTGAAATTAATTGAAGCAGTGTCAGCTAAAGAGGTATACTCCGATGGTTTAGAGCTATCTTTATTTTTAGATTCATAATTCAGGTTGATCATAGTTGACCTTACTTTATTTATTTGGAACAAAGACCCTATAATACTAAGATGGCTCACTCAGCCTGTACTGTGTAATCAAAATGATCAAACCCACCATTTTGTGCGCTGGCTGTTTTCTTGGTTAAACAGTTGCTATATTATATGTATAAATGTATATATGAATGTGAAAGATGTGTGATGATGATGCTGATGATGTGTATTTGTTCATATCAATTTCATATTGATGTATATTCATACTTACCTATCTCATGTATAATATAATTGTATGTGTTTACATGTGAAACACCAACCAGCAGCCGGCTGATCAAACCCACCACAGGGTGGCACTGCGAAATTTACATTACCATGGGAGAGATAGGGAGTGAGCCGTCTTAGTATTATAGGGTCTTTGGTTGAAAGTAACTTTATTTTAAAGGAGACACTCACATGCTTGACATACGCTGTGTTCACCCATTTTCAATCATAGCAGCGTAGCACAGTAGCACCAAACTGCAATGAATGTTTCATTTGTGCACACGTATCCAAGTTGGAGTCGTGAGATCAGTAATGGGTAATTGTTTTGGTTTAAACAAATTTGATGCTTTTATCAGTGTCTATCTACACATTTGCTGATTTACCAGTTGCTTTTAGATGTGATGCATTCCCTTTGATTGTGGTGAGTTGATTCGGAGTGAAGAGGCTTCCCTTTAATGTGGCGACTTCCGTGAATGAATATATTCTGCACACTATCGATTGCCATTGCCTCTTTGAATTAAATTATTAATATATTCCATAAAAAGGAAGACGAGTGAGTTTGATGCGAGACTACAACTATGAGTTGACACTGCATGGTTACCGTTACAGTTTATTATGCGAGTCTGGCTTTGCCTGTTTTGAAGCAGACCTACCAACAAGCCAAGATGCTTGACTCCCTCCAACCCATCTAATCCTAAAAGTACAAAGCAGAAAACACATGCGAAGCCTAATACAGGTCATAGTAATTAGATAATTACTAACCTGGGTATATATAACATATTGTTTTGAATATTTAATTTCCGAATGTTAAGCTATTGTTTGGTAATTTGAATGACCAAAAATCAAATCAGGCAATCAGAACAGCTTAATCACCACACTTAGATATTTGATATAAAAATTGTATTGTCTTCTTACATAATTCTTGACGGCTTAAGCAGAAAGATATGTATTTATTAAAGTCTTACTCCAATTAGTGAATTAATTTAATTAGCCACATTGGTTTGGATTTTTATAAACTCATGGGCAATTAAAGCTGTATAATCCGATGAAAGGATAGCATTTTCTCAACCAAATCATCGGACTAGGCAACTATAAGTAATGTTGCTTTTATGAATTTGAGTTAGCTTTGGCAGAAATAGACTTGTTACTGTTAGACATCATAAGTCCCTTTCCTGGCTGCTTCCCGTGTACACATCTGTGAGTTATTGGCAGTGTATTGGGACATGTGCTGTTAGTTCAGGCGTGAAATACTCCACGCACACTGACGCTATTTATACATGGTTCAATAGTGTCTGGGCAATATTGTGAATCCTCCCTCCCTCTGGGCTCGAACAAGCTGACTTGCCACATTGAGTCACCAGTTCCAGTAATAGTCAGTTGGGGCTTTGCATCCTAGTAACATCTAAGGTCATGTCAGGATGGTTACCGACTTGTGAAAGTACACATTTTAGTTATAGCAATTTTATCATGTTTAATGCTGTCCCCACTGGGAGACTAAACCACGGGTACCGTGATGACCTGTTATCCCACTCATTCACATTATCCTGATCCGAACAAACTACTCTTAGCCATATCCTATTAATGGCGAGCACACCACTCACTAGCGGTATGTATCAATTTTTACGTCATTGCTTTGACTCGGTCAGGGTTCATAGTCATGACGTTCCACACAGTCCAGTTTCTAGTGATAATCTGTTATTACTAGATATGGTGCTGGAGGCAAGCTTATAGGGCGGACATGGGATAAATATTCGCTTGCATAAATGGAGTTTGCTGCTTATTCCTACGGTAAAATGCACCGGGATCTCTATATTAGATAAATGAAGATTTCTTTATTAAATGTCCTTTCAAACCTGTCATTTTGAGCAGTGAAGCTTGAAACTAGTAGTGATAGATAATGGAAATAGTGAATAATGATGCTGGCCATTGCAATGGATATCACCATAGAGAATGTGAACTGAACCCTATTGTATCATTTAATCAAACGTGATATGGGACCGACTTCTCTGAGCTGATACCTCATTATGCCTTTTTATTTAATCAATTGTGATATATTTATGAACATAAGAAACCTGTACACACATATACAGCGAGCATTTCACAATAATGACCACATTGCCACCTTCTCTACATTACAATGTATATCAACCCACCAACTCACAGGGATACATCACTCTGTAAGTGGATAATAATCGCACTATACATGATACACCATTTCTATTATCATTCTAACCACTGGACATAGTGGCAGATTTGCTAATACCCCCATCACACCAAACTAGTTCTCACTACGTTCTTGAAAATGTTGCTGAACGGGCTCAGACTGTGCGAATGGAATGGATGTAATAGCAACTTTTTACAGACTGCTTACAAACAGAATGGATGGGCTAGAACGGAATGGTCTTCAGAACTTTGAGCAGGCCCAAAATTGTTTTGCAGCCACGTTCTACCCCGACCACAGCCCGTTTTAGGATGGGGTCGGATGGTCTGAGAATTAGATTGGTGTGATGGGGGTGCAAGAGTGCTGGCTGGCTTCCCGTTCATAAAGTAGGCGGTTCGGACCCCAGACGACTGAACCCAGTGGCAAATAATATTGATACTTGTCACTGCCTATCCTGGTGCTTGGCATTAGTAGGATACGATGAGGACTGGTATCAGAATAATGCGACTGAGTGGGATATTGGGTCATGGTGCTGGTGGCTTGGTCCCCCTGTGGGGCAGCATTATAAAGTCGCCATGAGTGCACAGTGTCACAAGTCCGTGCCCATTCTAATGACCATAGATATTGCTAGGATGTAAAACCCCAACAATCATGAATATTATTATTGTTCAGTGCTGACAAAAATAACAGCCACGGACCAAAGAAGAGATATTCAAAGAAATAATATTCAGTTAAAAAGACACAAAAACAGATGATTGATTTAGGCTGCTGATATTGGCTACTTCTGGGTTTTTTTTATAGCATGCATCTCAGCCTGGTCCTGCACACAAAGTCCAAAGTCCTTAGCTGAATAGGCTGTAGAAGTAAGTCCCCTCGGAAGTTCATTGTGTGGCCCCACATGCCCATATAAGGACTATTTCCAGATGGGAGCGGTGAGGATGTGGATCCTCCACATTGGGGCTGCATGGTCGATGTTACAGTACGCGCAGCTACACGTTGGTACTCACATGACCTCAGTTGTTGCTAGGACTCCTTCACTGGATGTGTGTCTGATATGGGGAGGGATGTTATACAGCCTGCATGTTTAGTACCATTCAATTAGCCGGCCATAGGGTGCGAAGCACCCCCTCTATCCCACTCACCCACTCACCGCCACTGTTTACAAACCCTCCCGACAAATCGTACATACGCTCCCTCCCTTCCCTCCCTCCCTCCCTCCCTCCCTCCCTCCCTCCCCTCCCCTCCCCTCCCTCCCTCCCTCCCTCCCCTCCCCTCCCTCCCTCCCCTCCCCTCCCTCCCCTCCCCTCCCCTCCCCACCCCTCCCCTCCCTCCCCTCCCCTCCCCTCCCTCCCTCCCTCACTCCCTCCTCACTCCTCCATCCCTCACTCCCTCCTCCTCTCTTCCTTTTCTTTCCTCCTTCCCTTCTCTTCCTCTTTTGCTTTCCGTTCCTTTCCTCGCTCTTTGGCCCCTTCCATTTCTCTCCCTTTTCTTTCCTCCCCCACTCTTTCTCCGGTCCCCTCTCCTCTCCGCCCCCATCCCCTCCCCCCCTCCCCTCCTCCTCTCTCCTCTCATCTCTCCTCTCATCTCTCCTCTCTCATCTCCTCTCCTCTCTCATCTCCTCTCCTCTCCTAGCCTCTCCTCTCCTCTCCTAGCCTCTCCTCTCTGGTTGGTTCTACTGGGTGAGCGGGGTCAGAGACATCGGTTCTAATGGCTTATTGTTACATGCCCCATTACTCGGTCAATTGGGTGGTTGACCCACTTCCACCGCACACTGACCTCCTTTATGTTCGCTACGTAACGGCGTAGCGGTCACTCGCTTGTTTAGCGTGTCACTTCCGGAAGCATGTAATATAAAAGGGCGTGGCACAATCTCACCGGCCCCAACCCTAAACACAACCACGGAGCTCCTATTAAACTTAAATGCTATTTTCCCGCCACGCCCCGCCTCTGCATCTCTCTGCATCTGCACACAGTTTGTTTGGGTGTTTTTTTGTTAATATCCTAGCAACATTCCACCCCTACCCTACCCCACACACCTTCTTTCAAAACCTATTACCTAAAATTGTCCTTGAAATTGACATTAAACCTGTCTGATGTAAGTCCCCACTGCGATTTCAGACTTCCGATCCCATCATTAGGCCACACAATACAAAACACTTGTGATGGGATCCAACAATGGGCAGGTTTCGTGCATCTGGAATTGGTGACTGGATCCACTGATTTGCATATTTACAATATAATATATATTATGTGTATTGGAGATATGTTATATCTTTTTGAAAAAAGAAGAGAGAAAGACAAAGGAAGAAAGAAGTGTTTAAAGACAATTCTAGAATCATGTAATACCATGTAATGCATACTCACCAAGTGCATAATACATATGTTGGACTGGAATTGTATGCAGTTCCTATTACAACTAATAGTTTAATTATATTATGCTTCTATTATCGAACAGGATTTTCATGTGGTTATTAATATATTATTGCAACTGGTATTGTCATTTATGTACCAACAAATTGCACTGAATGGCCAGAAGAACAGTACTCTGGCACTGACAAAAGACATTATTCGCTGAATAAAATACATTTAGTAAAAAAAAATATCAGGATGTGTCCTAACTTGTGACAGTGTGCACTTACTCTCCCCTCGCGCCCACTCTACATACACCACCTTTTCAATTTGCAGAATAGTTTGATGAAGGGATCACATTGTTGAAACTAAAACACTTTCTTAGATTTGATCCTACATATCCAACTTAGATACTGGTGGAATGATTAGAATTGATTGCTGTATGGAAGGAATACTGAGTCAATTTAATAGAACCTGTCATTGTTAAGGCCTATTTTGTCCAGTATTTTGACGTTCATGCCAAAATTAATTTGACACGGTTTCACTTCAAATATCTCCACAAAGTTCACCCTTTAAAATGAAAGTTGCTTTAGACTAAAATAAATTAGATTATAATAATTAGCAACCTAATATAATTTATCTCACAAATATGTTGGGAACTCAAATCCATCGGATTTTGCAACTTGAATAATCACTTGTATAGTATTGTATGGTGTTCTGCAATGGGGGGGAGGGGGGGGGGATGCAGTCAGTTTTTGCACCTGAACCCTTCAAATCGTGTATCTATCCCGAATGGACACTTGATGCATCACGGTGTGATGCATCAAATTATGTCTGACTTCACTGAATAAAATTTTGGCAATTTGTGGATAATGCGTCACGTTCGGCTTCCTTCCCGCATTCGCTTTAAAGGGTTTTGTGATGTGCAGCCATTGCTTAACCACTTAGGAGACCACTTACACAGGGAGCATTTTGTTTTGAAAATTTTGATTAGCAACAATTGCTAATCAATTTGGAAATTGATCAGTAAGTGCTCATTTTGTGTAGCAATACAGAATATTCACAACGGATGTGACATCTGACGGCGACGACAAACACTATGGTCGTGGGACCGTTGCCACAGCGCATTGAAACGCTATGGAAATTACTAACTTTCAAATGCACGTATGTCAGTCAAATTTTGGGATATTTTGAAAATTCCAAAAGTATATTGCTTTTGGGTCATTGGAGCTTCCAAGAAAAATAAAATGTTCATGTTTAGACCCTTTTGAAAATTTTAGGAGGGTACCAAACTAGTCCGTCACTATTAATACACAATATTCACAATGCCTGCGACATCTGATGGTGACGACGAACAGTACGGTTGTGGGACCGTTGCCACAGAGACATGCGTGTGAATATTGTGTATTCTTTTTAAGGCAAGTAAGGTATGAACACTTTTTGTGTGCAAAAAGTTATCGAGTTTTATTTCATGACGTTTCATCGTGAAACTACAAGAGAGCCTGTCATGGTTACTCTAATTCATACTGTTTTGTCTCTTGGTGACAACATCCACCGAAGTCATGTCTAGCAAGACGTGAAAGTCGGTATATATATATATATGGTTCACAATTTTACACATTGCGTATCGATCTGTATAACTTGTATCGCGATTTGATACTGAACAAAATGTTCTCTGCGTGCATAACTGCATCCTCCGATTGCAGAACACCATTCGATATTATACAAGTGAGGTGGATCGGTTTCTGCTCCACTTGGTGAATAAAAGGGACAGCACCACTGTTGGTTCAATCCTCGGGGTCCGCCCTTGTTTTATTCTGCCAGAGGCAGACGGGGTGGCTGAATGAGGAGAGCATCCGTCTCCTGTTTTGGGAGATCGGGAGATCCGAACCCATGAGTTTGTGGGTTCGAATCCTGGTCGAGTCAAACCAATGACGTACAAATTTATACTTGTCGCTTCCTAGCCTGGCACTCGGCATTATTAGGATAGGGCAAGAATTGGTTGGCTCACTGTCAGGATAATGTGACTGAATGGGATATCAGGTCATGGCAGCCTGATGTTCCAGTGTGGCAGCGCTATGAAGTCGCCATGAGTGTGCACTGTCACAAGTCTGTATCTGTCCTGATATTACCTTAGATGTTGCTAGGACATAAAACAACAAACAAACAAATATTCTGCCAGAATAGAAGTGACCTGCCACTGCCCAGCCGGATCACATGTAATATCTCGCAGGGGGTGGCCACTAATAGCCACGAGTGGAATGGTCGATGGGAAACCACCCCAGATAGCCTGCTGCCACCTGCCGATCCTTCTGATAAACAAGGGTCAGTGCAGTCCCCCCTCCCCCCCCACCCCCCCAATATTTTTATTCCCGCTTGGGTGAACCATTCACCAGTTTAAGAAGCACTGCGCTAACCTATCCTCGTCAAAGGCGCCAACTAGCGAATTGGAAATCCTCACATTTAAAGTTGCATAATCCGATGGTTTTGAATTTCTTAATTTTTTCTGAGATAAATATATTAGATCTATCACTAGTATCTACTTTACATTAGTTCAAAGTTACTTTTATTTTAAATGGTAAACTTTTGAGATATTTTGAGTGCAAACATGGAAAATTAGTTTTGGCAAGCTTGCCAAAACTCTGACACCATAGACTTCTGCAGTAACAGGTTCTGTTGAAATGACTCAGTATAGCCTTCTACGCAAAAACAAATGCTTAATAAGTGCATCAGTATCTAAGTTAGATATGTAAAATCAAATCTAGATAATTGATTTGGTTTTGAAAATTTGATATTTCATCGGACTATGCAGCTTTAAATATACCCAAGGCGTGTTAAGCTAATCAAGTTTTAGGTGAGGAAATTTGGAGTGTTTGAAATGTTCTCTGTTTTTGAATGGTTCTCCAATTTAACCTAAGATATTTAAGTGGATTAGTTACACCAGGGAGGTGTTACATCTGCATAGCCTAACGGAAACATAAAAATGTCAAAACTAATACAATTATCTAGATTTTATCCTACATATCTAACTTAGACACTGGTGCTGTCATTAGATATTTATTGCATAGAAGGCATACTAAGTCAATCTCATAACACTGGCCACTGCTGAAGCCGCAGCTGGCATTTTGATGTGCATACCAAAATGAATTTAACATGTTTGCACTTAAAATATCCCCAGAGTTAACTCTTTAAAATAAACGTCGGTTCGAACCAAAGTAAAGTAGATTATAATCAACCTAATATGTTCATTTTTGATGTATGCTATTATAAACTCAAAATAAATCGGACTGTGCTATTTATTTTAAGGTACTATGTTTGTGTGAGGTTTGACTGGTGCATACGTAGCATGGGGCGGGCACTCTTGTTGTAGGAGGCCAGGCCCAGCATGGCTGTTTGATCCTGCTGGGATTGGCAAGGATTGGAAGCAACTATTGCCACTCAGTCTACTTCTGCTCAGGCTTAAAGTTGCATAATCCGACGAAAGCTACCATTTTCTAAACTAAGCACTCACCATATTTTAACGTTCAAGTCCAACTTAAGCTACTCGTGTTCATATTAAGCATGTATTGCAGTTTTGTGTCTCTCTGTGAAACGCTCGAAAATAGGTAATCAAAGCTGATGATCATTATTTCCGTGTGAACACAAAATCAATTTAATGCAAGGTTAGTAGACTAAGATTGGCCCTTTGTAAAGTCGCCGGCTGGTGGTGTGGGTGGTGTGGACAAGCCAAGAGAAATCAATACAGGTAATGAAGGCAAGTAGGTAAAGACTGAAAGAAGGAGAGTGAGACTCCTTGATTTATTATCTTATATAGGTTTCTAGAATCCAAGATGGCAGTGGTCACGTGTGTTGATCCACCAATCAGAGTTCAATCTGTTGTATCCAAGGCCTTGTTATGCTGGCAACAGTGCCTTGTAGTGGCCAATGATCCATAAATAACACCATGCGGGGGAGGGGGTATGTGAGGTGACTCCTCCAAAGACTATTCTAAGAAGTGACACTCCCCCAAAGACTATTTTACTATACAATTTCTATACCTAATGAGTAATAGTTTACCAATTCCACATATCCCTCATATGCCTTTGGATTTTATATATCGCCATTTACCATTATATAGACATTTACCATTATATAGACAAGTTGCAATTTATTATAGTAGTTTCACATATATCCTCATGCCATTAGATCGGAAAATTTTACACCTTGTCACCACATTGCCTGGAGGTCGGCATTACTAGTGTTGTAGTCTGAACTGACCTACCAGACAAGGAATCACATAGACAGGTAGCATGGATGGGGCGATTGCATCAGGGAACCTAAATAGTTTAATGGTTAAGACACCAGCCCTGAAATGTCAAGCGTGACTTTGAAAAACTGCTTCCGGGCTATCAAGGGCAACATTTCCAATTTGCATCACTCTCATGACACTGCTTTCTGTGACTAGGATCCTATTCAAGCTATTTGTTGCGGTTGGTGTGTGTGGGTGTGGGTGTATATAAATAATATATATATATGGGTCAGGATCACGAAAAGAGGCCAATTGGTGGAAGTTGTCGGCGTCGATCATTGGATGTTGGCATCGATCGTCATAATTATAGTTTAGCATTGACAGAGGTATTGGAAAGTCCTTAAATTTATCCTGAATGTAAAGGTAGAGAAAATACAACAACCTTATTTGTTTCTAGGATAATTTAATATAAAACAAAGAAATGCACTGCACTTTAAGAATTGCGATGCCGACATCTGTTAAAGTTGTCGGCGTCGATCATTGGATGTCGGCATCGATCGTCATAATTATAGTTTAGCATTGACAGAGGTATTGGAAAGTCCTTAAATTCATCCTGAATGTAAAGGTAGATAAAATACAACAACCTTATTTGTTTCTAGGATAATTTAATATAAAACAAAGAAATGCACTACATTTTAAGAATTGCGACACCGACATCTTAAATAAACCACCGATTGGCCCATTTTCGTGAGGCTGACCCATATATATATATATGTAAGTACATTGCCTGTATGTTTGTGTAATGTCTGTCTGTTTGTAATCATAAGCCATTTTTAAGACTTACGATTCCAAGAGGATGAGTGGTGTAGTCTGCATGGACCACTTGGACAAGAAACCACACAGATAGCTCGGCACTGATAGGATGATTGCATCAGGAAGCCTAGATGGCCTAATGGTTAGGATGCTAGCTCTGGAATGGCAAGAAGTGTGGGTCCAAATCCCGCTCACTGTGTGCAATAATAACCATTTGCATCAATCGCCCCAACAGCGCTAGGATAGAAAGAGGATTGGTAGACTCAGTGTCAAGATAAAATGACTAAGTGAGATATGGTATGGTGAAGGCAGCACTTTTTTTTTTCAGTACGGCAACACTATAAAGCCACTATGTAGTCTCCAGTCCTGTTATTAACTCAGATGTTTTTGGATTTTAAACCCCAAATCACTCACTCGAATGAACTGGTCTTTAACAAAAATATTGTTGTATTCGCTGTGGCCACCATGTTGGTTTTATGTATTGGTTTATGCGATGATATACCGACAGGACACGCCTGTGTCTGGTGTAATGTGTGTGTGTGGGGGGTGGGGGTGGCGGGGGGGAACAGGCACCTGACTGGCGAGATGACAGCTGTTCATAGCCGAGCACACCTGAAACACGGCAGGTGACTCACCTAGACAGGTGAGTGAGTGGGCTGATACCCAGATGCGAGTGAGCTCAGCGTGTGGTGGTGATGGCTCAGGAGAGTCACAGTCATGAACAAGCAGGGATGAAAGGCTGGAAAGTCTTGAAAAGTCTTGAACTTCATTTACCTTATTTCAAAGACTTGAAAAGCTTGGAATTTAACCTATTTTGGGTAATTAGTCTTGAAAAGCCTTGAATTCCATTAAACTGTCCACACTGATTAGTCCGAAATCACCATTTGGCATAAGATAATCCGACACACCGACACACAATAAAATGTCAATACCCGCCTGAAAAACGGCTTTGAAAAGCCTTCAAACATATAGGTGTCGGGGATGGTTGCATATAGGTGTCAGGGATGGTTACATGTAAGTGTCAGGGATGGTTACATAAAGGTGTCAGGGATGGTTACATAAAGGTGTCAGGGATGGTTACATAAAGGTGTCAGGGATGGTTATATTCAGGTGTCAGGGATTGTTACATTCAGGTGTCAAGGATTGTTAAATACAGGTGTCAGGGATGGTTACATGTATAAGTGCCAGAGATGGTTCCCTGCACGTCAGGAATGGTTGCTTACAGCAGTCAATGCTCTTGTTGGGGAGGGTGGAACTCGGCCAACAGTGCCTCTACAATCGGCCAGGGAGGACTACTTAGTAACTATGATTCCCTGAAGTAGGCATGTAAGAAGTTCCCATATGCCATTAAGGTATGTAAGAAATTGCAACATGACTGGCACCGCTCTGTGTGGAACGCCTGTCTGGTTCTCAGACCCTGTCTGTTAATGTGTTTGGTACTTTGTGAGATTTATACACGGCTTCTGATGTTCCTTGTAGAGTCTTTGGAAGACACGGACGAGTACAGATAGATAGAAGGAAAAATGACACACAATTATTATTTTTTATCCTATATGGCCTATTGAGAATGTAGCAAACTGTCCGGAACTATTGGAAATGCTGTAGTGCAGGCTCTCAATATCAAGACTCACTTGTGGAAAATTTTGAGTTATGGTTTTCATTTAACATTTTTTCATTTTATTTTCTATTTGGAGGGTTCAGGTGCAAAAACCGACAGATCCATTTTAGTTGCTTTCTGTAAAATAGAATGTAATGTTTTGCTTTCCATTTAAAGTCTACCAATTTTATATTGAGTATGGCATTCTAATTATATAGGAGATGTAGCAGATCTCCTCTCCTCTCCTCTCCTCTCCTCTCCTCTCCTCTCCTCTCCTCTCCTCTCCTCTCCTCTCCTCTCCTCTCCTCTCCTCTCCCTCCCCCTCCCATTCCCATCCCCTCCCCTCCCGTCCCCTCCCCTCCACACACAAACACACTCACACACACACACCGGAGGCCTTCCGGCTCTCCACTCATTATCGATCCACCTACCGCTCGGCTGGAGATGGCCTCACACCCACCCCTACCCCCACCCCTAGATTCTAGATGTGGTGCATCGTATGCCGTGCATCAACCAAACCGACTGGCCGAACGACTGCTGGAGGATGACTTGATTGATTTGAAGCCTGCATTGACGACCTCATGTCGGTAGACACCTGTCAGTCCGCGGTCAGCAGTTGGCGTGGGCATTCAAATCGGGCTGACTGTATTGGTCGCCCGTACTGATATGACCTTAGATGTTGGCAAGACAAAAACTCCAACAACCAACTAACTGTATTGGTCTCAGTCTTCTCAGCGCTGATTGAAATGGTCCTCGATAGCTGGTCTGCAGAGTGTCCTAATAGTTACTGGCTGACTCACTAATATGTACGGAAGAACCTGATTGCCAGCCTGCCATTGACAATGGAACCTGGCTGTTAACCTACCATGTGTTATGGAACCTGGACGTCAACTTGCCATGTACAATGGAACCTGGCTGACAGGCTGCCATGTACAATGGAATCTGGCCATCAACCTGCCACGTACAATGGAGCCTGACTGCTAGCCTACCATGTACAATGGAACCTGGCCGCCTGTATGCCATGTATAATGTAACCTGGCTCCAGGCTACCAAGGACACCATTTTTTCTTGAAGATTTATACTGCCTATCATGGATAAGTCTGAATAGACTTGTTTTCACCATTAGACAGTAGCCTGAGCCTACACTTTTACTGACCCAAGGGATTTTTAACCTCCCACACCACATAGACATGGTATGAGAGCAACTGGCATTTGATGACGCTGTAAGTTATACACAGCGGTGGAAATCCAAATTGGCAGAGGTGGGGCCACAGGGAATCAAACCACCGACCTTCAGATTATGAATCCGACCTAGAAAAAGGTCAGACACTCTAACCACTCCGCCACAGAGAACACCACTAACCTGTGTAGATCACTCGCTTCCTGTCATGGGGGTGGGGGGAGGGGGGGGCTGAGTCAAACCAAACATTCATACACATTTACACTTGTCGCTATTTTGTCTGATACTCGGCATTACTAGGATAGGGCAAGGACTGATTAACTTATCAATGTTGGGCTATACGACTGAGTGGAATATTATTTCATGGTGCTGATGGTACATAACCCCAGTGGGGAAGCTGCATAAAGTCTCATTGAGTGTGCGCTGTCACGGGTCGGTGCCCGTCCTGATATGGTACTAAATGTTGCTATGACGGTAAACTCCAGTAAAGGACCCCATGCCGGACAGCCTGCCGTGTACACCGGTAACCAGCAACAAGCCGCCGGTGGTGCTTGAGGGTGTGGGTACTACCGTGACTGCGCACCACCCTGCGCTGGTATATTGATTTTCAGCGCACCCCGGCGACCAGTCACCCCGCCCCGTGGCGGGAAAAGTGTGGCCTCGGACACCGTCCCAACACGTTACACGCGAGATGGCGCTGTATCTGGGCCAATAGTCAGACGCCGCTCCCTGTAGTCTGTGACTCGCAGTCATCTCATCTCACACAGTTATCTCACATACCGTTAGCTTACACACCGTCGTCTCACACACCATCGTCTCACACACCGTCATCTCACACACCATCGTCTCTTCCATGTCATCTCACACACCGTCATCTGACACATGTCGTCTCATACACTATCGTCTTATACACCATTGTCTCACAAATGTTTCACGTACCGTCATCTCACACACCATTATATCACACACTATCGTCTCACACATGTCTCATACACTTTTATCTCACATACCATCTCGCGCGTTGTCGTCTCATTCTCATACACTGTTGTCTCACAAATGTTGTCTCACACACTGTCATCTCACCCACCATTGTTTCACACACCATTATCTCACACAGTCATCTCACATACAGTCATATGACACACCATCTCACACACTGATATCTCAAACGGTTCTTACAAACAGTCATCTCAAATGCCCTCCTTGTCCTAATGACATTTGTCGTTGCTAGGAAGTAAAATCCAAATAAATGCACTCTGTTCTCATACACCTGGATCTCACGACCGTCTCCATCCTAATATTACCATAAATGTTACTAGGACATAAAACCGAAACAAATGAATTATTTCACCCACCAGGTTCACCAGATGGCAAAATTCTCTGAGTTTCAGCTTGTTCCCTGTTGTTGGCAAATTGGTATAACTGTGTGTGAAGCGATCCCACGAATCACGTGGTTGCAAGGGGAATGCCCTTGTGAACGGTGGTGTGAGTCACTTAAAGTTACCATCGGAGGGCATTACTGAGGGCCATACCGGAGGGGACCTTGTGGTGGGTTGGTGTGAGCTGCTTAACATTACTAACAGCAGACGCCACCAGGGGCATACCCAACAGAAATGACCTCGTGATGGGTTGGTGTGAGCCGCTTAACGTGACTAACAGCAGACGACACCAGGGGGATACCCAGGAGAAATGACCTTGTGATGTGTTGGTGTGAGCCGCTTAACGTTACTAACAGCAGACGCCACCAGGGGCATACCCGGGAGAAATGACCTTGTGATGGGTTTGTGTGAGCCACTTAATGTTACCACCACACCCCGACATCAGGGCGCAGGGGGATGACCTTGTGATGGGGTTGGTGTGAGCCGCTTAACGTTACTACCACTAGTACCAGAGGTCACCAACAGGGGCATACCCGGGGGGAATGACCTTGTGATGGTTTGGTGTGAGCTGCTTAACATTACAACCAGAGGGTGCCACCTGGGGCGTGCACAAGGGGAATGACCTTGTGATAAGTTGGTGTGAGTTATTTAGAGGTTATGAAGTAAAACATGTGGGGGAGAAAGGATTTAACCACAAACATGTAGTATGGTAACTGGATGTCTCCCCGAAGGGGTGATCTTCAAGCCAAGCAACAATGTTCAGAATGTGGTCACTTTAATTTACTATAATTTATAGCCGTGTGCTAGGTAGGATTCACGAGGATAGAGCAAGGATGATTTTAGTGGAATATCAGTGGGGCAGCACTATAAAGCATCACATTATTATTATTATTATTTTTATTATTATTACACGCAATTAGATGTCTGATGACATCCTCATGAGGTGTCCAGTCCACCGGAGATTCTTTTTGATCAGAAGATCTTTCATAGAGGTTAGTTAGCCTCATGATTGAACGCAGATGTCGCATCATGAAGGCATGCAGTTAACAAACACACAATTAAATGTGATATTAACTTATGTCTGGCCGGACCTAAAATCCCCCCATTTTTTTAATATTATAATCACAAATTAAAAATTAGTATCAGCAGCAACAGAAACAGTGCCACCTTGGGTAGGGTTCTGGTTGGAATGCTTGAACCGTTGTTTGTTTGCATGCGATTCAATGACTGCAGACCTTATTGAATGAAGCTGCTCTAGCGGCATTCCCGGACACCCCCCCCCCCCCCATATATTAATACAAGTCTTTTGTTAGCATTTAACAATATGGATATAATAGTACATGATATTCCATAGTATCACAGTCGCCAGAAGTCCACACAGTAACAAGCTGATGCTTGTCCTGACATGACCTCAGGTTTTGCTGGTACATAAAACCCCAATCACTCACACACGATAAATGGCAAGCTTCCAGTAATGTTGCTAAAGTTACAGAATCACCCCCACCCCCCACCCTCCATCCCCAGCAGCCATTACTCCCCGGCCACCTGGTGGTGACCCAGTAAGGCTAGCGTTAACCCCGATACCACGCCGCCAGGTCTGCTTGTGTATGTGGTGTGGTTGCCTGGCAACGTGCTGGTGCGTGGCTTTCATTCTAGCATCACTTATGCACACACTGCAGGCAGAAGTCACGTGACTGGGGGTGGGGGTTAGTGGCCGGGCTGGGTGGGGGTTACTGCAGTTTCCAGTGCGCGTGAAAGATTTTACAGCAAACAAAGACTATTCCAGCATTCCAATGTGTATGCCGAAATTAATATTGCATATTTTCATTCAAATATCTCCGAAGGTAGCCATTTAAAATAAAAGCGACATTAAACTAAAGTACAAGTCGATTATATATTTAGTTTAAGATATATGGTAGAAACTCAAAACAATGGGATTATGCGACTTTATTACCGAAAAACCTATTCACACCTCCTCCGGAAATAAATTACCATAAATCTTTGATTTGTGCCTCATACAACAATCTGGCCTGAAGAATTCGAAGCAACATCAAAATGTGTCAGCAGGGAATAGGCCTCGCATCATCGTACCCGCGTCCTATATGGGAGGCGTGGTTTCACCACCCGGCCGAGTCAAATTAGAAACCTACAAAAAAGTATACGTGTCGCAACCTTCCCTACCACTCGAGATTACTATGATGGTGCTGAGACTTGTTGGCTCGGTGTAAGAATAATATGACTAAATTACGTAGTATCACAGTGGGGCAGCATTATAACGTCACCACGAATGCACACTGTCACAAGTTGATGCCCTGCCCGATATTAAATTAAACCCAAGACAGTCATTTTCCACCCACCAGACCAATATTCTGGCTGGTGTTTCACCAAAAACAAAGCGACTTAGGGCCGTGTCCGGAATGGGTTTCCCTTATCACAGCCCTCGTCGTTGCCCTCGTCGCAGCCCTCGTCGCAGCCCTCGGACGACGGCGGTGGCCCGGCCAGTTCTTGCCCTGTCCTGTCCTGTTCCCACCAGCGACTACCAAATCAATAACAGCCCGCTGTGGGTCTACGATAGGCGCCTTACTCCACTAGGTGGTTGGGGGGGGGGGGGGGGGGGGGGGGTTCCCATTAATGTGAGCCAGGTCTGACAGAAGGAAGTAGTATGCGGTGTAGGTCTATTCTGGGTACGAGTTGGTTGGGCGGTCAGGGCTTGTGTGGCGGTGGAGGGGCCTGGGACCTAGCTGCAGATGCCCCCCCCCCCCACACACACACACCCCTCTCCCAGCCACGTCCCAATATACCCACACACCCAAATCCCAATATGTATTTACATGACTGCCTGGTGTTTCTGGTTTATATTCTCATGCCACCCCCCACAGCCCAAGCTTCGAACCTCTCGCACATATTAACATTGATTTCTGAATGAGATTTATGCGGGTTTTCTGGTGTCCCCTGTGGCAAGGCACCCGTTCCCACAGTAGGAACCATTTATTTCCCGCTTCCTCTCCCCCTATCTCCCTCCCATCCTCTCCCGTCTCTCCCTCTCTCCATCCCTCTCCCCTCTCTCTTACTGGGCCCGCTGGCCGAATCGGTAGAGCGCACTCCCGTGGGGTTTAATTCCAGGTCGAGTCAAACCAATGACGTACAAAATTGATACTTGTTGTTCCTAGCCTGGCGCTCAGCATTATTCAGGGATGAAAGACCTCCACGATTTCGCGGATTTCCACGATTTTGATAAATCTGCATTTTTATGAGATATGTCTAATATATTTAGATAATTTGACAGGTTTTATCTTAATCTAAGCCCTAAGTAGTACAATGTTATATTTGAACATTATTCTTTGTTCCTGGCTCCTAGTGCTGGTCAGTCCGCTAATGGGGGATGGCTAGGAGCGGCCGTCGGCACAGCAAGGGATAGTATGCGGTGGCTGGTAGTCCCATGGCCATCCCCATAGTTCCCCTGCAATGCTATCATAATGAAGAGTGGATTTCCACGAAAATCCAGAGACTTCTCGTATAGCCTTAACACTGTCAGGGAATCGCGGAAAGTTACCGGAAGTCAGGTTTCATCCAATACTCTCCCAGGCTATACTTGCACCCTTTTTCTAATCAAATGTCAGCACAGACTCTGTGTGGAGAGCTCGTGTCTGATATGACCTACTTAGAGCCACATGAATTGCCACACAAACTTATCACTGACTCGCCATAATTAATCTGCCGTTATTCATTTATTCAGATTGGCTACTGAATTTGTATAAGTAAGTGTCAGTTTGGAGAGAGATTTTATAGTTGTTGAGTGATTCTAAGCAAGTGTAGAGCACTATTCTGTGGTTTATTGGAGTGAAGGGAACGTCACACTCTTGATGTAGATTGTACCATTACTTTACGCTGTCAATGTTTTTACTGTATTATCACCCATAGAGTTACATTCTCCGAGAGTGTAATCAGTGAGAGGGAGGAGTATAGTGATAGTTGTGTAAGGACACTGTCAACATATATTATCTTTCATATCAAGTTTGAAAATGGCAACAAAGGAGGTGGATAGGACAGCCAACATTACCAAAATTGATGCAAGAGTTAAGAATAAGTTTAGATGGGAATGGCTTAGTGAAGAAGACAAAAATGGAGACTTTTCTTCTCACTATGTGAGAAAGATTCTTAAACCAGGCTATGTCATCTGTAAGTGGTGTGATGCACATATAAATCATGGAACTTCTGGTAAGAGGGCACCTAGTGATCACTCTCAAGACTGTGAAGCATAGAACGAGAAAGATGGTAATTAAGGGAAGCCAAACACTACCATCAGTATTTACAGCAACACAAGCGATCATAGATGGAACAAATAATGTACACCACACCGCATTGGCTGTTCTATAGGGAAAAGCACAGAAAGTTCACATTCAAAACACTATGGAGCAGCACCCAATGTACCCGGGACACACACACAAACAACTAGTGATACAAGACCAACACTGAATATAATGGATAGAAAGGCCAATGCTGAGGCATGTACTCTATATTTTATAGCTGAACATTCTCTATCTCTCAGTTTAATACCTCACCTTATAAATTATGCTAAGGAAATGGCACGAGATCCCAAAGCCTTAAATGGACTTAATATGGAAAGAACAACAGGTGCATATAAACTGAGAGAAGGTCTCAGTTCTGTGACAAAAAAAAATGCTTGGTTAGTACCTTGAGATGCTACAAATTTTCTATGAATCTTGATGAATGTATGAGTGCATCGCATCAGAAAATATTCTGTGTTAGTATCATATTTCTCTGAGGAAGATCAAAGCAGTGTTGTAAAGCATTACATGTCGGTCAACATGTTAACTGTCAGTGCTGAAACTCTCCATAGTATTTTGATCCTCATCATCATCATGCTGTCGGTCGCGATGCGACAAAGACTGCTTTCATTACTTGACTGCCACTCTCCATTTAGCTCTCTGCTGTGAGAGTTGCGTCCATGAGTCGGTCTTAATGTCTCTCAGCTTCAGGTTTCTCTTGATGGTATCCTTGAACCTGATACGGGGGCGCCCTCTCTTTCTGTAACCAGAAGACAGTTGAGAATAGAGGATCTGCTTTGGTAGCCTGTCTGATGACATCCTCATGAGGTGTCCAGTCCACCGGAGATTCTTTTTGATCAGAAGATCTTTCATAGAGGTTAGCCTCATGATTGAACGCAGATGTCGCATCATGAAGGCATGCAGCTTTTTTACCTGTCGTCTGTACACTGTCCAGGCCTCGGCTCCGTATAGTAGGGTGGATAGCACGATTGCACGGTAGTTCTTGCCTTTGACCCGAATGGACACATGGTGGTTGTTCCAGAGTCTCTGGCGTAGTCGGCCGAAAGATGCGCTGGCCTTGGCCATCCTCCTCTGTATTTCAGCATCAATGCGTCCATCAGTTGATATAGTGCTTCCGAGGTAGGTGAATTCCGGAACAGAGTTCAGCTTGTTTCCGTCAACCATGATCTCCTCCTCTCGGGGTCTTGTAGAGTCTGTCTTCTTGATGTTAATCTTCAGGCCAAACTTCTTTGATGCATCGGAGAAAGCGTCCACTATTTTCTGGATCTCTTCAGCAGAGTGGGCAACCAGTGCACTGTCATCTGAGAATAGCAGCTTTCTCACCAGTATCCGAGTAGTCTTGGTCTTCGCTCTGAAGTGTGCGACATTGAATAGGCCAGCGCTCTGTCTGGACTGTATATAGATGTCATCCCCCATGTCTCTGAAAGCCTCGTCGAGCATTGCTGATAGGAAGATGAAGAAGAGCGTGGGGGCCAGTACACAACCTTGCTTGACCCCATTGGTAACCCCAAACGATTCTGAGACTTCCTCTCCCACACTAACGTTCGCCATCATTCCTGTATTTTGATAGATACTCTTGAAAAGGCCAAATGTGCTATAGACCTGAAAAGCTCAGAAACAAAAAGCTCACTGATAATGGATGAGAAAGGAAAAAGAGGCTGTTGGAAAAGATCTTTTTCAAAAGGGATTATTCCCTCCTGGTCGTGGAATTTTTCATTGGCCTATTTCCATTATTCAAGTTGTTTGTGCTCATGTTTGAGCAGAAAGAGCCCATGATGCGCCATCTTCATGATGAACTCAAAGACTCGGTGAAAAAGTTCCTGTCTGGATTCAGCAAACCCGAATATCTGAAGAATAAGTCTGCAAAGCAACTTGCAAACACACAGGTAACAGACTTAGCACTCCAGTTGAAAAAGAATGAGGTATACATTGGGAGAAAAAGAGAAAAGCATCTCCAATCACTCCCTAAAACAAACGTTTTGAAATAAGAATTCCTGAAAAATGTACCAAAGCTGGATCCTACATGCTTGAGAAGTTCCCTTTAGACAACAAAACTTTGCGTTGTCTCTCAGCACTTGATCCAAAGGTTCAGGATCATGATGTCACTCTAAGGACTCTGAAAGAGGTAGGGATGCTTTTTCCAACAATTCTCAAAGCACGAGACATGCATGAATATAATGAAGAGTGTCGGGCCATGCAGATTCTAGATGCAAAGGACATGCCATCAAGTGATAATCAAGATGGTAAAGCAAGGAGACCAGATCACTGGTGTGCTGAGATACTAGCTACTGGGAAATATCCCAATTTATGAAAAATAGTTAAAGCTTGTCTCAGCATCTTCACTGGCCCAATGACCAAACGGGATGGCCGGATGAGTTAGAGGGTCTGTCTCCCGTGTTGGTAGATCATGGGGTCGTGGGTTCGAACCCTGGTCGAGTCAAACCAATGACTTAAAAATTGATACTTGTCATTTCCTAGCCTGGCGTTCGGCATTATTAGGATAGGGCAAGGACTGGTTGGCTCAGTGTCAGGATAATGTGACTTAGTGGGATATCAGGTCATGGTGATGGCGGCCTGGTCTTCCAGTAGGTATCCCAATTCAGGTCACCCGAGGGACTGGAATCGGGTCAATTCATCAACAGAAAGGGTGTTTTCAAACTTCTCCACTATGCACAATTATTGTTGTATTAAATAAAGAAATATACCACTTTGAAGCTTAAAAGGTGTTCTTTCATTCTGTACTAATCTAATTTGTGTATATTAATGTATTGTACATGCTACTGAGCATTTAAAAAGTTAGTTTGTTGCAGTGAATCGCGATTCACACTGCCATATTTTGAGTGGCATTCTCAGGGTTGAAAACACCTCTGCAGTGTTGAGGTGGTGCTCTCTGGTGGTTATAAGCATGAACTATCTGGTACCAGGATATGATAGTAGACATTCTAAGCTTTAGTTTAGTATAAAATTTGATGGGTGTTTTACTGAATGTCCTAATCATTAATTTACTTCAAAATTACCAAAAGTTTAAATCATCACCAATAAATGTCTTTTAAAAATATCCAAGGAATTTTTATACCACTGTCAAGATCATTTTGAGAACTTTAAAGTGATATAATTTTCAAGTACGTGGTGATCTCCAGCACAGTGCGCAGATACTTTTTTCAACCAGTGGATGACTCCCGGTCAGGCTACAAATGGCAGCACATGTTGTCAGTACAACTTCCCCAACACTGAGCAGCAAAATGGATAATTCTTCATCATTTTGGGATACTATACATAAGGAAATAGGTAGGAAATGTTTTATTACTATATGTTTACATATTGTGGTTAATAGAATTGTGCATTTTATTAATATTTTGGTGGTAATTAGACAAATAAAATCGGCGAATATTTCGGGAGTGTTAAAAACGGCCGTTTTTTCCGATTGGTAGCACAACTTTAGACACTATGTTGTCTATGAACAGCCTTTCAAAGACACATGAAACAAATATCCTAAGTTTGTCATATATTTGTCTTAAATCCTAGCTAAAACTCAGGATGTTGGAGTAATTATTTTGTAAGATTTAACAGCATTTTTGGAGTAAGATCAGGCATAATACAAGATTGCAAATGGCGCCGATTTCTGGGCGATATTGTAAGGATTTCCATACACCCAGTAGGGGCCTACAATACAGATTAGTGCAGTTTATTAATATTTTGCTGGTAATTAATATTTTGTTGGTAATTAGACACATAAAATCGGCAAATATTTCGGGAGTGTGAAAAACGGCCGTTTTCAGATCGGTAGCACAACTTTAGACACTATGTTCCATATGAACAGTCTTTCAAAACTCATGAAACAAATATGCTTAGTTTGTCATATATTTGTCTTAATTTAATTGCAAAATTCCACACCTTGGTAGCCATTTCCATCATTTAGTCTTACCATGACTTTACAAACAAGTTATGTACATGATCATTACATGTACACATTAATGTACATAAATTGTTTTATATTACCAATATTTATTACCAAATCGAGATTAAAATGTATTTTCAGTCACTTAGACAACATTTTTATTTTTGCAGATGATGAAGTTCTGTCTCTCCTGGAATCAATCTTTGTGGCTGTTGGTCGTGATATACCCGTATGTGATATAATTGTAACTGAGTTGGCAAATGTAGCCAATTTTAGATTTGATCAGCAAGGTATATGGGTTGGGGTGGCATATGAAAGCCACGGTTGTGGGAATTGTTGTAGAGATTTTGTCACCTAATTTTGCAACCATACAGTTTCTATACCGTGGTCTTGAGGATACTTTTAAATGGCCTAAAGTGGCGACATAGCTGATGTTCAGGCTAACTTTGTCTTTGTAAATGATTTAGATTTGTGTCCTGTGGTTTCCTCTAGAGGAAAAGCATGGACTGTGCCAGAAATAGATTACATTGATGCATTGTATTGCCAATATCATGAGATGTATCTTTCAAACTTTGACAAATAATTATTTTAAGTGAAGAGGGTTAATAGATTTTCCTTAACAATAGTGCTCGTACATTTACATCTAGAAACAGTTTTGTATTTAATTAATTGGCACATTGAATTACTAAATATAACTGTCATTTATATTATATTTGAAGGTACTAAGTTGTAAAGCATGTTATCAGAAAGAGCTGGTTGCAATTTTGGGAAAATCGGATGTATACTTTTCAAACTACAGCCGAAAGTGTAAATTCTACTCCTTAATTGGTATGCAAAATTGAAATTTATGTCAATTTTCTCAACAATTATCATGATTATTCTGAAACTATAATAATATTGGTTCATTTGTGGTAAGTCATTTTTACTACATGATGTTGTGGATAGTTGGGTGAAGTTTCAAGGATATTGGTTGTGTATTTCTTTAAATATAAGCATTTATGTACCTCATACCTCTTAATTTCTCATATTGACAAGTGGCAATTTGTGTTTTTTGCCATTTTGAATGGCCAATATCTCAAAAAATAATTATGTCATGACTCTGGAAAAAAATAGACTTGATATATGCATATAGATAACACAGAGTCCTGAAAGACAAGTTCATCTGGCCATTATATTTTGAATTATTGATGTCTGAAATGTGGGTTTCATGCAAATTGCCAAAATAGCTGTTTTTTGCATCATTTTTGTCCATATTAAAAAGCCTACAACTTTTTAAGTAATCATCCGATCTTAATGAACTTTGTGTCATTTTACTTCTCCTGGTAAGAGCTATGGAACTATATCAAAATATGGTGCTTTCTATTGAGTTGCAAAAATGAGTTGGGATACCTACTTCCAGTGGGGCCGTCCTGATATGACCCTCGATGTTGCCAGGACGTAAAATTCCAACAACCAATCCAGTGGGACAGTACTGTAAAGTCGCCATGAATGCGCACTGTCACAAGTCGGTACTCGTCCTGATATGACCTTAGATGTTGCTAGGATGTAAAACAACAACAAACAAACAAACATCACTGGTCCACAGATCGAACAAGCTTTTTCTCAGATGAACCAAATCATCACACCCACTTTTAATAGATTTGAAATTCAAACTTATGCAGCCATCATATCAATCAAGTTCCACCTTAAAGCAAAGAAGACCACCTCACTTTCTCTCTTCCATAGGAATAACATTTATAAGGATCCAGTGGACAAGGGCATATGCAATCTGCATGCAGCCTGTACCAGAAGAAGCTGGCTCTAGAACGGAAGGCCAAGCTTGACAGAAGCCAGAGCTTTAAGGTGGCACAGTCTGAGCCAACCAAGAAACATGACATTCATGCCATGGCTAATCAAATCGGAAAGCGCATTCAGAGGAAGAGAAAGGGAATCCTTGATGGTCCTACTTCTGGGGGGAAAAAGACAATTCAGCAACGTAATGTGAGTGTCACTGTTTTATTATGAGAAGATTGTCCATCTTAATAACATAACCTTTCTCCAGTTGTTTTTATATTCTGAATTTAATATAATGTTTAAAGCTGCATAGTTTTATCAAATTTTCAAAATCAAAACACTTTTCTAGATTTGATTCTACAATCAAAACACTTTTCTAGATTTTATTCTACATATCTAACTTAGATACTGGTGCAGCATTTATTCCTGCATAGGTTAAATTAATAGATTCTAATACTGCCGGCATCTAAAGTGTCAGAATCTTGATGAATAACTTAATACAAAAATAACTAACTCAAAAACCTTTTAAATATGTGCAATTTTAAGTTAGCTTGTCACCAATTTCCACTGTTTTTGTCATGGGTCACTTTCATCCCTGATTATTAGGATAGGGCAAGGACGACTTAGCTCAGTGTCAGGATAAAATGACTGAGTGGGATATCAGGTCATGGTGCTGGTGGCCTGATTTCCCATTGAGGCAGCACTATAAAGTAATCATGAGTGTGCACTATCACAAGTTGGTACCCCTCCCCTCTCCTCCCTTCCCCTCCCCTCCCCTCTCCACTGTTATTTGTCAACCATAACACCCACTACCTTCCCCTACCGCCTCCGTTATCTCCCACCACCCCCCACTCCTCCATACTCCATCCGGCTCCTACTGCAGGGACCGGAGTGCCCTTCCTGCTGCCCTTGCCTCATGTGATCAATACTAGAACAACCTACAAGTGTAATTTTATGTTATTGATGGCGTCGATGAAACGTATCGACCCACGACCTTGTGAAATAAACCCCCACTGATCCAGAAGTTTTGCTGACAGTCACCTCACTCAAAGTGACCTGGAATTTAAACTTAAGTGGTCCTAGTAATTAGATTTCATGGTAACAAGTTTGTCCTTGATAATAATAGTGATCCCAAATAGCTAACATCTAGAGGCAACTATACACGACACTGCAGTTACAAATGAGCATCTGATTAGCAATTTTCCGGTACACCCCTTCAACAAATTATCCAGCATCCAACCAGGGTAACTAAAACCACTAACAAAACAATAGACCTGGCACTTACCAATATCAAACATTGTACAAAGGCTGGAGTCCTTAACTATAACATAAGCGACCACAAACCGATATTCATAATGAAGAAAAAAATAAGAAATGACAAAAGAATCACCACCCATTGGGGACGCTCTTATAGGAATTGCAATTTTAATGAATTGGCTGGCACACTCAAAGAAATAAACAGTACAGAATTTCTGGATATGAGGGACCCCAACCTATGTTGGGAAATGCTAAACACAACAATCACTAGTGCAGTTGACAGGCACTGTCCCCTAACAGAGATCACCACCAGAATCACCATGGGAGGTTACCTTAATGACAAACTACTAGAGCTTCAAAAGGATAGAGATTACTTTATCCAAAAGTTTGAGAAAACCAAAGATCCAGGGGATGAATTCATAGCTAAATGTATGGTCAGAAAGGCTAGGAGTGAAGTAAGGAAAACCAAAGCAAGGTATTATCCAGTCCAGTCCAGATAGACAAATATAAACAGAATGCCAGAAAATGTTAGTATGAAATAAACCAAATCGAACCTAAAAACAAGACAAGAATCAGTGGCCTTACAGATGAAGAGACTGGTATTAAAATCCCAGATGAATTATTAGCAGAGGAAATCAATAACTATTTCATAAATATAGGTGAGAACCTAGCCAATAAATTCAAACAGAAGGATGATCAACACAAAACCTTCCAGGCCAAACTAAATAAAGAAAAGTATGACCTCCTTGAAACCACCCAGGGTGAAATCCTTGATAGAACTAACAAAATATCGATCTACAAATCATCAGGTATGAAGGACATCAGTACCACTTTGATAAAAAGGTGCGATCACAACACTTAGTGCAGAATTTACACATTTATATGACCTAATAATCAGTACAGGCATCTTCCCTGATGACTGGAAAGTGGCCACAGTGACACCCATACCTAAAGTCAACATCCCGCAAACCTGTAGCGAACTATGCCCAATATCGATCCTCTCGCTGCCTGGCAAGATCATAGAACAAATAATACATGACCAAATTAACACATTCCTTGAGTCTTCTAACTATATGACTACTATCGCAGTCTTCCTTGATTTCAAGAAGGAATTTGACACGACCGACCACAAAATCCTCATGCATAAAATAGAACGAGCTGGGCTAGGCAATAGAGCCCATAGCATCCTCACAAATTACCTCAGCAATAGAAAACAATACACAAAACTAAGTGATACCAACTCGACCACCCGAGAAATAAAAACAGGAGTTCCACAGGGTTCCACTCTGGGACCCCTACTGTTTCTAATATTTATAAATGACCTACCTCTAGTTTTTCAACAAAGCATCTTTCACATTATTTGCCAATGCAGCTCTAACAAAACATAGCAATGAGCTTGCCATAGCTGCAACGGAGGCTGGAATGGTGCTGGATGGAGTGAATATATGATGCCATGAGAATGAACTAACATTAAATGGCACTAAAACTGAGTACATAATCTCTGGAACCAAAGCCAGGAAGGCAAGGGCCTGGCTAATACAACTGCAGCTGGGTGGCTTAGCGCTCCGTGAGATGAACTCATATAAGTACCTAGGCACAACTCTCGATGTGACTCTAAGTGGTACCCAACAGCCGGCAAGACTTAACCAAACACTGGCATTAAAAATGAACACATTCAGAAAAATAAGGACCTATGTAAGTAAGAATACTGCACTGCAGCTGTACAAGTCAACAATATTACCAATTATAGACTACAATGATATCATCTATGGATTACTAACGAAGCAGCAAGAGACCAAATTACAAAGAACGCAAAACAGAGCTCTCAGACCAGTATTTCAAGGCAAGATACTAAGTGTGGTTGAAATGCATAACAGAGCAGGGCTGGACACTCTGGATGTACATAGGAACCTATACCTAATGACGCTGATGTATAAACGTGCAAGTGATGACAAATACATAGATCGCACAACCAGGGTAACGAGAAGGGGGACATCGACCCTGCTCTGGGCGCCCAACCCTAATACAAATAAGTTAATCAGAGCTCCGATTTACAAAGGAAATGTCATGCGGAATGAAGTCCCAACCTAAACCAAAGAAACTGGTCCGATCCTTGCCTTTAAAAATGCATACAGAGCTCACCTGATTATTCAGGCCCAAAACCTGGCACTGCAAATATATAATGCGACCTACTGAACGACCCATTGACTTCACCCTCTCTCATGCCTGCTCTCTCCCTGCCTGTCCGCCCCTGCCCTTAGACTCCCCCCCCCCCCCCCTCCCCCCATTCCACATTTTGACAAACAACTATTATAACTCAATGACACAATAACATTCAAGACCTACTACCACCACTGAATAACTACATCTTCAACCAGCAATGGACGCAATATAAACCACGATGCATGCACAACATGGCACTATTAAAAGACTAACCGTTATTAAAACCAAATCTAACTGATATACAAACACAGCATATGATTTAACCACTAGTGTACATTACTGCACACTCTATCTTGATGCATATATATATACCTTGCACTATGTTGACTACCTATGCTGATCGCTCCAACGGCTGGTACTTGGCACTGACAAAATATGTATTCAGATGAATACAAATATTTACCCCCCAAAAAAGACTTATTTCCCATCGATCAAAATCTTTTATTTAAATAACAACAGTTCAAAATGTCAGCAAATGAAAATCTGAACTATCCAACCAGTGCAAATTAACTTTTAAAATTAGTTGCACTATATTGAAATTACCAGTCGGACTCCAATCTATGTCGAGGAATGATCGGAATGTTGAAAGAAAGAAAAAGTGCTAGCTCTCTGTGGAAAAAAAGATGACAAATTAGTGAAATTTGGTGTCTGTAGGGGCGAAATGGGACGGGGTGTTATTTTTTTCCACACAGTACGCACTCAGTGAGAGAGCATGCCTCACAGCTGATTGCCTCTCTGAAGTAGGGCTTTGATTGCCTCACTCTCTGCCCCTCACACCAGGCACCACGGGCGCCACCTGGTGGGTCCTTTGCACCAGCGTTGTGTCAGGCACTCTGTAAATCTGTGTACGGCTCTGTGTAAGGCTACACCACACATGCACATTTCCAGATTGTGTTGTATGTGGTCATTTTAAATAATTAAATATAGGGTTCCGTGGTTCTTGAAACCATCGAATATCATGGAATTAAAAAAAAAATAAAAAAACATTTTCCATCAGTTGAAAGTCATGGAATTTGGATTATGTTTTGAATAATAATTTTTTACATTTCTCTATATTAAGATGTAGAATTCAATTATTTGATTTCAGTCCTATTATTATTATTATTATTATTATTATTATTATTATTATTACTACTACAATTATTACTACTATTTGATGGTGGGCTCCTGATTTATTGACCTTGTGAGTTTATGTACATAGGTATACAACGTGTTAATAATTTTCGGAGTGGGACATGGCTCAGGCGGTACAGTGTCCACCTGTGAAGGTGTTGGTCATCCTATCGATCCTGCTCAGTGGACACATTTGCATTTTGGGTTATTTTCCATTCCAACCAATGGTTCACAACTGGTTCATCAAAGGCTGTGGTATGTGCTGTCCTGTCTGAGGGAAAGTGGATATAAAAGATCCCTTGCTGCTTATCAGAAAGAGTAGTCTATGTGGCGACAGCAGGTTTTCTCCAAAGAAATATGTCAGAATGACCATATGTTTGACCTCCAATAGCCGATGATAAAAATCAATGTGCTCTAGACGTGTTGTTAAATAAAAGAAACTTTCCTTTTGTTAAAAATTGTCACTCTTAGTCTTAGGGCCTCTACCCACTGTGGTCGAGTTGCATGTACTGGTGTCATCCAATCACAATTGGTGTTACATGTAGTTTGGAGGAAACACGTGGAATGCTGATTTCAACTATGCTCATTTCAATTAACAGCATCAGTCATGGAAAATGCCGGTTGCGCACTAACATGTGGATCGACACTATACAGCACGCAGCGTGTACAGTAATCCTGATCATGACACCAATATCATGTCATATGCAAGGAGTTTGATAAATGTGAACATGTTGCCTAGAGTGGGATTCGAACCCACACTTCTGGAACTCTATTAGACTATACCCTAACTATTAGACTATATAGGATCCATGATGCAATCAACCATCCCATGAAATGTGGCATTTCATTTGAGGGAGGGCAATGCACCTCTCTTTTCTCCCATTAGAAGCTGCACCCTCACTTTGGCAAGGAAGCGGTAATGAAGTGAGGGCGGATATGTTCGGGGTAATTTAGTCTCACTGCGAAGCGGCTTTAAAGATACAGATTGCTTCCCGGACTAAGCTGCTCGTTGCTGCAGTCCGGTGGTGACAGGGTATGTTGTCACTGCCGGTCGTTAGTGTCATCACACCGCTCAAATAGCTCCACACTGCCTTCCGTGACGTCACACATTAGAAGGATGGACAAGTGCTTGTGTTACTAACAGCCATTAATTGATTAATGTCAAATGTTAATGTACAGTCACTATACATTTACAAAGAAAAAGTATCTAATTTGAAATCGCATTGTACAATGTGAATAGACCAGCTGGAATGGCTGAATGAGTTGAGGGTCCGCCTCATGTTTTGGTAGGTCATGTGATTCATCTAACCCCCAGTTTCGAACCCTGGCTGAATCAAACCAATGACTTAAAACGCTATGCTTGTCTCTACCTAGCCTGGCGCTTGGCATTACTAGGATAGGGCAAGTAGCAGTGAAATGAGGAAGACAAATTGCCCACAATTGAAATTTACCCTGCTTAATCAACTAATGTACCAACTAATAAAAAGGTGTTTAAAGCGTGACTATATATAAGACATCGCATCGGTCTGGCTTTTTTTTCAGATAGTACTGCTACTGGTATGTGACACCGCAAGGAATATATATTGCAGCAACTCCAGAAGTTCACCAAACTATCATCATGCTTGCCTAACATAGCTCACACTCCCATGATTCGTTTTCTTGTTCCTTTATCTGTTTGATTATTCAATTCATATAAATGCTCAGTGCTGTGTTTCCATGAGTTAACGTTGTTGTTGTTGTTTGTTGTTGTTTTACGTCCTAGCAACATCTAAGGTCATATCAGGACGGGTACCGACTTGTGACAGTTCACACTCATTGGCGACTTTATAGTGCTGCCCCACTGGGAGACCAGGCCACCAGCACCATGACCTGATATCCCACTCAGTCACATTATCCTGACACTGAGCCAATCAGTCCTTGCCATATCCTAATAATGCCGAGTGCCTGGCTAGGAAGCGACAAGTATAATTTTTAAGTCATTGGTTTGACTCGACCAGGGTTCGAACCAGCACGGGAGACAGAGGCTCTAACTCATTCGACCATCCAGCATAGAAGGTGATAGAGCCAGGCAGCTGTTAATCAATGAAAATCAACGGCTGAGCTCGGCCTACTCACCTCTGATAAGCGTTGGGGGGAAAACACCAATAAAAAGGCACAAACAGCCACTAACGGGCTAGAGATGAGCATGCGGAAACAAATGAAAAACACGTCCATCAGATAAATCAATTGTTTCTTCCCTCCCCCACACCCCTCCCATCACTTCTCTTGTTTGGTCGCCTCGCCCGATTGTAACCAATTCACCGGACAAGATGGCCGGATCAGAAAGAGCACTGACGGGCTTCCTGTGTGGAAGGTTCTTAGTTCGGATCCGGACTGAGTCAAACTAATGATTACGAAATAGATACTTGTTACCTGGCCTGACTACGATAGGGTAAGGATTGGTTTATTTCGTATTAGGATAATGTGATTAGGTGGGACATCAGGTCATGGTGTTTGTGACAATCTCCCAGTGGGGCGGCAAGGACTATGAAGTCATCATGAGTGTGCACTGTCACAAGTCGGTACCCATCTTGATAATATTACAGGGATGAAAGATCTCCGCGATTTCGCGGATTTCCAGGATTTTTCAATCTCGCAGCACGATTAACATATACTACTTATAGGCCCTACTGTTCTACGCTGCAGCACCATCACCATCTATATGTAATGCAGATGCGCAGCACTATCACGTATACTAATAACTGCTTCAACGGCGCAGCACTATCAGCGTATACATATTTTGAACTCAATCAGGAATTTTCCGCGATTCCCTGACTGCTAAACCTATGGGAGAATATCAGCATTTCCGCTTTTTTTCCCAGAGACCACTTTCATCCCTGATATTAGGCGTTACTAGGATGTAAACAATAAACAATCCTCGTTTAATTCCCCTCTCGTACTCTGGGGGATGACTGAGCGGATAGAGTGCTGATGTCTCTGTGGGAAGTCGTGGGATCAATCCCGAGCTGAGTCAAACCAAAGGCTGAATATTTTCTTTTTTGTGCATGGTACGCTGCTGCATTATCAACTCGTGACTGACACATTCGTTTTTGTAAAAGTGATGGCTAAATAATAATACAACAGAATTTTTATTTAAAAGCTTTTCGCAATGAATATGGCTATAAAACCACGACCAATCAATCATGATACACAGTAAATATAGCGATATAGCGAATGGTAGACAGGAAGTGTGAACACTTATTTGTCTCTCATTTTTTTGGTACATTAGTTGTCCCAAGCAGGGGAAATCCCAGTCACAAACAGACGACTGGTCTTCCCCACTCCACTGCTGGTCGATAGAAAGCCTGAGCCTACACTTTTACCGACCCAAGGGATTTTTAACCTCCCACACCACATAGACATGGTATGAGAGCAACTGGCCTTTGATGACGCTGTAAGTTATACACAGCTGTGGAAATCCAAATTGGCACAAGCTGACATTAGTATGTGTGTCACAAACCGGGAACCAGCAATCTTTCTAAGAAACTATTTCTTCTAAGAAAAACCAGACAGAGCGTTCGTCTCCCGTGTTGGTAGATCGTGGGGTCGTCGGTTCGAACCCTGGTCGAGTCAAACCAATGGCTTAAAAATTGATACTTGTCGCTTCCTAGCCAGGCGCTCGGCATTATTAGGCTATGGCTCCATTGTGGCTGTTGCTCTGTCCCTTCACTCGCCCCAATGAAGATGACAGCCTGGAGGGGAGTTCACTCTACTTCCGGATTGCAAGTACACCAGCTCGCAGCTTCAGTCCTTCCTCAGATACCAGGAGACATTCACTCAGAAGAGGTTTATCGTAGATAATTTACCCGAAGTTAGCTATTTTTTCTTCTTCTTTAAAAAAAAAAAAAAAAAATGTCTTGTGTTGCCATCGGAGGCGACTTTGTTCGCTGGCCTAGATCTCTACTAGTCCTAGAGGTGAAGCAGTCTCTGTGGTCAGAAACTCGGACCCTGTCACAGGCTCGCCCGGCAGGTCATAAAGCACTTCCGGTCTGGTCTATATTATGCTATATATGCATATTTAGTCTCAAGTCTCCTGTTCACAGGTTTGATGGAACACTCGGACAAAATGAGTTGTGGGGACAGTAACAACAGGAATTTCTTATAGAAATTATTGCCTATTCAATCGCAGCTAGCACTTTACATACCTAGATGTACCCAGCAGGTTGCCTGGTCGCTCAGGAGCAAGATAATGGAAATTAACACCACAACATGGTGTGTTTAGTTGAATACAGGCATATCAAGGTGAATCGCCGGGCAGAATTCTTTTTTTTCTTAAAGATTTATACTGCCTATCATGGATAAGCCTGAATACGCTTGTTTTCACCATTAGACAGTTTTGTCGATAGAAAGCCCCAGCCTACACCTTTACCGACCCAAGGGATTTTTAACCTCCCACACCACATAGACATGGTATGAGAGCAACTGGCCTTTGATGACACTGTAAGTTATATACAGCGGTGGAAATCCAAATTGGCAGAGGTGAAGGCACAGGGAATCGAACCACTGACCTTCAGATTAGGAGTTCGACCTAGAAAAAGTCAGACACTCTAACCACTCCGCCACAGAGAACACCACAATAACTTCAAAATAAAAGCCTAACTAAGTTTCTGTCTGCTAGCTTCAGACTGTAGACCTTTTCCATAGAGTATGCTGCACAGTGAGCTGCTATCCACAGTAGTTCTTGCCACTGCCATCAGAGGATGGGCTGGTGGTGGAAATAAGACCTTTTCTATGGAACATGCTGTACAGTGAGCTGCTCCCCATAACATCAGTTCTTTCTACTCCTGTCAGAGGGCAGGTTGGTGCTGGAAATCCTCTATGCCATGCCAGCTCTCTGCACAGTGGTTTAATCTGAGGGGTGGCGGCCCCTCGTGGATAAATGGCGCCCCCTTTCATCGAGCGGCTGAAGTACTACTGTGTGATTAAAGACCCATTGTTGCCGGTGTATATTGGATCTGCGTATTTGGTAGATCTGTATAATTGCAGACCCATCTAGATGATGTCGGAGGGAGAAATGGTAAAGGTGGCTGTACATTCCTCAGTTCATAAGGCATGGTTGGTTTTGTTTACTGCATTGTCTGCAGTCAGCATCAGCTAATGCGGAGTGTTTGCAAGCATAAGGCTATAAAACAAACCGACTAAAAAACCTTCAATGTGGTAGTGTCACAAATAATTAACAAGGCCTTTCAACCATTAAGGTATATGACTTACCTATCGCAATTTGATACCAAACTAGACTATAGTCTAGTCTGATATCAATCCACGATAGGCACGTACTGTAACCATAACATTGGAAGTATCCTGTTAAATATATTAAGCAGTAGTCGTGATGCTGGGGGTCTACAACATACTATGATACAGTCCCCGCTCCCTACCAGGTGGCAGCAGCAGTAGCAAGAGCCAGTAGCATGCATAAATAATTTGCATAGCTAACCACCAGTTATATATAGTGTTCAACTCTGTCCCCCCATTCCCCCAACCCCAGACAAACTACCATGGTTTAATCAATTCTGTGGACACCCACCCTCTGTTCCCCCGGCGTCTCTCTGTCTGCTTGTGCCATCTGGTGGCTGATGGCAGCTGCTGAGATGGTCCTCCGAGCCTCTCACAGTCGCTTGTGGAAAAGCCTGCTCAGACGAATTGGTTTCAGCCCTCGCTAAGGCGCTGCACTGAGTTTTGTGTCTTTGTTGGGACTGCTATGAAGACCCAAAATGGAACTACCGGCTTATTTATAGAATTATGCACTGTTGAGATGTGGGGTTCAGAAGTGATTGACAAAATAACAATAATCATCATCACCACCACCACCATCGTCACTATTCTTCTTCACTGGCCAGTCCCCTTTTGAGATATGGTCCTTTCATTTTAATTTAACATGTATTTTTATGTGAATATTTGCTACAGTATGTTAACGCTGGCAACATCCCAGGTTATATGAGGATAGGTACTGACTTGTGACAGTCCACGCTCATGGTGACTTTATGGTACTGTCCCACTGAGAGACTGGGCCACCGGCACCATGACCCCATGACCCAATATCCCAGTCAGTTACATTTTCCTAATACTGAACAAACTGGCCCTTTACTTATCCTATTAATGCCAAGTGCCAGACTAGGTAGTGATAGTGTCATTTGTGTATGTAATCTTTTTAAGTTCATCAGGGTTTGAACCCAGAATCTATCACCCAGGAATCCAGCTAACGCTCTAACTGATTCAGCCACCCAATCTGGTCAATAAACAATAACAAAAACAGTTTTATTAATAATTAATTGTATAAAAGCAGTTTTATTAATAATTAAGTGTACTTGTATAATTGATTAGGTCTGCTTCCATCAAAAGAATCATGTTTTAAAGGGACAGAATAACTTTACTTATTCACTATTATCATGAGCAACCATGACTAGCGACAATTTATATAGCTGTGTTATTTTAGTTAGGAGTCAGCCCTGGAGGGTCCGTCCTGATATGACCTTAGATGTTGCTAGGACGTAAAACAACAACAAACAAACTGGTCTGAGGGTTTCTGTGGTCAAGCTGTAGCTATGGAGTGTCTTCAGTCTTAATGGTTGTCCGCAGTGATGTATGCTAGGAAATACGTACACATTTGGAAAGTAGTGCAAACCTTACTGTCACTTGAAGTAAATTTCAAAATGTTGCGGTAGACCTTTATAATGTTTGTACCTCCACCCTTGTGTGATACCGGACGCGGTGGCCGAATCGGTAGAGTGCAGGCTTCCCGTGTAAGACATCGGGAGTTTAATTACCGGTCGAGTCAAACCAATGACTTATAAAATTGATACTTGTCACTTGCTAGCCTGGCGCTCGACATTAATACTATAATAGAATAGGACAAGGACTGGTTAGCACAGTGTCAGGATAATGTGACTGTGTGGGATATTGGGTCATGGTGCTGGTGACCTGGTATCCCAGTGGGGTAGCACTATGAAAGTTTCCGTGAGCGTGCAGTGTCTCAAGTTGGTACCTGCCCTGATATACTCTTAAATGTTGCCAGGACGTAAAGCTCCAACAAACAACACTCTCGGTGATGCTACAGAATTACAAATAATAGCCATGGGGTACTCAGTCTAATTTTGCTGTGCAGACCAATCGCAAACCACTGGAACCAGGCTCAAATAGCCATTTCTAATGGGGCTGTCACATTACGACGCTTCTAGCCAACATGCGTTGACGTATGTGATTTTTTGGCACAACGTTGGGATACTTCAGGAGGCGTTACGCACGCGTTACGCATGTTTTGGTATTCATTGATGGACGGCGACAGTCGACGAGGGTTTTGTGCTTGCACAAAACTTTTGACGTGCACCGATGCGCGGGTGCCAACGTTATGGCTACATTAGGGGCGCTTCGAGATACGTTAGAGTCGCTGGAATAACGTTATGCGAACGCTAGGCAGATGCCGCGCGTGTGTGAGGGTCGTTCCCACACGTTGCGCCAAACTGTTGCTTTTTGTTGTTTTATGTCCTAGCAACATCTAAGGTCATATCAGGACGGCGCGCCAAACTTTTACCACAACGTCGGCCACACGCCACCAATATGTTGCGCTGATGCCGAAAAGTTTGACGTGTCTCGACAGTTAAAAGTGATTTTGTGCATTGGCTGCGCGCCGGTGAGAAGCGTCGTAATGTGACAGCACCATTAGTGTGTTCTTTCATGAAGATACATTGAACAGTCATGTAAGGAATACATAGTAAAGTCAATTTACCAGATCTTCAAGCAAATACAGCCACTGTCCAGCTAGTTAGCATGCAGCTGGTGGTATGTTGAGCCACCACTAGGTGGCGTCCATCGGTTTAAGTTCAAGGTGGTGCATTTGTTATTGATTATCGGGATGTGGTGGGTTGTGTGGCCCCTTGTAGCCCCTTGTGGCCCCTTGTAGGCTCGACGTTTCGACGAAGCTTCTACTGCGCTGTGAACCTTTGCTAAATGCTTCACCCTCGTCGTGTCACGTCCCACATAATGGACACAGTGCCTCAGTTTATTGGCGTTTCATTGCACTGTCTGTTTTATTGTGTGATGCGTTTATTTGCACCTTGTGGCCGTGAGCTAATTGTTACTTTGCATTGTGGTCGGTAGTTAAAAGAGATTCGCGAAGACCCAGAGACCATGACCAATACTTCCAGATTATTTATTTTATTTTATTTTTTATTTATTTATTTATTTTGTAGCAGGGGAGAACATTTTCTTTATGGAATTACCTTACCCTTCCAACTCTAGGTCACGCTAAGAATATCTCTCCCTCTTCCTCTCTCCCGTCCCCTTCTCTCCCGTCCCCTTCTCCCTCCTTCCCTCCCTTTCTCTCCCCATCTCTTATATCCCCTGCTCTCCCGTACCCCCTCCTCTTTCCCTCTCCCCTCTCCCTCCCTCTCTCCCTCTCCGTCTCATTCTCCCTCTCCATTTTCCCTCCATTTCCCCCTCTCCCCTATCCCCTCCCCCTTCCCTTTCCAGTTCCCACTTCTCTTCCCCATCACCCTTCGTTCCCCATCTCTCCCCTGTCCCTCTCCCATCTCCCTCTCCCATTTTCCCCTCTTCCTTGCCCCCTTTTCCTCTCCCCTCTCTTCTCTCCCTTTTCCATTGTCTTCGCCTCCCCCTCCCCTTTCCCTTCCCCATCACCCTTCTCCCCCCCCCCCCCCCCCCAACTCTCCCTTCTGTACTTGTGTGGCAGAGCGGGAGTGCCGAATGTGGTTGTTTGATTTCGGGAGGGGGGGGGGGGGCACATTGTATCTCTAAGAGATTGGAACCAGCTCCCAATTCAATCCCCCCCTCCACCCCCACCCCCATCCCTTACCTCCCCCCACTGTAATCAGACATCTCCTGTCAGGTGCCCCCTTCCTCCTCCCTCACCCCCCTAAAGCCCCCCCCCCCCTCAGTGTGATGAGTGGGCAGCCTTAAAGGCGACATTTCTACCACTATCGGCAACACTCCACCATTGCTGCCTAGGGCGCGTGTTACCAACACCTTGTAGCAGTGCCCGTAGCCGGCTTACAAAATGTTGGTGGTCACCAAGACAATCACAGTGAAACCCCGTTATAACCTATTCCAATTTAACGCCATTTCTGATAACGCGATGATTCATTAAACCCAGAATTCCTTAATTCTAAGTAAATTCAATAAACTGAATCCCGATTTAACGCGACATCGCTGTTTTCGCGATGACTTTTATGGACCCCCACCCATCGCATTATAACGTGGTTTCACTGTATTCCCAACAATACGCCCCAAGCCTGGCGGAGGGGGCGGGGGAGGGCATGCTGAAAATAGTGTTGCGACTGTGTTAGTGAGTACTGCATCCAAAAGTTGGCGCTTCATGTCCAATTTCAGTCGCGAGTTTCAGTCACTGGCGTTTGCAACGAGTCTGATTCGGTGATCATTTGTTGATAATCCAGCTGTCGCTTCTGTCACACATATTGCCATTTCGGAGGCTAGCTTTGTTAAAAGTGTTGGGACCTTTTGAAAATACGCCCTCCTTCGCCTGGTGCTGCATGCATAGTGCAGTCAGCCAGTGAACATTCCGATTCATTTCTAGCTGTGACAGTTAAAGCTGAATCTAGTCTTTATTGTAGACTTGATATTTATTAGTTATTTTAGCCGTTACGCTTACTGATAATTATGGGGGTTTTGCTGAGCAGGCAACTATATTTTCATTGCTGATTCATATATTATTTATAATGTATTTATTTAATCATATGTGTATAATATATTAATTTGCTGTTTCAATGAAAATATATCGACTCAAACGACTTATGTAACGTGTGTCTCTAGACACTGAATTTATGTTGAAAAATTGTTTATTCAAATTAGGTGGTTCTCTTTACACTATAATATGCTAATTTACTATCTATGCTAATTTAACATGTTTTTTTTAAATTATACGGTTTAATTTGTTTTGATCACAGTCGTTAGTTAAGCAGGGACATTTCAACTGTGGACAATTGGTCTCTATCACACTGTTCCTTGTTCTATTCTACTAACGCCATGTATCGATTTTTAAGTCAAGATTTGACTCGACCTGCGGTTTGAATCCTCTGACCCTTAATTCTACAGGATCGGTGCTGTAACTAATACAGCACTGATCAAACTTAGATTATTTAGACTGTCAATTCCAATAGTAAGATGGCTGGAAGACCAGTGCTCTGGCACTGACAAATGTCATATTCAGATGAATAAATACTTTACCCAAAAAAAAACACCAAAAAAACAAACGAGAAGCGTTCAACTCATTCAGTCATCCTGTCTGGTTAACATGACATACTTTGGGAGTCTGGAATTAAGCCGTGCAAATGTAATCAGTTCATAATAATTAATTGGCGAAGTGAATTTCTAAACATTTCTCACATTGTCATTGAAGCTGATCCGTTGTCGATGTGGCGTTAAATCACCATCACTCACCCCGGTATCGTCAATCATGCATGACGACCCGATTAAAGCTGCATAGTCCGATGAAGTATCAATTTTTTTAAACCAAAGCAATTATCTAGATTTCATTCTACATATCTAGTAGAGATACTGATGCACTTCTTAAGTATTTTTCCGCCGAGAAGGGAATATTGAGTCAATTTAATAGAACCTGTTACTGTAGAAGCCTATGGTGTCAAGAGTTTTGACATGCTTTAATTTTGCATGTTTGCACTTCAAATATCTCAAATGTTGGCCATTTAAAGTGAAAGTTGCTTCAAACAAAAGTAAGGTAGATTATAACAATCAAGTTAATATATCCATCTCAGAAAAATGTCAGAAACTCAAAACCATCGGACTATGGAACGTTAAAGGCCCAGTCACACCTTACCGGACTGGGGTACCGGACACTGTCCGGTGAAATACGGCCATGTCCGGCGGTGTCCGGTACAAGTTTTGAACATGCACAAAACTTCTACCGGACACCACCGGACTGACGTGTCTGGTTGTTGTCCGGTACCCATCCGTTGGTGTCCGTTTTGTCCGGTACATGTCCGGTACCCATCCGTTACGTGTCCGGTTCTCGGCTGGTACATGTACGGTACTTGTCCGGTCGCCCGGCGGCAATTGACCCAATTACGCTCCATTTCGGTAAATTTCGATACTTTTTGTGACCGGAGAGCACCGGGCTAGACAATTCTTTGTCCGGTGGTGTCCGGTACTCAATCAGGTGACAGGTGCTTTAGGCCTGCTATTGAGACTCGCATGGTCTGTACCCCAGTACCCGCGCCTGTTGCACACCAGTCCCCTTGTCTCAACCCTGCTGTACTTGGCCTCTCCGTCATCATTTAATCTTAGTGAGTGAAAGGAGCTCCCCTTTGTGAGATTGAAAATAACGATTTTAACTACCCGATCACGACCGTTCTTCGGCAAATAGCCACCCTTAACGTACTTCAGCGAATCAAACAGGTCATTTCCTAATGTCTCTTGAGACTGACTGTTGGGGATTTACGTCCTAGCAACATCTAGTACCCGTGCTAGATAAAATATTCACCTCTAAGTGGACGACGACTATATTGTATATACATTCAAGCAAAAAACTGTTTTGGTAAAGAGTCCACTGTAAACAGCCTGTGAAGGTACTGGTTCCAGGGAGCCGTATTTATCTATATTATCGTAGAGTTCCTGAACTGGAAGAGAATGCCATCATACCAAAATGGTAACCACTGGGTTCTCTCCATTTAACTTTTATGGTCTATTAATCAATATGATTTCATCAAGTCTGCACCCCAAATGCTGCGGGTTATGCAAGCGTTATATGAGCATTATATTTAGCTTCTTAATTTGGGGGTTCGTTTGAACTTGTCCATATAACCCATCAATCCGCCAGTTTTTACATCGGGTAATTTAATAAGCCTGTTCATGGAACAGTCGTAGAATGTCGAGCTGTGGGAGTAACTAGATGGGTACCAACTTGTGGAAGGGTATAGGCATGGTGACTTTATAGTGATGCCAAACTGGAAGACTGAGCCGCCAACACCATAATCCGATATCACAGTCAGTCACATTGTCATGTTAATAAGAAAATCATCCTTACTTTTATTAGAATTGTGTTAAAGGGAATGTTTTAAAATATTAGACATTGAAATGGACTTGCACCATTTAGTGTCATGAGCATGGCCTTTGTTGTTGAAACTGCATAAAATCAACATTACTCACACACTGACTGACTGACTCACTGTTGCATTGGCGTAGATGCAGTACTAGTAAGAAAGAAGTTATTGTTTTTTTGTGACAGTGTATTTATGTTACCCATAGAAGTTAAGTCTAATTACTTGTTTTTGCCGCTCGACAATAAAGGCCCGGTCAAATACATGTTAGTGGACGTAGTTGAATGTAGTGGAGGCTAATATAGTTGAAAGTAGTTGAACGTACCGGCATCCGTACTTCTCCTTGATAATAATGTGGGTGGGCCGTGAGTTCCGATTTAATCTCTGGACATGTTCAAAAGAGCCCTATGTTAGAGGATGAATTTGCATCCGTGATGCTAACATACTCTAGCATACTCTAGTGTACTTGAACGAAGCCCTGGTCAGATAGCCATTAGTGGACGTAGTGGAGGCTAACGTAGTAGAACATAGCATCTGTACCAGCATCTGTACCGTAGCGTATTTATCCGTACTGTAACATATTTATCCATACCGTAATGTATTTATCCATACCATAACTTATTTATCCGTACCGAAACGCATTTATCTTTACCAAAACATGCCATACCTTAACATATTTCAACGTAGTTTAACATACTTACACCACGTTTTACCCACGTTAGCCTCCACTACGTTCACCCACGTTCAACTACGTCCACTCGTGTGTATGTGACTGGGGCATGATAGTCTTGCGGCTATCTAATGCATGCATTCTGTCTCTGTTTGTGAGTATCTTCCTACATCTCCCTCTCCAATGCGAGCTTGTTAGTTATACAATTGGTTAGTTGTTTGGTTACCTATAGTTTCTGTGCATGACTACCTTCTGTTTATTAGGGAAATAATATCAAACATCACCACACACACAAAAACATCAAGTGCTGTAACCATTACAAACAATGGGGTTTCGTAATAAACAGGTTGGTTGGTTTTTGGAGTGTTACGCCCTGGCAACACCCAAGGGGTTAGAGAAAGGGGAGAGGGGTGGACAGTTGTTAGGTGGAAATATGCTCTACTAAATTTACCCAGTATTCCTGTATTCCTTTTGTGCAGCAGTGAATGGTTAATGAGTGCACCAGTACCTAAGTTGGATATGTAGGATCAAATCTAAGTCAATGTGCTTGTGTCGGAAACATGAGGCTTTCATCAAACAACAACTTTAAACATCAGGGCCCGTATGCATGGGTCGGTGTTAGCGGCGTTTGGTGTTACAGCCTGACATCGTTTAGCTATCACCGAGGTCGGGAACTATGTCAAGTGGTATGCAGGAGCGCGTAACACTTTCATTATAGCTAAACGTGAATTTATTTATAGATTTGGGAAATCCCTCTGCACCTGTAGCCGGCGAGCACCACTGTTTGACAATATCGGCGACGACGACGGCGATTTGTTTACTTTACATTCGTCGATTCGACAATATTAATATCGCCGCCGATGCGGTGGCATCGTTAATATTGCTTCGAATTTAGGGTTAATTTCATGAAATTTCACTTATTGCGTATGTAATTCTGTTAAATATGATAGCATTGAATAGATTTGGGCCTAATATATTGCCGCCGATGCGGCGGCGGCGGGGGTTGCTTGCATTCGTCGATTCGACAATATTAATATCGCCGCTGATGCGGTGGCAGCATTAATATTGCTTCGAATTTAGGGTTAATTTCATGAAATTTCACTTATTGCGTATGTAATTCTGTTAAATATGATAGCATTGAATAGATTTGGGCCTAATCGATACCTAACACCACCCTTAAACCTGGTATGGAACAGGTTTACCTTAACTTAGTTTACGCTTGTGGTGTTAGCCCTATCACTGACTCATGCATAACGACTTTTCGGTGCTAAACCAGAAATCCTGTCCAAACGCGTTTTGGCTCGCTAACACCGCACCGCGTCATGCATATGAAGCTACATGTGGCTATTTTCCTTTCCGGTCAACGCATTGAGTCTCAGCGCAAAACTGATGAGAGCAGCTTATAGCTAGCCCCTTTAAACGCATGTGTATTATGTCGACGTGGGTGCACCGGTTGCCGTCTGCAGTTGGCGCCTGCGCATACTGCTCACTGCCACTGGTTCCCGCAGTGCGCGTGGCACGGTGCGACACACTGGGGTGTGTGGCACGGCCGGTACCAGCGGCGGCTCAGTGTTGGAGGAAGAGTCCTAGTAGTATATGGAAATGGCCCCGTCCAGCAGGCCACGCAACGCAGCGCGGCGCGAGCACCCGGTCATGTGATCGAGTCATGGGAGGGGGAGGAGGGAGCCTCGCTGTACACAAGGGCGTCTACAGTGTGTAGTACCTAGGTATTGCATAGGAGGCGCTCAGGTTGCGGTGGGTTTTGGTGAAGTGAGAATGGGGTGAATGTATGTCTTCTCTAAGTCTTTTGTAAGTCGACTGTAACTGTAAGCTTACTGTAACTCTGCTTCGGTGTCCAAGGCATCATGTCTGCATATATGCTCTAGTTTCGGCACAGCTCAAAACACCAGTTGTGCGCACCATACTATAAGGTATACAGTCAAACCCCTTTAAACCAAGCTCGGTTAAACCAAACGATCGGTTAATGCAAACTTTTTTTGGTGGCATGCCAAAATACTACTTTATCATATACAAAAGTTGTTTAAACCAAAGTTTGTTAATCCAAATTATCGGTTAATCCAAACAAAATTGTGGGGCCCCAGGCCACTTCCGGTACATTGAACCAAACTTTCATGTGGTTATAAGGTCATCTGAGACCCCACCAACGTTTTATATGATAAATGGTAGTATTTTGCAAGGGCCGTCGAAAAAAAGTTTGGATTAACCGATCGTTTGGTTTAACCAAGATTGGTATAATGGGGTTATACTGTATATACATTAAAAAAACAATAATCAAAGTGTCCACATATATTGTATATTACATTCATAATGCACCAACGTTTTTGCCAAAGCCAAGTCAAAGTCAAAGCCAAAGCTCGGTTAAACCAATGATCGGTTAATCCAAACAAATGTCTAGGGTCCCTTCAAGTTTGGCTTAACGGGGTTATACTGTATATAATACCCACAGTTGTTGGCCGTCTCCGCGGGAAATCCCCATGGGTGGGGTTTGTGTGAATGATTGTGAGGGGGTGGGGGGAGGGGGCTAGCACTCCTGTATTGCGGAAGAAGTGGGCATTCAGGGGGTGAAGCGGGGGGGGGGGGGGGACTCCCAAATAGGAACAGCAGTGTGGGGGGGGGGGGGGGAGCGCTCCCATATAGAGGACAGGATAGGGGAGGGCATGGTGGTAAGGTTACTCCTGCTTAGAGGAAGGAGTGGGAACTCCCAAATATGGAAATAAAGGATCACAAGGGGGAGGCGGGGGCCTGCTGTATAGAGAACATGGGAGGCGGGGGCCTGCTGTATAGAGAACATGGGAGGGGGGGGGTTGTGGTAGGATTACTCCTGCGTATAGGAAGAAGGAGTTAGGGGAACTTCCAGATAGAGAAATAAATTATCAGCAAGGGTCGGGGGGTCCTGTGCAGAGGACATGGGGGTGGGATGTGATGGAATGCTTATATGAAGAAGGGGTTGTATGTGTGTTAGGGGTGGGGGTGGGGTCTAATTGCATAGCACTGCTCGCCACTCGACCAGGCACTGCTTGAATAACACCCAGCCGGCAGTGTCCATGTGGGGGATGGTCTGGGATTATCTGGAACGGCAACAGCAGGCAGCGAAAAGGCAGGGGTGGAGGAGGAGGGGAAGGGTTGTGTGGAGGGTGAATGGCAGTGCGATGAAGGTGTGAGGTGGTTGGCAGTGAGTGGTAGCGCTCACACTGCCCAACATATAAACAGCCCTGCGGCGTATCGCAAACAGGTCTCGCAATAACCCACTCAAGCCTTCCATTCACACTGCACCAAGCGACCAGTTCATGTGTGAGTGGGGGCGGGGGTGGGTGTAGTGAGTCGGGAGAGGGGCGGGGGGGGGGCATGGTGGGTATGTACTTTTGTGATCAAGTGAATAAATAATGAATAATTCATGAGGAACTTAACCCGTTCACAGCGCCACCTGTCGGATCGTCCCCGCATTAACACCTCCACCCACATCTCTCAACTTCTTCTCGGGGTCCCCTTCGTATTCCTGTTTAGCGTGTTGTGAATTTGAATGAATGAATAAATAAATAAATTTTAAAAATATAATAAAGAAAGAAAGAAAGAAAGAAAGAAATACGTGTGGATGGATTGGGGTGGGAAGTGGGTTCCCAATTCTCTGTCAGCTTCGTCTTAATGTCTGATTAATTTTCCAGTTTATGCCATATTGGAATTCCCTCTTTTCTTTGAATTATGATGAATCTGATGAAACTATAGCACTTTTTTCTCTCTTTTTTTTGGGTGGTAAATATGGTTATTGTATTTATCCTGACTAAGCGCTTGTTCTGTTGTATATTCCAGGTGAGTTGTGGTGACATCGATGCGCCATGGGTGCGCATGCGCAGCGTGTGAATTCAGTGTGCACAGGAAGGCGGGTTGAGACCTGTCCCAGATAAGGCTTGCACCTGGTTTTAGGTAGTTTCCGCTGCGCTTCATTATGGCATTAAGCAGTGGCGAACCTTTGCGTCTAAAGCTTCAGTCAGTGCATGTCTGGTGCCAGTTTGCTGTCCATGTCGTTTGTTGGTACTGGAGTGTGCTGCTGGTGTTAGTGTCAGGGCTGAACATCTCTTGTGATTGTAAAGCTGCAGAGTCCAATGTAATGGGGCTGTCACACTACGACGCTTCTCGCCGGCGACCCGTCAACGTGTGGTGAATTTGGGCGAAAATTGGTGAAATATCGAGAAACGCTGGTGGCGCGTTATGGGCGCGTCGGTACACGTCGGTACACTATCTTTGACGGTGACGGTCGACGGCGAAAGTCGGCACGCATTATTGGTCGCTGAGTGTTTTGAACATGTCAAAAACCACCAACGACCAGCAACGCGCGGGAGTAAATGGGTAAGAACGCTAGGAGGACGTTAGGGGCGCGTCAAAACGCGTCCGCCACACGTTACAAGAACGCTGGAAGGACGTTGGGGAACGTCCATATTGTGTTGATATTGTTTCTAACGCTTGGTTGCATTCGGTCAGCGCGTCCATAGCGTTCGCTGGACGTGTGGGTAACGGGTAGCGGGCGGGCTATGCGCGTTTGACTAGCGGCAAGACGAGACATCGCATTTGTTTTCGTTTTTTCCCGTGCGTCGACAAGCGTTGCCCGCGCGCTACCAACACGCTACTGAAACGCTCCGCCAACGTCCAATTTCCCCATATTTCCCCTAAATCTTTAACGTTTCTCGACGCGCAAGATAGTACTTTCAACGCTGATGGGTCGCCGGGAGAAACGTCATAGTGTGACAGCCCCATAAGCGTCAATATATTTCTTTTGACCCAAATCGCTTATCTGGATTCGATCCAACATATTCAACTTAGGTACTGATGCAGTTATCGAGAATTTATTGATGCACTCAACCCGGGAGCGGTGGCTGAATCGGTAAGAGCACAGGCTTCCTATGTGGAAGGTCGAGAGTTTGAATCCCAGCCGAGTCAAACCGATGAATTACAAAATTAATATGTATGGCGCACGGTATTATTAGGATAGGGCAAGGACTGGTTAGCTCAGTATCGAGATGGAATAGGTGGGTTAAAATCCATGTGTACTTATATTTGATTAGATGATTCAGTCACGGAGCGGTTAGATGTATTGTTTCCCTTCCCAAGTTTTCAAGGATATTGGTTTAAATAATTTGATGCTTACATCTGATTTTGCAACTGTAACTATTGAAAATTGAAATGGCGAGATAAACGCGCCTTTTTCTCTGTGAGAAAAGGCTTTTGTTGTTGACATGGTATCAAGTCTTCATCATTCACATATTCTCAAGACTGGTTAGCTCAGTGTCAGGATAATGTGACTGAGCGGGATATCAGGTCATGGTGCTGGTGGCCTGGTCTCCCAATGGGGCAGTATAATAAAGCCGCCGTGAGTGTGCACTGTCATAAGGTGGTACCCGTCCTGATATGACCTTAGATGTTGCCAGGACGAAAAACTCCAACAACCAACGAAGATATTCTCAGGTGAACTATGACACTGAACACGTAATTTCCACCTTACTTAGCCAATAACAATAAGGCTGCTACAGTGCTAGCCTAAGCCACACATCAGTTGCTGAGGAACACAGCCTTTACTGTACATGTCACTAGGGTGTAGTAGGGTGTTGTAGTAACCATTACTGTTGCTATGGTAACCCAATTGATGTATTTAGCAAAGTGAAGTATCCCTTTGAGAGGGGCGGTTATTATAAGATTGGGCGGGCGACCTGTAATTTCGATCGAGAAACTTATATTTCATTTAAAGCCATTTTTTCCCAGACTTCATGGTGGTCTTTTGGGTTTTTTTTCAAATGTTTTTCAGTTGTAGCTGATGTTTTATTCTCAAACCACCTGTTCTGAAAGCAATTAGTAGTTATGGGGGGAAAATAACTAACTTAGGATGTGATTGAAATGAAATCCTGCAAAATTACTTTAGATGTTCACACCAAAATGCTGGACATGATAGGCTTCAGCAGTGGCAGGTTCTATTAAATTAACTTAGTATTGTCGTGGGGGTGATGAAAATGGGAAATACTGCGCCTAGAGCGGGACTCGAACCCACATCTCTTTGCATTCCGGGCCAGTGTGCTAACCATTACACCACCTAGGCTCCCTGATATCAATACACTCCCCATGCCTACCTGTCTATGTGGTTACTTGCCTGAGAGGTCAGTGCAGACCACTACACTCTTCCCCCTGGAATTGTAAGTCTTGTAATGCTTACAATTACATACATACAGGCAATGCACTAACACATACATACACAGGGTAGGTTCAACAACCATACAGCGCAAAGCTTGTACAGGATCCTGGTCATGGCACCAGTGTCATGGGGGTGATGAAAATGGGAAATACTGCGCCTAGAGCGGGACTCGAACCCACATCTCTTTGCATTCCGGGCCAGTGTGCTAACCATTACACCACCTAGGCCCCCTGATATCAATACACTCCCCATGCCTACCTGTCTATGTGGTTACTTGCCTGAGAGGTCAGTGCAGACCACTACAGTATTCATTTCTTTGCAGCAACACATGTTTAATAAGTCCAACCATGTCTAAGTGGGAGATGTAGGATCAAAGGTAGTTAAAATGGATAGTCCAATAGTTTTGAGTTTGTGACATTTTCTAAGATAAATACATTAGGCTGATCATTTTTATGTACCTTACTTTAGCCTGAAGTCACTTTTATTTTAAATGGCTAACTTATTCAGGCTGTAGGATTTCACGGTAACGATCGTTATCGGTAACGTGTTGTTACCGTGCTGGGGAAACTACGGAACCGAAATTGCGTTTCCCATGATATTAATCAAACGCAAGGACATTTAAGAAAAATATTAAATTAAATGCTACAGATGGTTGTTTTCATTACATTGTAGATGAATGAAGGTATATGTACAATTTCTGCACATGTGTGTTCAAAATTTACTCCTACTAAATTTAATTAACTGTTTCAAGAATGGGTACCCATCACCAATTTTACGGAATCAAAAAACAGTTACCCAGAGGTTCAGAGACGTGCAACGAAACTAGTTGCAGTTATAAAGGACTTACCCTATGAACAAAGGCTCAGGAAATTGAAACTTCCTACCCTTTCCTACAGAAGGAAAAGAAGTGACATAATTGAAGTATTTAAAATTATGAAAGGTTTTGATAAAATAGATATGAACCAATTTTTCACCTTGAATAAAAGAGAAGGCAGCCGGGGCCATACTCTCAAACTAGTAAAAACCCAGAGCCGTTTCAAAATTAAGGCAACACAGTTTCTCAAACAGGATCATAAATATATGGAATAGTCTCCCACAAAATGTTATAGATGCCGGCTCAATAAATTCATTCAAGAACCGATTAGAAAAAGCATGGGCTGATGATACAGGGAAATTTGACCACTTATTCACCACATGCTACTAATTTATTCCTTGTGTTGCTAATTGCTTGCACTCAAGCAAAAATGAGAGACAAATAAGTGTTCACACTTCCTGTCTACCAATCACTATATCACTATATCACATGGGTTCCCATGAGTACCAGGCATGGGACCCAAAAAGTGTTTCCCATAAAATCTGAAATCCTACAGCCTGTTATGAAATATTTGAAGTGCAGCTATGCAAAATTAATTTTGGCACACATGCCAAAACTCTGGCACCCTAGCATTATGCCGTAACGCGTTCTATTCAACTGCCTCAGTATTCCCCTTTGTGTGGTGACAAATGTTTAATAAGTGCACCAGTATCTAAGTTGGATATGTAGAATCAAATTTAGATAATTGTTTGGGTTTATTTAATTTGATGTTTTTATCAGACTATGCAGCTTTAAGAGCTTTGGTTTTTGGAAAAGTTTGTGCTTCATAGTATTATGCAGCTTCAATGTTAATTTGAGTAATGTGAAAAGCAAAGTAGTTTACATCATAATTTGGTAGTGGTGTGCAGCGGTCTTAGTTAGCACACCGGTGTAGTAGTAGCGTATTGATCCCGTCTGGCAGGTGCACGGTGTCCAGTCAGGAGCACTCACACGCAGCTAGCCAGTACAGTGGTACCCGTCTTCAAAGGACAACTCTGCATACAGACCAATGTTCTCTGCCAATAGTAGGTGTCCTGTCAGTGGAGGAACACTTGAATGAGACATATACAGTCCGGTCATTGAAAAATTGTTTGTGCATGTTGAATGGGACAAATACAGGTCAGACAATTAAAAAATTGTTCGCACATTGCAGGGGTTGGCTGACCATATGTGTCGCTGAAGACGGGTGGTACTGTACACCACAGCACTCTGTCCATCTGTATAGAAGAGGTACTTAGCAGACTGCACATGTCATGTAGTGTAGTCATAACAGGGTCCATACGCAGTCTGGAAAGTCTTCAAAAGTCTTGAACTTCATTTGCCCCATTTCAAGTCCTTGAAGTTGAAAAGCGTTGAATTTATCCTATTTTGGGTAATTAGTCTTGAAAAGCCTTGAATTCCATTAAGCTGTCCCCCCTGATTTAAATTAGTCTGAAATCGTCATTCGTCATTGATTCCCCCCACTCCCCTGAAATCCAAATGACAATAGTCTTTAATTCCTGTGAAAAGCCTTGAATTCCATATGTTCACATGTGTATGGACCCTGTCCTTTAGAGTTTAACTGTTGGAGAACAAGAATATTGTAAATAAGAATAGCCATGCTTTCATCTAGTTTATGTGGGGCTTTCTATACTTCCAATTAAGGGAGTTCTATTATGCCTATTTAAAGCGGTCTATTGTTTGGGCATGTTTAGGGGAAAGGGGGAAATGAATACATTTACTACCTCAACAATGGACTTCCAATATACAAATGGTAGAAGGCTTTTTGTAATGGCCTTTTTTGAAAGAGAGCTCACGAGGATGGCTGTTGCAAATTGCAACTGCTCCGATAAAAAGAGAAAATATGGGTGCAAAAGAAAAGCCATAATTCCCCCTGCCTCCCCACACATCCACACACACACAACATACATACATACATACATACATACATACATACATACATACATACATACATACACACATACATACATACATACACACATACATACATACATACATACATACACACACACACACATACATACATACATACATACATACATACATACATACATACATACATACATACATACATACATACATACATACACAATGTCCGCAATCTGCAGATGCCGTAAAGTTGCTAAATACTTCCACGTCTCAATAAGCGTCGAGGCTGTAGACTCCTCAAAGTGAATAAGTGCATGGTTTCCAATAAAGGACGCGCCTTAATCGTTCCATCAATCTGTGTGCCTACCCAGTTGTCGATGCGGACAGTGACCGTCTCATCGGTTGGTGTGGCTGCTCGGTCCGCGAGTACTAAAGCTTGTATCCTGAGACTGAGAGGAATTTTATTTTCCTGACATGCGTGTCAATTTAAGACCACCTTATTAATGAGTATATTTCAGTCCAAAGGAACTGGGGTTTCACATTAAGACAAGAAAACATTTACCAAGCGAATCCAGCTTTCGCTAAGTATAGTTTAAGCTGTTAAACCTATAATAGACCGTTTCCCACAGAGCATGCTGCGCAGTACGTGGCTACCCACAACATTAGTTTTTGCCACTGCCATCAGAAGGCGGGTTGGTGGTAGAAATCCTCTATGAGACATTTTCCACAGAGCATGCTGCACATTGAGCTGCTACCCACAACACTGGTTGAGACGAACATAAAGGTGTTTTTTAAAGCTGCATAGTCCGATAAAAGCATCACATTTTCAAAAGCACAACACCCTATCTAGATCTGAACCAACATTCCCAACTTAGACTCTGGTGCACTTATTAAAGCCCCAGTCACACATACCCGGATATGGTTTGGGGTCATTTTGAGCCACGGTTTGACCCGGACAATCCCCGGACTATCCAGGACTACCCCGGCATAGCCACGGACCACTCCCGGACTGCCCCCCGTAAGACCGGGGGTGATCCGGGGCAGTCTGAGGGTGGTCCGGCCTCGTCCGGGGCCGGTCCGACCCAGTCCGGGGGGTGGTCCGGGGCTCATCCGGGAAAGTGTGACTACGAGGCAAAAATCAACGAAAACAGTGATTTTATCAGTGGTGGTCCGAGACAGTCTGGGCCGTTGGTCCGTGGGTGGTCCGGCTCAAAATCCAGGGCTCGTCCGGCTATTTGTGACTGGGGCTTAAGCAATTGGTACTGCATAGAAGGATATACTAAGTCAATCTAATAGAACATCTTACTGCTGAAGCCTATGACAAGCACACCAACATTAATTTGCCATTTTTACACTTCAAATATCTCCTAAGCAAAGTTGCTTCACACTAAAGTAAGAGAGATTATAATGATCAACCTAACATATTTATCTCAGAAATAAACAACTCAAAACCATCAGATTATGCAACTTTAAGGTCATTTGTCATTACCCTACCTGGCTCTTCACATTAGTGTTTGTTTGCTTGGTGTTGTTTTACGTCCTAGCAACATCTAAGGTCATATGAGGACGGTTATGGAATGGTTGGCTCTATATAAATGTTGCCATGATCTGACATCTATTTAACCATTTTTGAATTACATGTCAGGTTTCTGAAACCATTTAAAACTGGATGCATTTTCCTCCCTGGATAACTGAAGTGACAGAATCAATGGGGGACATGTGGGCTAGTTCGTTTTTCCGACACTTGGTGGCGCATCGGTACTAGTGGGCATAAACGGCCATTGACAATGCATTGAGTTTGCCGGTACGCGCAGTGCAGAAAGTTTATTTTATTCAAAATTAATAGAAATACAGCACCCTAACCTTATAAATTTAATATAATCTATTCGTTGGATATGTTTTCTATATGTGTACCAAGTGGTTTGTCTCTAGGTGGTGTGGTTTTAGAGATATTTGACTTTTTCTGTATGAAGATTGGTCACGGCCATTGACAATGCATTGAGTTTGCCGGTACGCGCAGTGCAGAACGTTTATTTTATTCAAAATTAATAGAAATGCAGAACCCTAACCTGATAAATTTAATATAATATATTTGTTGAATATGTTTTCTATATGTCTACCAAGTGGTTTGTCTCTAGGTGGTGTAGTTGTAGAGATATTACACTTCTTTTGTATGAAGATTGCTCATAGCCATTGAATTTGCAGTGTTACAGTGTGCCCGAGAGGCCCACTACTTCAGTGGCGATGCGAACGGCAGGAACTTGAACTAAAAAGTCGGAGGTCCCCCATTCAACTCACTTGTTACTGTGAATATGGATGGCCTTGGCTGCCGACACCGCATAAAATCAGCATCAATCAAATGAATCAATCAGTGTCAGCATAATGTGACTGAGTGGAATATTGCATCCTGGTGCCGGTGGCATAGTATCTCAGTGGGGCAGTAGTGTGAAGTCATCGTTCATATGGAGTGTCACAAGTCGATGCTCCTTATAGCAGTATATGTATATATGTATGTGCTATGTAATCCATTATGGGGATATAAACAAGGAGACTGCCACCATCATCTCCATATCGCTGTCTATGTCTCCTCATAACCGTCTTGTAGTACACACACTATGCATTATGCCATGGCCTAGTAAGTAGTTCCCCTTTATTTTGGAGCGAGTGGTACAGGCATGAGGCGGTGCCAAGCGAGGAATATGCAGCAAGATGACACCACCAGGCGAATCAGAAGGCCTGACCAGTAGGTGACTGGAGGAGTGTCAGTTAATATAGAACAACCAGTAGAAGACTGGTTGAGTGTCAGATAAGATGAACTGGGGAGACAGTTCATAGATAATCGGTTTCTGGATAATTATACTCATATAATAGTTTACCTATAAGTGAATTAGGTTAATGAGTAGAGCGAAGCGGTGGCACCACTGTCGAAGCTGAGGTTGAGTAGGTTGGAGCAGTAGATGACTAGCATGAGGCTCCACCATCCGATTACTGGCGGGTGGAGGTGAGGAGCAAGTATGGAATTCCGGATTATTATACTCGTGTAATTCTTATAGTTTTATACAGCATATAATTGCTTATGCAGCACATATATATGTATGTATATAAGCCTGTCTCAAAAGGTGATAACTCTTTACTTTTTTGTCCATTGTAACGATTGACACAAAACAGCACAGAAACGATTACACTGAAAACAGAAGAATATTGTGCTTCAAATCAATATGTATTCTATTGGGATTATGAAACACCATGTAAAAGACAAATCAATTTATCCAGAGCAAATATATAAGCAGATAGTATGTTGATTATTACAATGGACAAAGTTTTGTCCCATATTGCTTAGCACCTTTTGAGACAGTTTCATATATATATATATCCACCACACTACTACAAAATGCTAGATAAAGCACTCCACAAATAACTGCCCTGTGTAGCGCCACACTCTAGTATGCTCACGTGACTAACTAATCAGATACAATTGCCCACTAATACTGAATCCCGCTAAATCCCCAATAATAAGTTCAGAACTGTTTCTGCAACATTTGCCTAGATTTAGTGAAAGATTATCTTTGTCGCTACCTAACCTGGCACTCGGCATTACTGGGGTAGCACCTGGACTTGTTTGCTAAGTAGCAGGATAATGTGACTGAGTGCGATATCGGGTCGTGGTGCCAGTTCCCCGGTCTCCCCATGGGATGCCATTATAAAGTCATTAGTTCCCACTGTCATAAGTCGGTACCTGTCCTGCTATGACCTAGAACCTAATACCCCAAACAAGCAATATAATACATATAAATAGGTATATTATTTATTATTAGGGTTCGAATCCCACAGGTTCGAAACTCGGTCGAGTCAAACCAATGACTTAAAAATGTATACTTGTCGCGTCCTACCAGGATATCAGGTCATGGTGATGGCGGCCTGGTCTCCCAGTGGGGCAGCACTATAAAAGTCACCATGAGTGTGCCCTGTCACAATGTCGGTACCCGTCCTAATATGACCTTATATGTTGCCAGGATGTAAAACTCCAACAACCAACCAACCAACACAATTTCATATGCACGATCCTACACCTTTAATAACATGTGCATAATAACATACCTGCCAACTATTACGATTTTGGCGGAATAATTAAGATTTTTTTATTCTCATTCCGCCCTACGAATTATAAACATATTATTCCGCTTTTTCAAAGGTAATAATTTCTTTAATAATGTGCCTAAAATGTCTCTGAAAATGCACCAGAATGCACCATTTTTTATGTATTTTTCAAATTTCTTCAGGGGTGCATGCCCCCGGACCCCCCCCTAGAACGCTTGCGCGCCTCGCTTCACTCGGATGGATTTCTATTATTAGGATTTTCCTTTAACAAAAGTTGGCAGGTATGTAATAAGGTTTATGTCATACATAATAGATTGTAATTCTGTTCTCCAGAAGCTTGTCTGCCGACCCAGTGTGGCTGTAAATACCCCGCCTGGGGATGGTGGTGGTGGTTTGGAGGGGGGGGGGGGGGCGCTCATCTGCGCATGCTCCCCGGGGTTCCGTGCAAGTAAATAAGTAAGGAGGCTGGCAGCCGACCTCTGATCCGACTCTAGTACCGCGCCACGCCGCCAGTCGGCGCCCTCCTTTTTTGGTTGAAATTTGTATCGTTTTGGGTGGGTATTTTACCAGGACCGATACACATGTCTTCCGGCTACGGACAATGGTGCGTTTCATTATTTGAACAATGCAGTGAGGATTTAGAATCCAGTGATCAGTCATGGAGCTAAGCTTTGTTATATATATGTGTATTACATGCACGTGCACATGAACACATGAATTTATGTCTGTACACAGGCACACACGTGAATACATGCATTTATATATGTCTGTTCACAGGCACACATGTGAACACGTGAATTTATATATCTGTCCACATGCACACATGTGAACACATGAATTTATATATGTCTGTACACAGGTACACATGTGAACACATGCATTTATATGTCTGTACACAGGCACATGTGAATACATGCATTTATATATGTCTGTACACAGGCACACATGGGAACACGTGAATTTATATGTTTGTACACAGGCACACATGTGAACACATGAATTTATATATGTCTGTACACAGGTACACATGTGAACATATGAATTTATATATATGTCAACAGGCCAACATGTGAATTGATATATGTCTGTACACAGGTACACATGTGAACACATGCATTTATATATGTCTGTACACAGGCACAAACGTGAACACATGAATTTATGTCTGTACACAGGCACACGCAGTGAAGGCACATGTGAAAACACTGATATATGTACACATATATGCACATGAACACACACATATACATATATACACCATATATGAACAGACACATAAATGTGTATATGACATTAAAATGTATACTTGTCTCTTCCGAGCCAGGCGCTCAGCATTTTTAGGATTTGGTAAGGACTGGTTGGCTCAGTGTGGAGATAATGTGACTGAGTTGGATATCATGTCATGGTGCTGGTGACCTGCTTTTCCAGTGGGCCAGCACTATAAAGTCGCCATGGGTGGGCACCCTCACAAGTCGGTACCCCTCTTGATATGACCTTAGATGTTGCCAGGAAGTAAAAACCCCCAACATCCAACCAACATATATGTGTACACAGGCACACACGTGAACACAGAGATATGTACATGATATCCGCACACATTTCTATACATGTGGATACACAGCTGTAAATGCATATCCACACACACACACACACACACACACACACACACACACACACACACACACACACACAGAGCTATAAATGCATATCCCCCCCCTACACACACACAGCTATAAATACATATCCACACACACACAGCTATAAATGCATATCCACACACACAGCTATAAATGCATATCCACACACACACACAACACACACACACACACTGGCATCCGCATGCACTGACCTGTGCACATCCTAGCACACAAAGTCACACCTGCACGCCGACACCCCATCTCCCTCCCCCTTCCCCTCCTCCCGCTCCCCTCCCCCATATACAGGCATCCATCTTTTCACATGCGTCATCGAAAACGAGGCCTGAGCAACCTTTGGCCATTTGCTCATAAAGCGATGACTGCGTGCTATAATGTATTAAATGAATGGTACCTACAGATTGGGTTGGGTGCGGATAGATAATTCTAGTGTAGCCGAACCAACCAAAGTACAGCAAGTGGTGACGGAGATAGTGCCTAATTTGAATTCATCATCTTCAATAATGTGGCAATGAATGGTCCACAACTGGTTCATCAAAGGATGTGGTATGTACTGTCCTCTGTCGGAAATTTCAAATAAAAAGTCCAGTTGATGCTTATCGGAAAGAGTAGCCTATGTGGCGGCAGCAGGTTTCCTCCAAAGAAATATGTCAGAATGACTGTATGCTTGACATCTAATAGCCAATGATAAAAATCAAAGTGCTCTAGAAGCGTCGTTAAATAAAAAGCTTCTTTTTTTTTTTTCAATAATGTGGTAGCTTTGTCAACTTGATGACAACCACATATTCCTTATGCGAAAGGGGTGCGACCCAGTGGAAAAGCTATGGTTGGAAATGCAGTCATGTACCATTTATTGACACCAGGGGGTTAACGCTATGTGTAGTGGCGCTGTGTTTCAGTCATTATTCAGCTGCCAGGCGAGTCTCAGTTTCCGTTTGTTCGTATGAATAAGCTCTCTTCTCGTCCCGCCGGCAGCCAGTAGCTTCCGACTAAAGTCACCGGACGCAGTGGCAGATTCGGTAGAGCGCAAGCTTCCCATGTGGAAGGTTGGGAGTTCCAATCCCAGCAAAGTCAAACCAATGACTTATAACATTGATACTTGTCGCTACCTAGCCTGGCACTCGGCATTAATAGGATAGGATAGGACATGGACTGGTTAGCACAGTGTCAGGATAATGTGACTGGTATATCGGGTCATGGTACCGGAAGCCTGGTCTCCCAATGGGGCAGTACTATTAAGTAGATGAGTGTGCACCGTCACAAGTCGGTACCCATCCTGATATGACCTTATATGTTGCTAGCATGTAAAGCAACAAACAACCAAACAACTGACTAAAATCTGGTGCAGGTACACTGTTGGAGCTATGGCTATTTGTGCCCCTGTCAATTGTGCACATGTATGCAGGTATTGTAGGTATAGCAATACCTCAGCGAGTTTGACGCCCCTGCCCTGCAGAGTTGTAAACCACTGCCTTGTGGTACAGGTTCCTGACAGAACCGAAGGCTAAGGGAGCAAACTCGAAACAGAAAACCATGTCACTGTGGCAGCATTAAGGGCGGTTGATGTATGGAACTCCCCAACATCTCCCGACCAGCCACTGCAGGGACAAATAGTTTTGCGCATGTCTTGACATGTTCTTGCCAGTGTGAAACCTCTGTTTGCTCCCCGAGAGAGTGCTGCTGGTAACTTGCAAAAGCCAGCAGCACTTCAAAACTTTTGCAGGAGGCTTTCATGAAATGTAGAGAGCTAAATGGAGAGCGGCAGTCAAGTAATGAAAGCAGTCTTTGTCGCCTCGAGACCGACAGCATGATGATGATGATGATGATGATTCTGTCAGTCACTACTACTGTATAATTAAAGCTGCATAGTCCGATGGAAGCATCAAATTTGTCTCAACCAAAACATTTACTTAGATTTGATCCTATATATCCAACTTAGATACTAGTGCACTCATTCCCCTGTAAAATGTGAATCACTATTACTAATACTAAACACATAAAGCTGCCTAATCAGATAAAAGCATCAAATTTATCTACACCAAACCACACATCTAGATTTGATCCTACACATCCAACTTAGAATAGATACTGGTGATGGTGGGGGGGGGGGGGGCAGGGAGATGACAGAAACTTAAAACCATCGGATGTTGCAACTTTAAAGCTCCTTACCTATTTTTCAGATAAATATACAAATGTATTAGGTTTGGTAGTTATAAGCTACTTTACGTTAGTTTGAAGTAACTTTTATTTTAAAGCATTAACTCTGGATGGGTTTTTAAAGCTGAATATATGCAAACTAATGTTTGTGTGTACATCAAAATGGTGGATGTCATAGACTTCAGCAGTGACATATTATATTAAATTGACTGCCTATTGCTTCTAAACAGCAAGTATATGCTTAATGAATTTGATTTAACAAATTTGAGTGCTTCATCAGATTATACAGCTTTAAAGGACCCAGGAATAGGCTGTGAGACCTCCCCCACCCCCCTCCCCACACACTCCTCCTGGGCCTGTGTGGGCCTGTACGCTCCTGCAGATACCCTCCCAATAGGCGTTCCAAATCCAAGATGGCGGCCTCCAGCTGGTGCCCCCCTTTAACTTTTCCGACCATGACCTCTTCTTCTTCCTCCTCCTCCTCCTCCCCCTCCTCCTGCTTGTCCTCCTCATCTTCTTCCTCCTCCCTCCTCCCTCCTCCCCCCCCCCCTTCCTCCTCCCTCCTCCCATCACGCTACCCTCCCCCTCCCCATCTTCCATTCCCTCCACCTTCCCTCACTCCTCTGTCCTCCATCATCCTCCTCCCCATTCCCCTCCTCCTCCTCCTCCTCCTCCTCGCCCTCCTCTCCTCCTCCTCATCCTCCTACTCCTCCTCCTCCTCCTCCTCTCCGCCTCCTCCTCTCCTCCTCCTCCTCCTCCTCCTCCTCCTTCTCCTCCTCCTCCTTCCTCTCCCCTTCTTCTCCTCCTCCTCCTCCTCCCCTTCTCATCCTCCTCCCCTCTTCTTCCTGTCCCATTCCTTCCCCCAGCTGCACCACCGCCTCTTCCTGCTGTTCTTACTCCTTTTGATTGCAGCCCTGTTATATCCTCTGTCACAGATCCCTACCCTCGCCCTTCCCTTCTCTTGCCTGTTCTCTCCCCCCCCACCCTCCCCCCCCCCCCCCCCTCCCCATGTCACCTCCCCTTCTACACCTCCACCCCAACCCCTCTACCCTTCTCTGGTCCCCTGGGGCCGTGCCTGGCAGGCGGTCACAGAGGTTTGGGGCAGGGCGCTTCCTGTGAGGTCCACGTCGTTAATCACCGCTTGATGATGGATCGTGGTTCCCTCGGCCGGCTGTTAGTCAATCATCCACTGACAGTCAAAGTCAGCGGTGTGGGCCCCCTGTACTAACATTCCCTGACTGGGGTCAGGAAAGGTTCAGGCTGCACAGGCGTGAGTGTGCTCCTCCTCTCCCCCCCCCCTCCCACACACACACCCATCCACAGAGACACACACACATACAGCTGCACACACATACATGTACACATACATGTATACATACATACATACATACATACATACATACATACATACATACATACGTACGTACGTACGTACATACATACATACATACATACATACATACATACATACATACATACATACATACATACATACATACATACATACATACATACATACATACATACATACATACATACATACATACATACATACATACATACATACATACATACATCATCATCATCATGCTGTCAGTCGCGATGCGACAAAGACTGCTTTCATTACTTGACTGCCGCTCTCCTTTGTGCGGTTGTACATTTCATGAAAGCTGCCTGCAAAAGTGGTGAAGTGCTGCTGGCTTTTGCAAGTTACCAGCAACACTCTCTCGGGGAGCAAATAGAGGTTTCACACCGGCAAGAACATGTCAAGACAGGTGCAAAACTATTTGTCCCTGCAGTGGCTGGTCAGGAGATGTTGGGAGTTCCATACATCAACCACCCTTAATGCTGCCACAGTGACCATGGTTTTCTGTTTAGGGTTTGCTCCCTTAGCCTTCGGTTCTGTCAAGAACCTGTACCACAAGGCAGTGGTTTACAACTCTGCAGGGCAGGGGCGTTAAACTCCCTGAGGTATTGCTATACCTGCAATACCTGCATACATACATACATACATACATACATACATACATACATACATACATACATACATACATACATACATACATACACACACACACACACACATACACACACACACATACATACATACATACATACATACATACATACATACATACATACATACATGTATGCACTCATACACACACATACACACGCCCAAATACACATCAACACCCACAGACATACACACACACTGACACCCGCAGACACCCACCCACCCACCCACATTGACACCCCCCCCCCCCTCACACATACCTCTGCTGCCACACTGCCTATGTGCTGAGTTGGCCACCAAGCGTGCGTGGTTGTTGATTGGTGGTTGGTTGGCACGTGTAACGTGCCATCTGTCGGGCCGGCCGTCCAGTTCCCGCCATGTACAATGTAGTCTGATTCTCAGACCAGGCTTGTTAACGGTCCTGTGCCTACCTACCGCCATTTTGAAACGCATTGATTGACACAAATATGGACAAAATGTACGTGTTTGTAGAATTCGGGTGAAATTGTTCTATTATTGTGAAATTATGTACCTGTAATCACATTTTCTTGTCTGTGGTTGGGATGAAAACACGTTTTGTTCATTTTCAAATATGGTATATTTAAACAAATGTATAAATGATATTGGTTATTGGGGGGGGGGGGGAGTGTTGCAGTTTCCCAGGGACACCAGTTTCCCAGGGACACATCGCTTCTGCACACGCGTCAAACTCGAACAGCATCGTCACTAAACTTATAAATTTAATATAATGTTTTTGCTAAACATGTTTTCTATATGTGTACCAAGCGATTTGTTTGTAGGTGGTGTCGTTTTAGAGATATTTCACCTTTTCTGTATTGTCTGTATGAAGACTGCTCACGGCCATTGACAATGCCTTGAGTTTGACGGTACGCGCAGTGCAAAACGTCAGTTTTATTGCAAATTAATAGACATCCAGAACCCTAACCGTATCAATTTAATATAATCTTTTTGCTAAACATGTTTTCTATATGTCTTCCAAGCGGTTTGTGTCTAGGTGGTGTAATTTGAGAGATATTTGACTTCTTCTGTATGAAGATTTGCTCACGGCCGTTAACAATGCATTTGAATGGAAGTGTCCCTGGCAAACTGGTGTCCCTCGGAATCCGCATCACCGGGGGCTCCTCCCCCCACCCCTCCCCAACTGCTCACCTCAATGACTGATAAGGGTCGCTGCGAGCAGTTAGTGTGGTGGGCACTGAGTGGTAGCAACAGCAATAGTGTTTGGTGAATAATCGGGAATAATTGAAGGATCTCGGGAAAATCTGTCATTTATACATCACACACGTACAGTCTATGTTACCATTGGGAACTATTGGTAAACCAGTAGTGTATGTGGAAGGGTTTGTCAAGTGTACAGTGCTGTGGCCTGGTGGATGAAAATGGCACTAGTGATTAGTGCAGGCATGAGCATTTCCCGCCAATTGACTGATTTCCGCCAATTCAATGAAAAGGAAAAGAACAAGCAGAAAAAATTAACCAACATTGTTAATAAAAATGAACTTCAGATTAGTTTTATTATCGTATTACTTGACATTTTATGCTTTATTATAGCAGTTATGCAAGTATTAAGAACTGACGGAGGGAGTATAAGACTATATATTATATTGAGGAAGTATAAGACTATATATTGAGGGAGCATAAGACTATATATTGTTGTTAAAATGAAATTTACATTACTTTTATCATATTCCTTTACGTTTATTATAACAATTAAACAAGTATTACCATATTACAAGGACTGCCAGCTGAAGGAGTATAAGAAAATAAATTAAATAACTGAAACTATTAACTATGGTATAGGTGTATTATTTATATTATTGACTTATCATTTATGTAAGATTACAAGAAAAACACTTGTGTATTCTTAGAGTACTGGTCTATATGCCTACTCTTACCTTATATCACAGGTGAAGAGTGAAATTTCTCCCTCCTAAGTGGCTACCAAATTGCACCGATGCGCGAAAAGGAAGAGAGGAGGCGGGGGTGGAAATAAAGGTTTTATTTTCACCTCAGAACATACAGGGCATACAGGGTAAACAGGGAATAGAGGTAAATAAAGAACAAGGATAAAATGATGAAGAGCGGAGTAAATAAGGGGCAGAGTTCAATTGTCAGTGGAGTGAGGGGGTGCCGTGGAGCCCTCCACCTGAGGAAGAGAAGGTAGGAGGAGTGTAGGGTGGGTGGGTGGTGAAAAAGGAGAGGTCTGGGAAGGCGGCAGGAGGGCGAGTGCCTGAGGGAGGCCGGGGGGCGGCCTTATAAGGGGAGAGGGAGGGGCGACAGCAGGTGAGTGTGAAAGCTGCCGGCCCGGGGGAGGGCGAGAGGTGGCGAGCAGCGGCGTCGGGTGAGGCGTGAGCGCCGCGCGCCGCGGAGGGCGGGGGAGGGGGGGGGGGGGGCGCGCCGCGCCGTCTGCCGAGGTGGGAAAGCAGCGCGACAGCGCGGGGCGGGGGGAGGGTCTCTTCCTCTCCTCGCATCAAACGTAATGCTTCGCATTACGACCGATGCGCGGAAAAGGAAGAGAGGAGGCGGGGGTGGAAATAAAGGTTTTATTTTCACCTCAGAACATACAGGGCATACAGGGTAAACAGGGAATAGAGGTAAATAAAGAACAAGGATAAAATGATGAAGAGCGGAGTAAATAAGGAGCAGAGTTCAATTGTCAGTGGAGTGAGGGGGTGCCGAGGAGCCCTCCACCAAAAGTAGGAGAGGGCTTGAGGCGCGCCCGAGGTGATGATCCGAGGCGGGGGTCCGGAGGTGGAGGTCTGGGCGGAGAAGGCTGGCGGCGCGCCCGAGGCGGAGCAGGTGGGGCGGGCCGGCCGAGCGGTGGGCCGTGTCGGGGGTCAGGCTCCCTCTCGGGGCGGGGGAGTGTCCGGGGGCCTGCGTCGACAGGGAGCGGGCGGCCAAAAAGGGGGAGGCCCGCTCCTTGGCGGGATCCGGTGAGGAGGTCCGACCAGGGTCGAGCAGGGGGGGCAGCGAAGTCCTCGGGGCTGGATGGGGTGGTGGTCGGGGTCTGGGCGGTGTTGAAGGCGGTGTCGTGAGGATCGGTGGCAGAGGGTTCCTCCTGAGGCTGGGCTGGGATGCGGTCCGAGGTGTGATGCCCGAGGTGATGATCCTCGGCTGGGGCTTGGCGGCGCTGCGTTCGATGGTCACTGGGAGGTTGTCGGCTGGGCTTGCGGGGCTGTCGGCAGTGGTGGGGGTGAGGCGCCGGAGGGGTCCCCCCGGGCCGGCCGGGGGGAGGCCGGCGGATCAAAAATCCGCCGAGGTGGCGGGGGTCTGGCGCTCACGGGCTTGCTTGGTGGATGCAGTCGGCCTCGGAGTGCATAGTGAGTATGCGCCTCACGTTTGCGCAGTAGGCGCATGCGTGACGGCGCTTGTCCCACGCCTCGGCCGTGGGCTTCCCCGACGGAAGCCCGATCGCACGAGGCGGGGTCTCGGTTCCAGGCCGGCAGGGAGCCCCGTGAGTGAGCCTGTCGTAGGTGACTCGGGCGTCGACTTGGACTCGGGTGGAGTGTGGGGCTCGGTGTGGAGGGTCGAGTGGGCGGGGTGCGGTGGCGGTTGTCTGCTGAGGTGGCATCGCTATGCATTCTAGGACAGGTCTGGGAAGGCGGCAGGAGGGCGAGTGCCTGAGGGAGGCCGGGGGGCGGCCTTATAATGCTAGGTACACACATACCGTATAGGATTCGCGCACTAAAACTCCCGATCCCCTTAAAACTGAAAACGGGCCGATTCATTTTTCGAATCGCGAATCGCAATCGTAATGGTAGTACACACCTACCGTTTTAGGAAAGCCCTAAAAATTAGTTTTTTAGTCCGTGAAATCGCAATCGGTAGGTGTGCTAGGGGAGTGCCCACCTCACGATTTTTGGGCAGTTTTAGATCGTATACGGTAGGTGGGTGCGGAAAAACGATCGTAAACGGTAGGTGTGTTCCGGGCATAAGGGGAGAGGGAGGGGCGACAGCAGGTGAGTGTGAAAGCTGCCGGCCCGGGGGAGGGCGAGAGGTGGCGAGCAGCGGCGTCGGGTGAGGCGTGAGCGCCGTGCGACGCGGAGGGCGGGGGAGGGGGGGGGCGCGCCGCGCCGTCTGCCGAGGTGGGAAAGCAGCGCGACAGCGCGGGGCGGGGGCAGGGTCTCTTCCTCTCCTCGCATCAAACGTAATGCTTCGCATTACGACCAATTGTGACCTACTTGTAAAAGATTTCTCCGTGGGAGGGGGGGGTGGCCCCTCACCCCCTACTCGGCCTTTGGCCGAGTTTTGAGACATACACCCACAATCAGCTAATTTGTTTTACTTCTCTGCTCATGTCTGTTAGTGCTTGTATTTATAGTGTTGCACCCTAGTAATGCAAGCTTGTAGCAAGGTAACAAAAAGAGGTGTGTAAGTAGGTTGCTGCCTGTGTATATATCGTGTAAATAGGCATGTGTGTATGTATACATGCCGCTGCACCTTCTCAGTGGCAGTGTGCAGTATAAAGCTATCGGTGGTAAAGCACCAGAATATCGATACAATCTTCTGTCCCTCAAACTGTCATCCCAAACTCTCAGGTCATCTAATCAGATACCATTACATGTCCCCGTGTCTACACTCAAGTCGTATGACGATTGTACCTTCTGTGCAGCCCGTGCGACTTTATGGAATAGGTTGCCAGAGGATGTAAGAAAGGCATCTCTTAAAAAATATAAATCTGTTTTCAAGACTTTTAGAGTGACGTTTTGTGATAAATGAAATTTCTCTATACAACTTACAAGTATTGCAACCAAGTTGTAAATATGTCCTTGATTTATTGCACATGGTTTTAGAATGCCTCCTGCTTGTGAGGATGCTGTATTAATTTTGCATTATCATTATCAGTAGAGTAGGTTTGACAGATAATCAGACGGATGGAATGGCTGGATGAGTAATACTTGTGTGGAAGGTGGTGGGTTCGATCGCTGGATAGAAACTTACAAAATGTATAGTTATCGCGACCTAGCCTGACACTTGCCGTTACTAAGAACAAGGAGTCGAATGAGGAAGACCAATTGTCTGATATTAAAATGTGTCTTGCTTAGTCAACAAGGGTTTAATCAACAACAAAATAAAGAGAAAATAATCCACTATGCGAAGCAATTATTCCTCATGTGAGGTTCGGGTCAAAGAAAGATAAGGACTGATTGGTTCATCATCATCATGCTGTCAGTCGCGATGAGACAAAGACTGCTTTTATTACTTGACTGTCGCTCTCCATTTAGCTCTCTTTTGTGAGAGTGATGTCCATGAGTCGGTCTTAATGTTTCTCAGCTTCAGGTTTCTCTTGATGGTATCCTTGAACTGGAGACGAGGGCGCCCTCTCTTTCTGTAACCAGAAGACGGTTGAGAGTAGAGGATCTGCTTTGGTAGCCTGTCTGATGACATCCTCATGAGGTGTCCAGTCCACTGGAGATTCTTTTTTCTTTGTTGTTGTTGAAGATTTATACTGCCTATCATGGATAAGCCTGAATAGGCTTGTTTTCACCATTAGACAGTTTGTCAATAGAAAGCCCGAGCCTACACTTCTACCGACCCAAGGGATTTTTAACCTCCCACACCACATAGACATGGTATGAGAGCAACCGGCCTTTGATGACGCTGTAAGTTATACACAGCGGTGGAAATCCAAATTGGCAGAGATGGGGGCATGGGGAATCGAACCACCGACCTTCAGATTAGGAGTCCGACCTAGAAAAAAGTCAGACACTCTAACCACTCCCCCACAGAGAACACCACAGAAGATCTTCCATAGGGGGCAGCCCTGTCCGTTCGAGTATTTCCTTATTTGTCACTTTATCCTTCCAGGTTAGCCTCATGATTGAACGCAGATGTCGCATCATGAAGGCATGCAGCTTTTTCACCTGTCGTCTGTACACTGTCCAGGCCTCGGCTCCGTACAGATCGGTTCAGTGCGATATCCTATCACATTGTCGTGGGAAAGATGCTAATGGAATATGTTTTTTTGTTGTAAATATAGTTTATTCATTGAATAAAGTCTTTTGTCAGCGCCGTGGCACTGGTCTTCCAGCCATGTGACAATACAGTTATTTACAATATATGCAGCTAGCCCAAATCAGCTCAAATAACAATATCAAACATTCAAAGACTTACATATGGTATAGTTTGACAATTCACATACAAAAATAGCAGTTATATGTTGTATTCCTACACACTTGATACATATATGTGTATTGATTAGACCTTTACATTACGGAGTGGTTAGGTGCATAGTTTCCCTTCATAGGTTTGTATGCCTACTATGTTGTGAATTGCAAAACTATCATGTTGTTGGAGTTACATTTTGAGATGGAGTGAGTGTTAGTAGAATGGTTTGTTTATTCTGTTAGATAGAGTGTGGTTAGCTTATAGGGTTATGTTTAAAAGGTTAATACCTCAGGTGTGTTTTTTGACTACATGAAGTAGTTTGAGTAAATAGGTTGTTAGTAATGATGGGATAAACAATGCTTGGAGGATTGTACGTTTCAATCATTTAGTAGTCTAGTACAGTAGTCTATGTTTATACAAAGTCTATGTTTATACAAAGACCCTATAATACCAAGACGGCTCACTCAGCCTGTACTGTTGCACCTACAGCAGAATTTGAACACATACTTATTGCCACTCAGTATATTTAAAGCTGCATAGTCCGATCTAAGCATCAAATTAAAAAATCAAAGCACTCACCTAGCTCTGATCCTACACATCCAACTTAGATACATGTGCACATATTTGACATTTATTGTTGCAAAAAAAAGCATACTAAGATTATTAATAGAACCTGTCACTGTTGAAGTCTGTGTGTCCAGCATTTTAAAGTGAATGCTAAAATTAATTTAGTATGTTTTCATTTCAAATAATTTGACTCACTTTTCGTCATGAATATGGCCTTCAACTGCCGACATGGCTTAAAATCACCACCAATCAATCATCCACTTCAAATCGCTCAAGTTAAGCCTTTAAAATCAAAGTTATTTCAACCTAAAACGAAATGAGGCATACTTATTAGTCAACCTAATATATTTATCTTTAAACAAAATTAAATTTAAAAATGTGTAGTAGAAACTAAAAACCATCGGGATTTACAACTGTTAAGTTACCTGAACCTGACAAGCGGCCACTGCACCAGCTCAGGCTGCCGATCTAAGAGTGTTGAGAAGTGTGGCTTCAGCTCGTCACATTACGTATACATGAACACACCGTGGTAGACCTAAACACCTCTCCAATTCTGTCGGAGGAGGCGGGGTTGGGGGGTTGGGGGGGTCGTGTTTGTGTCACTGATGAATGTATACGTATATTCATTCATACATACATACATACATACATACATACATACATACATACATACATACATACATACATACATACATACATACATACATACATACATACATACATACATACATACATACATACATACATATATACAGACAAGTCCAGATATGACCTTAGATGTTGCTATGACTTCAAATAACATCTCCATTGCTATGACTTCAAATAACTTGCCTCCTGTTTTTTGCTTTGGAAGGACCACAGTCTACCTGCTACCTGTGGTTCCTTTGTTCTACCTGTGCTACCTGTTGTTTACCTTGGGGCCAGCGGACGACTTCAGCTCTGATATTACCTGTTCGCTGATCAGCAATAACAAGGACGATCGCACCTGAATGACAGATTAACGGTATCGTGCACATAACTAAACCTTTTAGCGTTTTCAGAGGGACAGCGGACGATTGAAGCAAAATAATTTCATGTTGTCGATTTTCATATCCTATACTGATCGCTATTGAAAATGCTTCATATTTGCTTCTAATACCAATTGATCATTCTGAAACTGCTTAACTAAGGGGCCAACTGACGACTATGTCGGTCGAGTTAAAGTTTTCATAGATTAACTGCATATTGATATCGTTATTGGCGAATATTCAGGATCAATTTGAATCTCGTCCGAACTTTAACGGTCGATCACCATTGATCAACGGACATGATCCCATTTGACCAAGGTCGTCGATCAGCTGCTATAGATGGCCTCAGGACGACGTCACTGCCATTACTATAGCGTTTTCGTAGGGCCAACGGACGACTTGTGTATATATACACAAGGGCCAGCGGACGACCGAGGCAAAATATTTCTTGTCATTTTCAAAAATACTCCTGATCTTTACTGAGATCGGGCCAACGGACGTGATCCCAGTTGACCAAGGTCATTGATCAGCTGCTATAGACGGCCTCAGGACGACGTCACTGCCATTACTATAGCGTTTCGTAGGGCCAACGGACGACTTGTGTATATATACACAAGGTCCAGCGGACGACCGAGGCAAGATAATTTCAGTGTCATTTTCAACAATACTCCTGATCTTTACTGAGATCGGGCCAACGGACGACCGATGCCGCTGCCATACTGTAGCGACTGCGGTTTCAACCACAAGAAGGACGACGCTGCGACTTGCTGTGACCACCAGGAACGGACGACGGTCCGCACAAGAAGTATGGCCTCGATTAAATCTAAAGACGACTCGGCACAGATGACGACTGCAATGGCGGAGTTATCGATAGAGGAAAAGGAGGATGAAGCAAAAGCGGCGATCGCAAAACTCGAGGCAGAGTTACGGCTTCAGGACCTCCATGACCGTTTGAGTGACTTGCAGGCAGAGAGGGACAGAAGGAGGTCCGGTCGTCCACGGACTAGGGACGAGCCAGAAAAAGAGGACGACATGACGGAGAAGCCCACCCATAGAACAGACATTCACGTGATCCCCGAGGAGGCACGGCCAGAGTGGAAGACAAAGGATAGAGAAGACGAAGGCCACTCTTCCTACGGCCGGTCACGGAGAAGATCCAGGGAAGCCGGACGACGACGACGAACAACACGCTCGCGGAGCGACAGCAGTGCTTCCCGACGTAGACGGAGTAAGTGGGCTCTGAAAAAAACATACTCTGGGGGGAAAGGATGTTAGGAAGCTCAATGCCTATGAGCTAATTAATGCTAGTGCTTCCTGGTGCCTCACCATAGCGGACCTGTCCGTACAAGACTACAAAGCTTTCTTGCAGCATCTAAAGTTTATCACAAATCGTGCGAGGGACGACCATTATAAAGACATTGCACATGTCGAGTACGATTTGGAGATACGGAAGCTAGCGGAGACGATTGGATTCGCTGCCTTCTCGTCCAAGTACCAGAGTGAGAGCATGTCCCATTACAGCGACCAAAACCGCAGGCAGAAGAAGACGAGCTACGGTTCAGCGACGTCAGGAAGGAAGGCGCCATCCGGACCTGGGAATCGCTCCTGCTACGCCTGGAACTCTGATGGGGGATGCGACCCGCGCAGAGGACTTGTGCCGCTTTAAACACACCTGCTCTAAGTGCGGTGGGAAGGGCCACAAACGCTACAAGTGCAAGGAGTGACTGGGACATGAACATCTCACCGACCGGTTCGAGGCGAGTTCTGTGGTAGCGGAGCATCAACCCTTATTCGCATATCATGCAGGTAAGTGGGTCAGTGGGCAAACTAGTGCCCAGCTGACTCAGTGGCCCAAGGCAGGTGTGTGGGACAGGGACTTGGTTGACAGGGAGACTGTCAACAGGGAGGTTGCTGAAGTGGGTGCTAGCCAGCTTGGGGCTAGCAACTATGGGAAGTACTCGGCCCCCGTGACTGGCCGGGGCCTCGTTCACAGCGTGAGCAGGAGCAGCAACACACGGAATGACAGTGATACACCAACCGACATTATGGCTGAGAGCAGCAACACAGTTTCATGACGGAGATACACTTGTGGACTTTGGTGAGGACATGGGTGACATGACTGACAATGGAGACGGTGGTGGCCTGGACATTCATGTTGGGAGGAACGGCGAACATTCTGTGCACACTAATACCAATGCTAATCTGATTGTTTCTTCCAATGTGCAGGAGGGAGGCGTTGATTCATGTAGCATTTGGGGTACTGTTGATATAAAGGATGTTGAGGGCCGATTGCACATTTTTGATGTCGGAGATCACATAATGGTATCTGTATCAGAATCGATAGGTGGGGATAAGTTCAATTTTAAAGTATATGAATCATGTTTTCATGGCAATTGTGAGTGTACCCACTTTATTGCAGGGAACCGCTCCCAGCTTAAGCCTTGTAGATTTGTAGTGGAGCTGTTCTTTAGAGGAGATAATGATCCTGACGCTATTTTTCTATTGTTAGGAGTTGTCTATGGCTTCAGGGTTATAAATGAGGATTGTGATATAACCTATAACACCAGGGAGAGGAAGGCTAGGAACAAGTGGGAGCATGATATCATTTATGAGAAGTTTCAGGGAGAACTGGCTGCTGGGAACATATCCAGGGTAGGCATTCAGCCAAAATGTACACATTCGGTCTTTGTCGTACCAAAAGACGACGGCGGCGGTAGAACCGTCGTTGATTGTAGTAGACCGAAGGGCAACTCGGTAAACCAGTTCACACGAGGCATAGCCACAACTTTTAGCTACAAAACCATCGATACTGTCACAGACTGCATGGAGAAAGGGGATTTTCTCTCGACAATAGACATTAAAGATGCTTACAGAGCGGTCTCCATCCACCCATCTGACCGCCCTCGTCAGGGTCTTGCCATCGCTAGGGCGCTGGCTGATGAGGGAGCCTATTATCTAGACAACAGACTCAGCATGGGCCTTTCCTCCAGTCCTTATATATTTGCCAAAATTTCAGATTTCATTGTCAGATGTGCTCTAAGGGAGGGAGCTACTCGGGTAATTAATTACCTAGATGACTTCTGTGTGTTAGGACGGAATAAATTTGAGGCGATGGGTGCCCAGAAGCTAGTGTTAGGCATCATCCGCAGGCTGGGTTTCTATGTAAGCTATAAGAAAGTGAGCCAGGCTGCCCCGCGGGTGCGCTTCCTCGGGATCATAATTGATTCCAAAAAATTAGAACTCTCCCTCCCGATAGATAAATTAGACAAGATGAGACGGGTACTCGAGACAATGAGGGATCGGAGGAAAGCTTCGAAGAAGGAGCTGGAGCAGGTCGGCGGGATCCTAGCCCACTGTGCGAAGGTGATCAGGGGCGGGCGAACCTTTACGAGAAGGATATTCGATATGTCCGCAAAACTCAGGGAGGGCCACCATCGGGTTAGGCTGACCAAGGGGGTCCGTGAAGATCTGGAATGGTGGATCACATTCTCTGGCCACTTTAACGGTAAGGCCAAGATCCTTGGCCACTGTGCCCCCCTGATCTCTTCTTACAGTGATGCATCGGGATGGGGCCTCGCCGCTCTCCATGGTAACGACTGGTTAGTCGGCTCCTTTGTCGAAGCTGACGATAGATTGTTGGCGGGCTATGTTGGTCACCACCACTCGAGCCCCGAGGGCCACGTTGCTTCAGCTCATATAAACATTCAGGAGATGGCAGCGGTATACGCTGCCTCCGAGAGGTGGTCGCATAAATGGTCGGATGCAACTGTTGTTATGGTTACAGATAGTGCTGTCGTACGGGCCGCTCTGAGCACAGGCAGATCTAGATCAACTGGAATCATGTACTATCTCAGGAGGTTGTTTTGGATGGCAGTTGAGAGGAACTTTGAGTTTAAGTCTGTTTATATTCGTAGTCGGGATAATGTCATCTGTGACTCTCTGAGCCGCCTCGACGACAGTGCTAGTAACACGAGAATTATGAACGCTGACCCGGAAGGCGTGCTTTGCTGTAGGGCTAAACTGTGTTGCACTCTACTTTCTTACAGAGATATCTCAGCTGAGAAGTGAGCAAAAGGGTTATCAGGACCATTTCTACGCGCCGAATTCGCTAACAGCAAGGGCTGTTCAAGTCAAGAAATACCTGGACTTTGTAGACACTTTCAGTTCTGATCGCGCTCCTGCGCCATGTTCGGATGAGCAGGTCGCCCTTTACGCAACTTGGCTCGCCCGCACTATGAAGTACGGCTCAATCAAGAATTACCTGAGTGGTTTAAATTATTTTCTAAGACAGAATGGCGCTAGGCCGATTGACTATAACAGTTTTATTATATCCTCGACCCTTAGAGGGATTAAGCGGGTCAAGGGTGATGCCCCACACCGGGCTCGACCCTTGCTGCCGTCAATGATGAGAAGGATGTTTGCTATGCTGTGCTCCTCCCCGGGCCATACAGCTTGGAGAGCTGCAATTTTGGTTTCCTTTAGAGCCCTTCTGAGGAAGGCTCAAGTGACCCTGTCAGACTCGACTCTTCAGAGGCGGGATTTTAAAATCTTTGACTGGGGTATGGTAATAACTATTAGGAAAAGTAAGACCATCCAGTATGCTGAGAGAGTCCTGGAGGTCCCCGTTGCTCGCTGTCCGGACCCGGGGATGTGCGCGGTGCATTGGGTCGAACGGCATTTCACCCAGCTTCCCGCTGGACCCTCGGAGGAAGCATTCAGGCTGCCTGATGGGGAGGGGGGTTCGACACCTATGACTTATGCAATTTACCAGCGAACGCTAAAGACTTTTGCTTCGAGGGCCGGTATGGATGTGGAGGACTTGTCTTCACATTCCTTGCGTCGGGGTGGCTGCACCTTCTTATCCTTATGTGGGGCCACTGTGGAAGAGATCAAGGTGCGTGGGGATTGGGCCTCGGAGACAGTCTACGCATATTTGAAAACCCCCTTATCTGTCCGGATTATGGACGACATGAGGGTCGCAGCCACCTTGTGCTCTGAGACAGCTTGATTGGTTTGGGTGGTCGCTTCGGCTTCCTTTGGCATTTATCGCTCAGGCCCGGAGTCGATTAAACGATCCAACCCAATCTGCTGCTCTCGTTGTCATTTCGTAGGGAAGTCTTATATTATATATAATCTATTATATACATATAAACGCTCGGAGAATTATTATTATTTATTATTGTTTATTTATTCGATTTGAATATTGTCCAATCGCCTTCGTCCGGGCCTGGCTGCTTCCTTTGGCCCCGTCACTTGCGCGCAACCTAGTTCAAATCGTCACTTGCCTCCTGTTTTTTGCTTTTTATTAGGTAGGGCATTTATCGCTCAGCCCGGAGTCGATTAAACGATCCAACCCAATCTGCTGCTCTCGTTGTCATTTCGTAGGGAAGTCTTATACATACATACATGGCTGAGTTTTCAGTACGAATTATATAAATTATGTAAATTACTATTCCAGTTCAAGTAAGAGACAGTTAGTCATCAAATGGGTTAAGAAGACTATAAATGTGTCATTTCTGGCACATAACCCCTTGCCCAAAATAAAATAGTTTGCTGCGGCTGACACGATATAGGAGTGTTGGTAGATCGTGGGGTCGAACCCTGGTCGAGTCAAACTAATGACTTAAAATTGATACTTGTCACTTCCTAGCCTGGCGCTTGGTATTATTAGGATAGGACAAGGACTGGTTGGCTCAGTAACAGGATAATGTGACTGAGTGGGATATCAGGTCATGGTGCTGGTGGCCTGGTCTTCCAGTGGGTCAGCACTATAAAGTCACCATGAGTGCGCACTGTCACATGTTGGTACCTCTCCTGATATGACCTTAGATGTTGCTAGGACGTAAAACAACAAACAAACGATATAGGAAGTTTGTAGTGAGGTGGGACGCCGTTAGGGGGCACCACCAGTGGCATCCGGCAATGTCGTATACATTGCAAGTTCTTATACATCACATATTTTTGTTTTTCTAAATGTTACTTTTATTGAATTAGTTTGGTATGTACCTGGTGTATCCGCATGACACAGACTACGCCTATACTGTGTCTACATTGTCTTTTGACATGCACACTGCTCATTGCAAAATAGACTAAATGAATCGGGAATGAATTAAAAATGGGTTTCGATGTTGCAAATAAGTTGCACCCTTGTGGTCCACCTCTGCAAAGCACGCCTTCTTTGGAACATTCCCTAGGCGCTGGGGAATAAAAATGTTCTGTGAATGAAATATTTACAGCAACAGAAATCCACCTCGTGGGGTTTTAATTGCTTTCGATCAATTATGTAGTTTATTTATTTCCAAATGAGTTTTGATTTTTTTAATAAACATCCTTCTTTTTTAAAACCGCATTAGAAGAAGCATGGAATAGCATTGCAGAGTGCAATGTTCATGTACAAATATGCGTGTCTATATGTATACATGCCGCTGCACCTTCTCAGTGGAAGTGTGCAGTATAAAGCTATGAATGGTAAAGCACCAGCATATCGGTACAATCTTCTGTCCCTCAAACCGTCATTCCAAACAATCAGGTCATCCAATCAGATATTATTACCCGTTCCTGTGTCTACACTCAAGTCTGGTGCCTGCTTTGGTAGTGACTAAATAAAAAAATTCACCTGTATCCAGAGATTGGGTGAATGACAACCAAGCACTGTTTCAGTAGGAAGTAGCTGTGGTGGTTTCAGTTTGCAGTGTTTATCTATATTGGCATGAGGTTGAGAAATTGGTACAGAATGGGGAAAAAAACACTCCAAGGTTGTGGCCACAGAAAGCTTCCGATTTGACTTTTAGCATGTATTAATCAGCATGAGTTTATAAATTCTTCACTCACAAATGGCGGGCTATGAATATATGATGAATACAAGTTTGAACTATATATTTAGCACATTAGATTACAAAATGATGTGGTTATTTCCATAACCCAGCCTTCCGACACTTGTTCTAATGGGTTATCAAGCAGCAATGTAACATGAACAGGGCTGTGGGAGTAACTAGTTAGCGAGCAACAATTATAGATTATTTATGTCATTGTGTAAAGTCCACGGCTCGAATCTGTGGTTGTGTAGGCAGGCTATAGTGAAATCAATACAGGCAAAGAGAAAGGAAGAGTATAAAGAGTGAAAGAAGAGAGAGTCAAGCCCTCAGGTTTATTATTTATATGGTACATGGATCCAGTATAGTGTATCACCCCACCCCATTCTCCCAATGAGAAACAAGCATTATTAGCTCCACCAATGAGAAACAAGCATTCCCGGTCCCCATGATTACGGTGATCTGCCCACCACTACCAAGCTGTGTGGCCCCCCTGGCCACCACCTGCCTTGAGCACGCGTGTTGTGATCCTGACTAGCAGAGGGGGGAGGGGGTAGTGGGTAGGGCTCTGAGTGCCCCTTACACACTATCTTACTATCACCACAATGTATATTTACCAATCAATCAAGTACCACCAGCAACTACATAAACACATCTATGCACCTGGTCATGTATATCTGTTTCACAAATAGAACATTTGCATTCCCGCGCCAATGCATCATTATCGGAATATTTTAGAATTGGTATAGCTGACTGCTTGTGGTTTGAACCCGGATTTCAGAATCCCACGATCTGCGGTGGGTGAACTCGTTCAGTCACCTGGTCAGGCCTAAGATGTTGCCAGGACGTGAACCCCAAATGGCTCACTCGCTGTTGGAGCTGCTATCAGGATTGATTGATAAGGAGCCCGTCAGATGTGCATCCGGCGGCAGGTTGGTCATGCCTGACTGACCCCACCGGCAGTCCCATTCAGACCAAGCCGAGCGGGGCACCTTCACCCGACTGGTGTCTCGTGGATGGATGGATGGATGGATGGACGGATGGATGGACGGACGGACGTTGGAGTTTTATATCCTGGCAACATCTAAGGTCATAGCAGGACGGGTACAGACTTGTGACAGTGCGCACTGATGGCTACTTTATAGTACTGCCCCACTGAGAGACCTGGCCACCAGCAGCATCACCTGATTTCCTACTCAGTCACATTATCCTGACACTGAGCCAAACAGTCCTTGCCCTATCCTAATAATGCTGAGCGCCAGGCTAGGAAGTGACAAGTATAACTTATGTAATTGGTTTGACTTGACCAGGGTTCGCGCCTGTTGGTTCGAATCCCGCGATCTACCAACACGGGAGGCAGACAGACGCCCCCGTCTGGTCTGGTGTCACATGGGTGGGTGCGCCTCCACGACTCGGGTGGGGGTTTATCAGGTGTGTGTGTGTGTATGTGTGCGTGTGTGGGTGTGTCATAGAGAGCGACTGGGGCGCGGTGTATGGGTTGGGCAGCAAACAGTCTGTCAGAAAAGGTGGATTGGATGTTGCCAGGACGTAAAACCCCAAGCAAACAAACACACAAAAAGATTTAAGGGCACGGGAGGAGAGCTGAAGCAACAGGGACGGGGAGAGGCTATAGCTGTAACGTTAATAATTCAAACTGACCTTTCATTCAACTACTAGTCCTGTGTCTGAGTCATTCACTTTTATTTAACATCAGAAAAACCAGGGAAGAGGATTACGGAGTGCAAGGTTCCATCCACTCCGTCCCACCCACTCTCGCGTAGCTCTCTGCTGGGATGTGTTTCAGTACACCCTCCTAGGTTTTCCTCCTTCCACATATCACTGTAACCATGGGGACCGGGAATGCTTGTTTCTCATTGGTGGAGCTAATAATGCTTGTTTCTCATTGGGAGAATGGGGTGGGGTGATTCCCTATCCTAGTAATGCCGAGCGCCTGGCTGCGTTGACATGCAGATATATATACACATCACCAACGATTTGAAGTTCAGACACTAGATTAACACAATCCTGTACACCTGCGTCTCCATACGTCTGTGCCCGCAGTGGGGAAGAGTGTCATGTGACCGGCAACGGATTAAATATGTGCTGGTCCCTGCAGCCAAGAGAGCTCCATCCCTCTGGCGTTCCTTTCCCCTCCTCCTCCTCCTCCTCCTCCTCCTCCTCCTCCTCCTCCTCCTTCTCCTCTCCCTCCTCCTTCTTCCCCCTCCTCTTCCCCTCCTCTTCCTCCTCTTCTTCCCCCTCTTCTTCCCCTCCTCTTCTTCCCCCTCCTCTTCTTCCCCCTCCTCTTCTTCCCCTCCTCTTCTTCCGCCTCTTCCTCTTCCTCCCCGTCCTCTTCTTCCCCCTCTTCCTCTTCCTCCCCGTCCTCCTCCCCGTCCTTCTTCTCCCCCCGTACTCCACTTCCTCCTCCTTCCTCCCCCCTTTCCCTCCTCCTCCTCCTCATCTCCCCTTCTACTCCTTAAATCCTTACTATTATCAGCTCGCTCCTCTCTTTCACACGCGTCCCCTCCCTCCACTTCCCTTTCCCCTCCTTCCCTCCATGGCGCTCTACCTTTGACCCCTTCAATTCGGCCCTCCTCCGCACCCTCTTGTCTTCTCGCCGTCCACTCCTTCTCTCTCCTAGCTTCTTTTCTCTCCCCCCCCCCCCTTCTGAAGGAAAGAAGGAAGGAAGGAAGACACAAACTCTGGAGTCTCGGCGCATACTTTTATTCCCCTGATAGGTTGAGCGCTGGTCATGGACAGATCCCGAGGCATATATATATGTCATAGACTATTAAAGTTGCATAGTCCGATGGTTTTGAATTTCTGTATTTTTTCTGAGATAAATATATTAGATCGATCACTAGTATCTACTTCACATCAGTACAAAGTTACTTTTAATTTAAATGGTAAACTTTTGAGATATTTTGAGTGCAAACATGGAAAATTAGTTTTGGCAAGCTTGCCAAAACTCTGACATCATAGACTTCTGCAGTAACACGTTCTGTTAAATTGACTCAGTATTGTCTTCTATGCAGAAACAAATGCTTAATAAGTGCATCAGTATCTAAGTCAGATATGTAAAATCAAATCTAGATCATTGGTTGGTTTTGAAAATTTGATATTTCATCTGACTATGCAGCTTTAAATACCCTGCCCTAGCAGGGAGGGTTGCTCGGCTGACCACAGTGTTGGAACGGCGGTCCTCTATAAATAGGTGAGCCATCCCCTACACTCAGTCCGTGGGAGTAACTAGTTAGTGAGCTACAAGTATAGATTATTTATGTCATTGATTTGACTGCTCGTGGTTTAAACCCAGATTTCGGAATCCTACGACGATCTGCGGTGGGTGAACTCATTCGGTCAAAAAAAACTACCAAAAACGGGCCCTTTTAACGGCGCCGTTTAAACAATGCTGCAGTCTTGCAGCCAGTGACCCCCCGCCCCCCCCCCCCCCCCCCCCCATAAGCAAGCTACACTAACACACCTCTGCAGTAGCCGGCATAGTGCGGTAGGAGAGAAGGAGGAGAGTGGGAGGAGAGCGATGCAGCATTCAGGTCAATCTGGGCTGACTGCACGTTGGCGGAGTGCTGCTGCTGCGTGTGATTGCAGTCTGTTGGTGGTTTATTGGAGGCTTACACCATTTGAGAACAGCTAATAATCGGGCATTTCAATGAAGGACCTTACGTCCAATGTTTAATGTATGAGACTTGTTTGTGATTAGTACCCTAATTATGCCGCGTTCAGCCGCTGGTGGCGCTGTCTGCACTAATTTGATTGGTCAGCTTAATCTAGGAACGCTAAGCCGTTAAGTGGGGCACATTACGTCACTTCCGGCGGCCGGAAACTGATAAAGGACCAGCTGACTTCCGGTTACCGGCAACGCCGTCCCTAATTTGTTCCCAACTCAGTTTATTTGCTTCTCCGCTCTGCCTAAGTGTGGTATACACTTCCGAAGGTTTTCTGCCACTTTTGTTTTGCTATGGGGCGCGTGTATGTAATAGGCGGGCTGCATTTATCTTTATCGGGTATGGAAGCTATTTTTATTCAGCAGAATGTCAGTTTTTTTTCTGCACTGGGACACTGGTCTATAATTTGACCCATACTTTTCAAGCCTTTTTAACATATGTGAGACTAGGACAATGTTGTAACAGGAAAGCAACTTTGAATAAGTGCAAAATGTATATATATATTGACGTATCTGAGTGCATATAAACTGATCGCACCGGTTGGGGTAGCTTATTGGGCCTGTGCAATATAGACAGTATAATAGTTGGTTATTAGGTGATTGGTTGCGCACTTACAAAATACCCAATCAAATGTTGGTCCAATGTTAGCCCAAAATGGTCCAGCCTTGTCATGTTGTATTTTAATTGCTTTGTTGGATAAAGAAAAAAAGAGTATCTACAGTGGAGTAGGTGAACATGCCATCCATGAAATTACGGTGTCACGGTCTTTAGTGCAGTAGCTGCAACCCCCTTGCCACCAGAATGGTCACAAGGAGGTTGCCGACCACTGGGGACCATTTTGTGACCAACCTTTTATTGTGGTCACAAGCAGTCGCAAGCAGTGATGTGACTGGGATACAATTTACAGTGAAGTATGCGTTGTGTTAGATATTGGGGGCGGGGGGGGGGGGTAAAGAGGCAGAGAGAGAGTATGTCAGTTCTTGCTACTAATTTGCATAAAACATGTGCTGATTATCATCGGGTACATGCTGGAACAAGGCGCTCTTCGTGTCATGTGTGGGTTGGGGGGGGGGTGTCAATGTTCACTATAAAGCAAGGTGTCGATATTGAGTCAGTCATTAGACTCGCAGTAGTCGATCTGGCTAATGGTAACACTGAACTTGGTTACCCTCTACCCCTTCCAAAATGCGCGCACACAGGCACACTCACATACACACTGACATTCACTCTCACATTTACACTCACTCACATATGTACATATATACACATGATTACACATACACCAAGAGACATGCATGCAGACATACACATACACACTCACATTTACACATACACTCATTCATTCACTCACTCATTCACTCGCTCACTCACTCACTCACATACATATGTACATACACAGAGGCATACACACTCACATCCACACACACATGCTCACTCACGCACATGCACATACACACATAAGCATATACACAAACATGTACCCATTCCCATACACATACAGACATACACATGCATGCTGACATACACACTCACATACACACTCACATTCACACTCACTGATACACTCACTCACATACATAAACACACACACACACACACACACACACACACACACACACACACACACACACTTACGAGTGGCGTGGACTAAGCACCAAACTACCCGCTATAATTCACGACCACAGAGCCAACCTTGCCTGTTCTGGCCTCTTTTCTGCTGTCAGAACAAGTAGAATTTGGAATGTGCTTCCACCGTAATGATGTCCAACTAACACGAATAAGTTAAAGTTTAGAGTTTCTGCCATATTCTATTTTAAATCAATGAAATACATTAGGACCATTATTATAATCTCCTATGCTTTAGTTTGGAGTAACTTTAATTTTAAAGGGTTAACTTTGGAGATATCGGAAGTGAAAACATGCAGAGTTAGTTTTGCTGTGCTCCCATGCAAGTACTGCACCTCACATGCTTCAAGAATAACAAGTTCTGTTAAATTTATGTAATATTCCTTCTAAGCAGTAATACATGTTTAATTAATGTGTAACATGAAATCTGTTTCTAAAATGTTATTCAGTTGTAGTAATCTGCAGTAGCCTATTAGGCAATGAGCCACATAAACAGGTAGACATGGATAAGGTTACTTACTTCACCAGGGAACCGAGATGGTCTAATAGGATGCTAGGCCCTGGCATGGCAAGAAATGTGGGTTCGAATGTCAGCCTGACAGCACGCTGTCTATTTGATGCCCGCGTCAGCATGTTAACTAGCGGTATTTTACACGCTAGAATCTTTATAGGAAATAGAACCCTAACTTCTGTGTGTGGAGGCCGGAAAGCACTAATGTATGATATTACTCAAGCGATGATCCGCTTACTATATCTGCTTACTATATTTGCTTACTATATCTGCTTACTGTATCAGTTCCAAGAAATAGTAACCCAACAGAAATTAAGTGTGGTAAAGTCTAGTAGGGAGGGGTGGCTGGCTCCTCCTGCTGTGCTGTCTCCAGGTCATCTGCCTGCCACACCCCCTGCCCAGCTCTTTTATTCAGATGGAACACATTCAAAATACAGGTACACAGTTGCTGGGAGTCTCCTAAGTCAGAGACAGTAACATGGCATTTCATTGGCTGGATGCCTCCAGTCAGTGGTGGGGGGAGGCATGGTGGGAGTGGGTAGACCCCCACTACTCCCACCAGTGCCTCCCCACCCCCTGCTGGGTAAGGGAGTGGGGGGGGCCAACCTACCCACCCCAAGTCAGATACGTATTTTTCCATCAAGTTCACCAATCACACTTACATGGGAGTATCAACCCTATTTATCTTTACATAACACCAGTGGTCACCAGTCCCTTAGATTGGGACACATCCAAAATAGTAGGAGTTTCTACATACCTTACTTTGAGAATTACATATTGCATCATCTTTAGTTCAGCAAACTGCCACCAGCCCATCAACACATGACAGTAACCTGTCAGTGTTTGATGCCAATTTCAGCCCATCAATACATGACAGTAACCTGTCATTGTTTGATGCCCATGACAGACAATACATGACAGTACCCTGTCAGTGTTTAATGCCTGTGACAGACAATACATGACAGTACCCTGTCAGTGTTTGATGTCGGTGTCAGCCCATCAATACATGACAGTAACCTGTCAATGTTTGATGCCAGTGTCAGCCCACCAATACATGACAGTAACCTGTCAATGGTTGATGCCCATCAATACATGACAGTTACCTGTCAGTGTGTGATGCCTGTGACAGACAATACATGACAGTAACCTGTCAATGTTTGATGCCAGTGTCAGCCCATCAATACATGACAGTAACCTGTCAATGGTTGATGCCCATCAATACATGACAGTTACCTGTCAGTGTTTGATGCCTGTCAGTGTTTGATGCCTGTGACAGACAATACATGACAGTAACCTGTCAATGTTTGATGCCGGTGTCAGCCCATCAATACACAACAGCAAGTTGTCAGTAAAGCAGTGCCCGGCCTGTGAGCAGGCTTTGTTTCATGTGTGTGGTAACTGTGATCCTGCTTGCTGTAATTGAGACTTGGTAAATGATTGAAGCCGGAGGCAACCGAATCAATACACGCCAGTCATTGATCGGCCCTCAGCCCCGTAGCTCGCCCTGCCTCTCCACCAGGGGTCGCGCCAATGAACAGTGTGATGAAAGTAGTGATAAGTATGCAGTCGTTCAAGGCGCTCGCGTAGCTTTATTTAAAGTTGTGTAGTCTGATGGTTTTCAGTTGCTGTTATTTTCTGAGATAAATATATTAGGTTCATGGTTATAATCTACTGTACTTTAATTTGAAGCAACTTTTATTTTAAATGGCTAACTTTGGAGAGATTTGAAGTGCAAGCATGCTAAATTAATTTTGGCAACCATGCCAAGATTGTCATCATGGGCTTCAGTAGTAACGGGTTCTATTAAATTGCATTCCCTTCTATGTGGAATCATCATCATCATGCTGTCGGTCGCGATGCGACAAAGATTGCTTTCATTACTGGACTGTCACTCTCTGCTGTGAGAGTTGCGTCCATGAGTCGGTCTTAATGTCTTTCAGCTTCAGGTTTCTCTTGATGCTATCCTTGAACCGGAGACGAGGTAGCCCTCTCTTTCTGTAACCAGAAGACAGTTGACAATGCTTAATAAATGCACCAGTACCTAAGTTAAATGTGTAGGCTCAAATCTAAAGCCCTGTTCACACAGGCAAAATGTGAGGCGAATCAGGCAAATCGAATCAGGTGAGGCGAATTAGCGGCCCGTTCACATGGGCAGTACTTGGGCCGGAAATCGAATGCTGCGCATGAGCAAGTCCAGGCTAACCAGCGCCATTTTGGGTTCGACGATGCTGGCACCAGAGAGTGTGGGTTCGACCTAGATATGTAATGACTGAATCGTATTGGTTTGGAACGGTCAAAACTTCTGCTGGGCAGTGAAACCCTAAAAATAAATGATAAAAAAAATATCTGTGCACCTCTAGCAGGTTCATAGACCAAATTATAGTATATAGATCGACGTGCTTAGTCCGCATCACGTAAGTCGGTTGCGTCCACACGGGCAAAATTATCCGCATCACAGGAATCGATTCACGTAGACTACCTCGCTTAGGTGGTTTACAGGATCCGCATCACGTGAGTCGAATCAGCCCTAATCCGCCTCAGACGTCCGTTCACACGAGAAATGTGAGGCGAACTAGGCAAGTCGCTTTCTACGAATCGATTTACATTGCCCGTGTGAACAGGGCTATAGTCATTGTTTTGGTTTTGAAGATGTGATGCTTCTATCGGATTATGCAGTTTTAAGCTGATCAGCATTAGTATTAGATTTACTCCTACCCACAGTAGAGCTGAATGGCAACCAAGTTTAAATCTAGGCAAAAGCTTTGGCATGAAAGAACTATGAACTGGTGGTGGAAGTGCTGGTTTCAGCGTGCAGTGTTTATCTATATTAGCATAATGTTGATGAATTTGGAGAGAATGGAATACAAAATACAAAAAAGATGGCGGCTACAGAGGGGTCAATTAGACTTGAGGGTGTATTAGTCAACATTATTTAATCAATTTGTCACTCAAAAATAGCAGGCAACTATAAATAAGCATTTGAACTACATATTCTGTGCTTTAGATTAACAAGATCATGTGATTATTTCCATAACCCAACCTTCCGGCACTTTATCTAATGGGTTTGTTCAGCAGGTTTGTCACAGGAACAGGGCTGCGATACTAAGTACAGTAGTATGTGTGCCTTACAGCTGGTGTTTAGAGCCTTATAGCTGGTGTTTAATTTGGGTGTCTTATAGTAGCATGATGTGTGGGTCTTACAGTTGGTGTTTAATGTGTGTGCTTTACAGCTGGTGTTTGATGTGGGTGTCGTGTGATTGATGTTTAATATGGGTGCCCTACGTCTGGTTTTTAATGTGGGTCTATCTGTAGATAAAGGAGAAATCCCCCCGATAAAATCCAGTTTATTATGGGTGCCCTACTTTTAGTGTTTAATGTGGGTCTTTCTGTAGATAAAGGAGAAATCCCACAGATGAAATCCAGTTTAATATGGGTGCCCTACGTTTGGTGTTTAATGTGGGTCCTTCTGTAGATAAAGGAGAAATCCCACAGATGAAATCCAGTTTAATATGGGTGCCCTACGTTTGGTGTTTAATGTGAGTCTTTCTGTAGATAAAGGAGAAATCCCACAGATGAAATCCAGTTTAATATGGGTGCCCTACGTTTGGTGTTTAATGTGGGTCTTTCTGTAGATAAAGGAGAAATCCCACAGATGAAATCCAGTTTAATATGGGTGCCCTACGTTTGGTGTTTAATGTGGGTCCTTCTGTAGATAAAGGAGAAATCCCACAGATGAAATCCAGTTTAATATGGGTGCCCTACGTTTGGTGTTTAATGTGAGTCTTTCTGTAGATAAAGGAGAAATCCCACCGATGAAATCCAGTTTAATATGGGTGCCCTACGTTTGGTGTTTAATGTGGGTCTTTCTGTAGATAAAGGAGAAATCCCACAGATAAAATCCAGTTTAATATGGGTGCCCTACGTTTGGTGTTTAATGTGAGTCTTTCTGTAGATAAAGGAGAAATCCCACCGATGAAATCCAATTAAATGCATGAACATATTTACTTATAACATGTTATAGTAATAACACTTAGTGACAACAAAGGGCTTAGGAAAGCAGACCGGCGGTGCAGACACGAGGTGTGTGAAGGGTAATGTGTCTGGCCGAAGGCTCTGATGGTGATTGGAGATTGAAGTATCCCATGGTATAGAACCACCGCGGGGTGACTGAGTGGGTAGGGCACCTACTTACCCTGTGAGAGGTAGACGGATTAATCCCCGACCAGGTCAAACTAAAAACAAATTGACATTTGTCGCCACCTGGCGATTGGCATTGAACTGATTGGCTTTGTCAAGATAATTTGGGTGAGTGATATATTGGCTTACAATGGTGGCGGTATGGCTCCTCAGTGAGGGAGCACTATAAAGGTGCGAAGAGTGTGCCCTGTAATAAGTCAGCACCCGTCCTGAAAATACCTTAGATGTTGTTAAGATGTAACACCACAATCACTCACCCAGATGGGATAGATTGAAGTGTCTTGTATAGGAGATTGAAATGTCTCATGGGTTTAGATGAAAATGTCTCATGGGTGGAGATTGAGATATCTCACGGGGGAGATTGAGATATCTCACGGGGGAGTTTGGGGTGTCTGACTGATGGTGGGATTTCAGAGTTGGATTAATAATAGGCCCAATAGTGAAGGGAGTAGGAGTGATTGGGGGTTTTCGTCCCATTAACAGGCCGAGGGTTGAATCGTGGCTGTGTGAGTCGAATGGTTGAGGGTATATGGTAGCATAGGTGTGAGATGGTGAAGATTGAGGGTAGATGTGATATGGTGCCTGAGGGTGGAGATTGAGAGTAGGCGAGAAGGTGGATGTGAGTGTAGATATAAGTAAGATGGCTGCTCAGGGTGGAAATTGGGACCGGGGTGAGATTGTGTCTGAGGGTAGAGATTGAGGTTAGATGTGAGATGGAGCCTCATGGTGGAGATTGAGGGTAGATCGGAGGGTATGTGTGAGGTCGTGTCTAAGGGTAGTGATTGAGGGGAGATGTGAGGTGGAGATTGAGGGTAGATCCAAGGGTAGATGTGAGATGGGTGGAGATTGAACGGAGGTGGGAGGGTAGATGTGAGATGTTGTCTAATGGTGGAAATTGAGGGAGGGTGGGAGGGTAGATGTGAGCTGGTGTCTATGGGTGGAGATTGAGGGTAGATGTGAGATGGTGTCTATGGGTGGAGATTGAGGGTGGATGGGAGGGTAGATGTGAAATGGTGTCTATCGGTGGAGATTGAGGATGGGTGGGAGGGTAGATGTGAGATGGTGTCTATGGGTGGAGATTGAGGGTGGATGGGAGGGTAGATGTGAGCTGGTGTCTATCGGTGGAGATTGAGGGTGGATAGGAGGATAGATGTGAAATGGTGTCTAAGGGTGGAGATTGGAGGGACGTGCGAAGCTAGCTGTGAGATGGTGTCTACTGGTGGAGATTGAGGGGTGGTGGGAGGGTAGATGTGAGCTGGTGTCTAAGTGTGGAGATTGAGGATGAGTAGGAGGGTAGACGTGAGCTGGTGTCTATGGGTGGAGATTGAGAGGGAGGTGGGGGGTGTGATGACCGATGCTGTGATTTCCACGACGGGACTTGGGTTGCCTCGTGTGGGGCGGGGCACGTGCAATGTTGATGAACTCTTAATGAATAATGAACAATGAACGCGGGACGGAGGTGAGCATCGGCCGGCGTCAGCACTTGTAACAGCAGTCACGTGATCCAGCCAGCGCATGGCACCCACTCACACACCACACACCACACACCACACACCACACACCACCGTGTCACCGAGTCATACCTGGGTCCACTGGTGCTTACTTGATGATTGTGTCCAACAGCTTTAGTGGTTTGATATCCTGGGGAACTGGTGATTCTATGAAGTGAGGCATTGTGATTATGTATCATTGTGTGTTGGTGATTGTGTATCCTGTGGAGTTGAGGTTGTGTATCCCAAGATAGAGATTTTGTATATATCCTGGGGTTTTGGTGATTGTGTATCCTGGGGTTTTGGGGATTCTATAAATCGGAGCATGGTGATTATGTATACACACATGCATACATACATACATACATACATACATACATACATACATACATACATACATACATACATACATACATACATACATACATACATACATACATACATATATACAGATGCATACGTTCTTACATACATACAGATGCATACATTCTTACATACATACAGATGCATACATTCTTACATACATACAGATGCATACATTCTTACACATATAATATCTTACATGCATACATATATATACACTTATGCACACACATGCATATAGTATACACACATGCATATACACATGCACCATACAGGCACACATACATATGTACTCATACATCCACATGTATACATATACACACATACATAACACATGCATATATAATACATGCATATACATACACACATACATACGTAAATATATACGCGCGCACCTACATTGAATCACTGGTGCATGTGTATCGCCGTGTCGCCAGCAAAGGCCGCATTCATTGCGACACACACCTACCTATACGTGCGTGACTTGTATCCGCAGATGCACAAGCGCCCAACTGATCCCTCCCCCTTCCTCCCCCCCCCCCCTCACCCTCCTCACTTCACTCACCCACCGGCTCATCTCTGATCGCGCCGTGAGTGTCAAAGTGCGCTGGCTGGCGCCCTGCGAACACACTCCCATATAGCAGCCAATAAGGCAGGTCCTGCGACAACAAAAAGCAGCCTTAAATGCATAAATGAGGGCACCTAGATAAAGAAGACGTGAGGCAGCATTAGGTGTGTTCCCACCCAGCCACCTCCTGCACTAACTAAGGCACTCAGGGCATGTCTCCCACACTGGTAGCCTTGGCACTGCCGACCACCTGGCGAGCGGTGCTGGAACTGCAGTGCGCGGTGGGAACCACTTATCAGTGTGGAGAGTGTATGACTGTGCCCTATTACATTGTGGTGATTGGAACCCTAAATATAGGCCCTCCCACCTCCTCCCTTCCCAGAGTGGCCTGCCTGTCTGCAACTGGCGGACCAGCCTAGTCGCGTCTAGCTGGAACTGCCTGTTGTGCTGATGTGGCAGAATGTAGTCCGCAAGCAGGTTAGAACGCAGGATGCCGTATAGTTGACTGCTTCTGCATTCTTCAGAGATGAAAGACCTTCGCGGTTTCGCGGATTTCTGGATTTCTTATATCCACCGATTAACGTTAAACAAAATTCCAAAAGATGGGATGTATATGACAACAGTTGGGTTGTTCGAATCCCGTTCTTATATGACCTTAGATGTAGTTAGAACATAAAACCTAAGCAAGAAACTGTTAGATATGGGCGATAAAGATTCAATCACAACAAGGCTAGTTGAGACCTGACATCCGGTATTTTTCCGCGATTCCCTGACAATACTAAACCTTTGGGAGATTATCAGCATTTCCACTTTTTTTCCCAGAGACCACTTTCATCCCTGATTCTTCTGATATGACCTTAGATGTTGCCAGGACGTTAAACTCCAACAAACAAACAAATCTGTAATACAGATTTGTGCGTCGTGGTATGGAGGGAGAGGGGCGGGGAATGGTGGGTTCAACTTGCAGCAACTTGTGGTTTCAGCTACACTTGCAGTTGCAGGGATGACAATCTTCCGCCGATCGGCAGTCTCCCGCCCTTTTTAGGTCTGACCTGGGCCGCATTCAGGGTCCGTCTCAGAGGCGCCACGGAGACGTCTCGGCGATGCTTTTTGGCCTATTTCCGTTCAGAGTGCGTCTCGGCGACGTCTCGGAGGCGCCTCTCTTTTCAGACTGGAGATAAAAAGCGCCTCGAAAATGGCCACCGCATTCAATGCTTTCAGCCAATCACAGCGCAGCTTTTCCATTGCAAATGGCCACCGCCTATTGGGGCGGCCATTTTCGAGGCAACAAACTGCTTTTACCGTTCAGACTAGCATGACATCAGTTCCACCTCCGAGGCACCTCCGAGATGGACCCTGAACGCGGCCCAGTTCTCACCCCCCAAGTTGCATAGTCCGATGGTTTAAACAAAAATTACTTGCTGCCATATTTTTGTGATAACTATATTAAGTTGATTGTTAATGTTATATTCGACTTTTATTTTAATTTGAAATAACTTATATTTTAAAAGGAGATATTTTAAGTGAAAGGGGGAAAGCATTCCTAAAATTCTGAGTGTGAAATTAGGAGCTTGCCAAATACCAGGAGAGGTAGTGACAAGTTTCAATGTTCGCAGTCTAATGGACCTGTTTCTGCTCTGCCTGAGGAATAGAGAGGTAACACTGAAGTTGCTTCAAATATCGGGGTCGTCCTACCCTGGTTTATTCCACCACGGTCAGAATAGAAGTGACCTGTCACTGTCCAGCCAGGTTGCGGGTAACGTTTCATGACCAGACGGGATGGCCGAATGAGTTAGAGCGCCCGTCTCCTGTGCTGGTAGATAGTGGGGTCGTGGGAGGGACAAGTCAAACAATGACTTAAAAATTGATACTTGTTGCTTCCTAGCCTGTCGCTCGGCACTATTAGGATCGGACAAGGACTGGTTAGCTCAGTATCAGGATAATGTGACTGAGTGGATATCGGGTCATGGTGCTGGCGGCCTGGTTTCCCAGTGGGACAGCACTATAAAGTTGCCATGAGTGTGCACTGTCACAAGTCGGTACCCATCCTGATATGACCTTAGATGTTGCTAGGATGTAAAACAACAAACAAACAAAATAAACGAGTCTCCTGCCGATTTTAGTAGATCGTCGGATTCGAACCTACGGGTTCGAACCATCGTCGAATCAAGGCAATGACTTACAAATTTATACTTGTTGCTTCCAAGCCATGCGCTCGGCATTACAGTACAACCCCGTTAAACCAAACGATCGGTTAATCCAAACTTTTTTCGGCGGCCCGGCAAAATACTACCATTTATTATTTTTAAAAGTTGGTTAGACCAAAGTCGGTTAATCCAAATTATCGGTTAATCCAAACAAAAGTGTGGGGCCCCAGGCCACTTCCAGTATGTTAATCCAAACTTTCATGTGGTTATAAGGTCATCTGAGACCCCGCTGACTTTTTTATATGATAAATGGTAGTATTTTGCCAGGCTGTAAAAAAAGTTTGGATTAACCGATCGTTTGGTTTAACCGAGCTTGCTTATACTGTATATACATAGAAAACAATAATCAAAGTGTCCACACATATTGTATATTACATTCATAATGCACCCACGTTTTTGCCAAACCCAAGTCAAAGTCGAAGCCAAAGCTTGGTGAAACCAATGATTGATTAATCCAAACAAATTTCTAGGGTCCCTTCAAGTTTGGTTTAACGGGGTTATACTGTATTAGGATAGGGCAAGGACTGGTTGGCTCGGTGTCAGGATAATGTGACTGAGTGGGATATCAGGTCATGGTGCTGGCAGCCTGGTCTCTCAGTGAGGCAGAACTATAGTTGCCATGAGTTCGCACTGTCACAAGTCGGTACCCATCCTGATATAACCTTAGATGTTGTCAGGACGTAACAATCCAACAACCAAACAACTGCCACCTAATGACATTTCTCACCAGCAAGGGTCAGTGCAGTTGAGACCACCACCGTGTCGTAGTGGGGCTAAGAACTACTAGACTAGTCTGGTTTGACTCAGATAGAGATTGAAACCATATGAACTGTCACAAGGGAAGCGGGCGCTGTGGCCACTGAACAATCCACTGAATCATTGAAGGTTATCCAAAGTTTTCAATATTTTCACGGTTGTATAAAGTGTATGATGGAGGTGATCGGTGGGGGGGGGGAGGGGGGGGGGGGGTTATATAGTCATGTATGACTTTCATGGTTCACTAAGATGTTGATTTAACATAAACCACTCTTGGGTCTGTGATAACATTAGGTACTCCAAAGTGATTTCTATTTTCAACAGGTCAGTATTACATCTTATATATCTGTACAGATCTTTTAAATTGGATCTCAATGATATAAAAATCATTTAGATCGATTGAATAGCTGCAAAGTTATGAGTGTTTAAAGATTGATTTTTTTGCCCCGATTTGTGCACATTTCCAAATTAGCCAAATCTTGGATTTTAGGGTCCCACCTGGAAGCTATTTTGCATATGATCTGTCCAATATTAAAGAATCTCATTCTCTATAGTACAAATAAGCAGCTCAATTTTTTACAGACCATCACTGTTAGTATTCTTTCTGAAATTTCATGTCAAACTTGCTAAATTCCTTAATTTCCAGCAACCACTAATACTAAATTCAATAAAATATAGAAAAATAGCATAACTCCCGTTCTAATTCTCCTATCACAGCAATCTTTATACCAAAATAACCAGAATAACCAGAATCAAAAGCTCTACATGATGACATGATTTTCTAACTGATCAGAGAAAGAAAGACGACATTCAATTTTAGGCATCGCGAGCTGACAATAAAATTAAGAAAAATAGCATAACTCCCATTCTAATTGTCCGATCACTGCACTCTTTATACCAAAATAACCAGAATTAAAAGCTCTACATGATGACATCATTTTCTAACTGAAAGACAACATTCACTTCTAAGCATCGCAAGCTGACAATAGCCACATTCTTGCAGCAGTCACTTCTCAGACCAACCTTGATGCACATGATATAAATCTCAACCAAATATTGTTCTGGTTAGGTAGAGGAAGACTTAAGCTTTCTGATGATATAATTTTCAAAACGATCCTGATCAATTTTCAAGGAGGATTAATGTCTTAATGTTTTCACTCCTTCAGTTCAATCAAATTTCCCACTCAGAAACACTCATGCTTGATATGCTAATGAAGCCTAGATTCTTCTCTATCTTTTATTGGTGGTTATTTTTAGCTCAGGTCAATGTACTCACCAAGCCATCAAGTTTAGGGAAGGGAGTAGCTCAGACTGGATGAAAACAAAATCGGCGAGCATGCTCAGAGCTGGCGATGGTACCCGCCAACAAGTGATTTATTTCATAATGATAATTAAAAATCAGACACCCTAAAAGACAAAAGAACAAGCTTTAATTTGATATAATTTTTATTTCAAACCAAGCAGAATTAGTGGAGATTCAAGCCTTTTTAAAACGGTTAAAATAGGTCAAATTTCGCGCTGCGGACACCGTATACGCCCACTTTGGAGTACCTAATAACATATTGATGTGTACAACATCGTGGGGAGGGAGGAGGAGAAGAGAGTCTGGACAAGTAGTGTTTTTTTGTATGACCATGGAAATGTTGAAAACTTTGGATGATGGTTTCTTTCTTAAGGCTCTTCATCCTAGTAACATCTAAGGTCATATCAGGACACATACCGACTTGTGACTGCAAACTCATCACAACTTTAGTCGCCCACCATGGGAGACTATGCCGAGGGCACCATGACCCAATATTCCACTGACTCACATTATCCTCTTACTGTGCTTGCCCTATCCTATTCAAGCCGAGCGCCAAGCTTGTTAGCGAACTGTATCCATTTCGTAAGTCATCGCTTTGACTTATAGCCCTGGTTTGAATTCACCACCTCCTGCGCAGAAAGCCAACCAGTGCTCTTAGCGATTCGGCCACCTATCCTTGTAATTTTGGGTGATGAATAATGTAAAACCTGATTAATACATAGCGTGCATTACAACTGCTTGTACACATACTAACCAAACCCTGTTGTTTTGCTGCTTTCAGGTGTACATACATAGCGTGCATTACAACTGCTTGTACACATACTAACCAAACCCTGTCGTTTTGCTGCTTTCAGGTGGACATACATAGCGTGCATTACAACTGCTTGTACACATACTAACCAAACCCTGTCGTTTTGCTGCTTTCAGGTGGACATACATAGCGTGCATTACAACTGCTTGTACACATACTAACCAAACCCTGTCGTTTTGCTGCTTTCAGGTGGACATACATAGCGTGCATTACAACTGCTTGTACACATACTAACCAAACCCTGTCGTTTTGCTGCTTTCAGGTGGACATACATAGCGTGCATTACAACTGCGTGTACACATACTAACCAAACCCTGTCGTTTTGCTGCTTTCAGGTGGACATACATAGCGTGCATTACAACTGCTTGTACACATACTAACCAAACCCTGTCGTTTTGCTGCTTTCAGGTGGACATACATAGCGTGCATTACAACTGCTTGTACACATACTAACCAAACCCTGTTGTTTTGCTGCTTTCAGGTGGACATACATAGCATGCATTACAACTGCGTGTACACATACTAACCAAACCCTGTCGTTTTGCTGCTTTCAGGTGGGCATACATAGCATGCATTACAACTGCGTGTACACATACTAACCAAACCCTGTCGTTTTGCTGCTTTCAGGTGGACATACATAGCATGCATTACAACTGCTTGTACACATACTAACCAAACCCTGTCGTCTTGCTGCTTTCAGGTGGACGAAATTCGACAAATGATAGACAAAATTTCCAACAATGTGGATGACGTCAAAAAGAAGCACAGTGCCATACTATCGGCCCCGCAAACCGACGACAGTAAGTACATTCTTCACATTTACTGTTTCCTTGTTAATCTTTGCAGAAGACTTGTTTATAAACTCCTAATTTCACACTCAGAATCATGTGCTTTTTTAGGAATGCTTTCCCCCCTCCCTTTTTTTTCATTTTAATTACTGTGTGTATTGCCTTTTTCTAATTTACGATTGTTTATCTCGTTCTAATTAACGATCGTTTACTGCCTAGAATTACACAGACAAGACCAGATGGGCTTGTTTCTTCAGATAACCGGCATGGTGTGATTTTATTTTACTTTTTAATTAATTGCTTTTCTCAAGCAGATTTGTGAGACATCTTGCATATCGTCTAAAATGGACACATGTATATTATTTTTCAAAACCCAGGTAGGTCAGGCTTCTTGAAACTGATTGGGTTTAGGTGCCAAGTCTCGAACGTGCTTGGATTTCATTGCAGGTCCTAACAAGTCATCAGAATGGAATTACTGATTTAAACTAATGTATCAATTCAATTCATCACATTTAGGAGCTTGAAGTAAATCTCATAACAGTGTCATTAGACCAACACGACACCAAAGTAAAATTTCATGGTTTATTTTAGATTACATTTTGGTACATTATAGTTGTTTGTGTTGAGTGGGAAAACTTCACACAATGTGAAGTCCAGAATGGAGTGGTAGCCTAAAGCTAAGATTCTTTACATGCGGCAAAAAATTGAAACGCCTTGAAGTCAATAGGCTACATTCCTTACATGTGGTATGTGAATGCAGCAACTCGATCGGTCCCTATAGAGATCGATGCGGCATGCGGTATGCGAATAGAAACCTCATTCGGACATGTCCATTAGTTTTAGACGAGGAGAGGCGACTGATCATTACGGAACGGTGACACACAGGGGTGCGGAGGGGAAACATATGGTAGTGCTGGTGGTGGGCAGACGCATGCCGCATACCACGTAGAAGGAATCTCCCATTCGCATACCGCATGCCGCATACCGCGTATAAGGAATCTTAGCTTAAGTGAGTGTGGGCCAGCTACCAAGGGAGGGTAGGCGGGAGGTGGGGTGTGGGGGGTGGCGTTTGACAGTTGCATGGGAGTTGGAGAGTGACACATGGGCAAACTGTTGTCTGCGCTTTAGCAGTGTCTGTAGATAAGGTTTATGGTCAGCCCGGGGTGGTGGTGTCTAGGTCTAATAAGCACAACTTTCTGGTTTTACTTGGTGCTCCCTACACAATGGCTGCTGTTTAGTAAAGCCTAGGTCACACCTACCCGGATCAGGGGCCGGACGGGTCCAGGACCATGATCCGGCGTGATCCGTAGCTCATCCGTCCGTAGCTGATCCGGCGTGATCCTTGGCTGATCCGGCTTCGTCCGGGGTCGGGACCGAATGTTTTTAAATGTTTAAAACATCCGGGGTTATCTGGGGATCCGGGTGTAATCCGGGGGTAGTCCGGGTGTGCTTCGGGAGTAGTCCGTGTACCATCCGGGGCAGTCCAGGTGTTTTTTAAACCAGATGAGCCACGTTTTAGCCATGGTTTAACCCCGACCAGCCCCGAACTAGCCCCGACATAGCCATGGACCACTCCAGGACTGCCCAGATAAGACCCGGACAAGCCAGATGACCACGGATTAACCACAGATCGCCCTGTTTCCCACGGATGAGCCCAGGATGAGCCCCGTTTTTGTATATATATATATAGCAGGAGAAGTCCGTGACTGATCTATGACTACTCCATGGATACACCGGGTAGTCCGGGGGTGGTCCGGCCTCTGGTCCATGGCTAGACCATGGCTCGTCCTGGTAGGTGTGACAGCGAGCCCAAAAATGACCAAAATACCGATTTTATCTGGGGCTGTCCGGCGTGGTCCGGGGGTGTTCCGACTAAAAATCCGGGCTCGTCCGGGTAGGCGTGACTTGTGCTTTAAGTGAGTTCTCTCTCACTGTGCAGCCCACGCTCTTGTCATGTTGCTCATCATTCCAGCAACTCTCATACTCGGATTTCCACATACACACAATAAAGAAACTAACCATTAATAGGATATTTGTCGATGTCGAACAATAAATACTTATGCGTACAGCTACTTTTGGAGAAGCAACAGTCGGGGTCGGCCAGAGCGAGGCGAGAGGCTAGTTGTGTGTGACTGCAATTCCTGACTTTGTGTGGGGTTGTTGAATGATGTTAAGGACTACACAATGGTCTGCTTATAATAAGTTATATCGAAGAGGGTAAGGGGTGTGGTTAAGTTCAAAATGCTACATAAATCTTTATTGAATTCATTAATATTAACCGTGAAGCCAATGAGTCAGCCGTGGCCTGTGTGAATCAGTCAGCAGCACATTTGTGAGTCAGCAGTAAGATTTGTGAGTCAGCAGCACATGTGTGAGTCAGCAGTAAGATTTTTGAGTCAGCAATGACATTTGTGAGTCAGAGGTAACTTGTGTGTCGGCAGTTATCTGTGAGTCGGCAGTGACCTGTGTCAGTCAGAAGGGATCCGCGAGTCAGTAGTGACCTGTGAGTCATCACTTACCTGTGAGTTGGCAATGACCTGTGTGAGTTGACCGTGACCTATGTGTGTTTCCCATGACCTATGTAGATAGCCAGTTACCTGTGTGTCGGTAGTGACCTGTGAGTTACATGTGAGTTGACAGTTACCTGTGAGTCAAGAGTGACATGTGTGAGTCGGCAGTGATCTGTGTGTTTTGGCAGTGATTTGTGTGTGTCGCCAGTGACCTGTGTGTGTCGGAAGTGACCTGTGAGTTGGCAGTGACCTGTGAGTTTGCAGTGACCCGTGTGAGTCAGTAGTGCCCTGTGAGTTGGCAGTGACCTGTGAGTTGGCAGTGACCTGTGAGTTGGCAGTGACCTGTGAGTTGGCAGTGACCTGTGTGTCGGAGGTGACCTGTGAGTCAGCAGTGAACTGTGTGAGTCAGAAGGGCTGAGCCAGAAGTTACCTGTGAGTTGAGAGTGACATGTGTGAGTCGGCAGTGACTTGTGTGTGTCGGAAGTGACCTGTGAGTTGGCAGTAACCTGTGTGTCGGCAGTGACCTGTGTGAGTCGGCAGCATCAGACGGTGTGAGTTACCGGAGAGCTGTGTGGGCGCTGGTCATGACGACCTCAGTGATGTCGTCCATCACCCAACACTACCCCCTCCTCCAATCCCTCCCCCCTCATATCCCTTGGGGTGCACTTCGGTCACGTGCCCTGTCACGTGACTGCACTGCGCGATGTTTGGGCGGGTGGCGTGAGAGTGAGTCTGGAGAGGTGAGTGCGGTACTGTCGCCGGCGCGGTAATGTTGCTTTGATGTACACGCCGTGTGTGCGCATGCTTGGGTGTGTTAGGAATGAGCAAGGAAGGAATGTGCGCCCGCCTGAGTGAAATTGCAGAACATGGGGCAGGGGGCGCAGTATCACGCTGGTGTTTGATGGCTGAAAGCTACACTCTTAAGTCATTGTGAGTGTGCGTACTGCAAGCCGAGTATGACATGCTGTCCTCAGCCGGGTCATGAAGCAGCGAAATTAATTGCCATAATTGACTACAGCATATATTTGGCATGTGCTTTGTGCTACTGAAACACCTGTAGCTATACACAATATGTGCTGTTGCGTGTATTGTTCTGCATTGCCTTTTGCACCAGGAAGCTAGTGATTTTAACTACTCAAGAATAAAGCGCAAAGGAATGCAATGGGTCCTCACTTTCCATGTAAGACTGTGGGTTCGAACCCAGTCCAAGTCAAATCATTTATTTAAAAATGTATGCTTGGATCTGCCTAGCATGGCAATTGGCAGTACTTGTATAGGACAAGGATCGTTGAATGAGGAAGATCAATTTTCTGTGATTGAAATTTCACTGAATGTGACCTAAAAGCCTGTTGTGCCCATAGGTACATTGCACCCTCATTACAAGGCGGCCTTACTGTAAGTACTGTGTACTTGGGGGACTTGATCCACTGCTGGAAGTGAATGTCTATGCATTGCTTGTTTTGATAACCATGGGGTGATGGGGTTAGGGGTTGTTGAAGTTCTGATGGCCATGTGATGGTGCATGGTAAGTTAGCGCAGTAGTCTATTGTGGCAGGAACACTTTGTGGTGGCTTGCGGCTATCATGATAGGGAACTGTGGTGGCAGCAGACCAGTGTGGTCGCAACAGGCAATTGTGATAACAGGTTATTGTGATTGGTCACTGGTGGCAGCAGACCCGTGTGGTCGCAACAGGAAATTGTGGTAACAGGCTATTGTGGTAGGTTGTTATGGTATCAGCAGCCCATTATGGTGACAGCAGTCAGCAAATGCGGTGGCAACAGTCCCTTCTAGTGGGAACAGTTAATTGTGATAACAGCCCATTGTTGTGGCAGCAGACAAATGCTGCAGTATCATCCCAAAGTGCTGACAGTAGCATCCCAAAGTGATGACAGCAGCAACCTAATGTGATGACAGCCGCATCCCAAAGTCATGACAGCAGTACAATGTGCTGACAGTAGCAGCCCAATGTTCTGTCAGTAGCTTTTTTGTTTGTTTATTTGTTTGTTTAATGAACCCCCCCAGCAGAAAAAGTACACATCAGCTATTGGGGATCATAGTGCTGTCAGTAGCAGCCTAATGTAGTTACAGCAGCAGCCCAAAGTGATGACCTTAGCAGTCCAAAGTGATGACAGCAGGAACCCAAAGTGATGACAGCAGTAACCCAAATTGCTGACAGCACCAGCCCAAAGTGATGACAGCAGCAACCCAATGTGCTGGCTACTGCAGCCCAAAGTGATGAGGACTGCAGCCCAAAGTGCTGACAGTAGCAACCCAAAGTGATGACAGTAACCCACTCAGCAGGTTGCCACCACGTACAGACAGGATTCACAAATATCAACATTGACATGAACTGTCAAGATGAATGCATTGTTGAGAATGCCTTGCGGAAATAGTACACTTCATTGCATTTGTGAGCAGTACACTGCTGTGTGGGAGGTAGTGTATGCTAGTGGAATTGTAGGTGCATATGGTGGAAGCCGGGGTGGAGATGTAGGTGGGGCTGGTGGTGGGCTGGGGGGGGGGGGGACTTCCGCGAATGAAATCCATGCGAAGGCTGACACCGAACACGCTTTGAGACGTCAGAGGTGGAGTCACATTCTGCACACCTCAGCTTGTGTGGGTGGATGGGTGGGGCAGGATGGTGCTCATGGCATCCTCTCCGCATTGGTAAATCCGCCATTTGAGGAGCAATCGCCAAGTACACCAATTTGCCAGTCAGAAAGTATGAAAAACCCTAATGCTAAATGAATAATTGAAAATTGTGTATTTCCTGAGAGTTGCGAAAGTTAAGCTTTCATCATGCTGCTTTGGCATGCTGTGGGGCTCATTCATGATGTAGGTTTGGATTTAGATGTTCCTGGTTGGACCCGGTTGATATGTTGGAAGTAATGCATGCTTTTGTTCAAGCCGATAGAGCTTTTAACAATGTTCTTATTCAATATTTATATTAATTAACTTTTGTCTGTCATATCACTGTTATCCCAAAAATGTATTATTTAGCTACATTAAGGCTCCATTCATTTGTCCTTTCTTGATTGAAGGCCTTGTTTTTTTTATGATGGCTACTGACATGAGGGAAGGAATAGAGCTGCGGTATGTAGTAGTAGTATATGAACATCGTGAATCAGATATGAGTAGAGAGAATGGGGCTGAGGTAAGTAGTATGTGGACATGGTGGATTGGATAAGGGTAGAGAGAATGGAGCTAGGATAACGACAAGTAGTATAGGGACATGGTGTATAGGATAGGGGTAGAGAGAATGGAGCTTGGGTAAGTAGTATATGGACATGGAGTGTGGGATAGAGGTAAAGAGAATGAAGCTGAGGTAAGTAGTATCTATGGATATGCTATATAGGTGGAGAGAATGGAGCTGGGGTAATTAGTATATGGATATGCTATATAGGATAGGGGAAAAGAGAATGGAGCTGGGGTAAGTAGTATATGGTCATGGTGTGTGGGATAGGGGAAAGGAGAATGAAGCTGAGGTAAGTAGTATATATATATGGATATGCTATATAGGATAGGGGTAGAGAGAATGGAGCTGGGGTAATTAGTATATGGACATGGTGTGTGGGATAGGGGTAGAGAGAATGGAGTTGGCATAAGTAGTATATAGATATGCTGTTTAGGATAGGGGGAAAAGAGAGTGGAGCTGGGGTAAGTAGTATATGGACATGGTGTGTGGGATAGGGGTAAAGAGAATGAAGCTGATGTAAGTAGTATATGGATATGCTGTTTAGGATAGGGGTAGAGAGAATGGAGCTGGGGTAATTAGTATATTGACATGGTGTGTGGGATAGGGGTAGAGAGCATGGAGTTGGCATAAGTAGTATATGGATATGCTGTTTAGGATACGGGAAAAGAGAATGGAGCTGGGGTAATTAGTATATTGACATGGTGTGTGGGATAGGGGAATGGAGAGATGTGAAGCTGGTGGTGACAGGATGTAGCTATAAGTAGTATATAGATATGCTGTATAGGATAGGGGAAAAGAGAATGGAACTGGGGTAAGTAGTATATGAATATGCTATATAGGATAGGGGTAGAGAGAATGGAGTTGGCATAAGTAGTATATGGATATGCTGTTTAGGATAGGGGTAGAGATAATGGAGCTGGGGTAAGTAGTATATTGACATGGTGTGTGGGATAGGGGTAGAGAGAATGGAGTTAGCATAAATAGTATATGGATATGCTGTTTAGGATAGGGGTAGAGAGAATGGAGTTGGCGTACGTAGTATATGGATATGCTGTTTAGGATAGGGGAAGAGAGAGTGGAGCTGGGGTAAGTAGTATATGGACATGGTGTGTGGGATAGGGGTAGAGAGAATGGAGTTAGCGTAAATAGTATATGGATATGCTGTTTAGGATAGGGGTAGAGAGAATGGAGTTGGCGTACGTAGTATATGGATATGCTGTTTAGGATAGGGGAAAAGAGAATGGAGCTGGGGTAAGTAATATATGGACATGGTGTGTGGGATAGGGGAAAGGAGAATGAAGCTGAGGTAAGTAGTATATGGATATGCTATATAGGATAGGGGTAGAGAGAATGGAGCTGGGCTAAGTAGTATATGGACGTGAAAGGCAGGGAATGGTATGTAGCTGCTCTGTGGGTTCTCCTTAACCATCAGTTCCCTGAGTCAGCCTCGTGTGTGATCACTATGTGTCCAACCGCGATGAGATGACTAAATAGAGCGAGCATCCTCTTCCCATGTGGCAGGTCATAGGGATAATTCATGTCATAAATTCGATCTCTGGCCAAGCCAAACCAATGACCTACAGTAATACCTTGCCTGGTGGTTAACATTACTTGGTTAGGGCTGGAATTGGTTGAAGTGTCAAGACTATAGGACTGAATAAAACATCCAATCGTAGTGGTCGCTGCACAAATTCTTCATATGCAGCACTATAAAGCTGCCATGAGTATGCATGCACAAGATGGTAGCCATTGTGATATGACTTTAGATGTTGCTTGGATATAAAACCCACAATCAATTATCCATGTCTCCAATCTGGATGCAAGCTCATGTTGATTGCACTATGCAGTCCATGTTGCGTGACCAGCACCGGCATCTTTTCAGAGTCTGGTGGATTGCAGCTGACCGAGCCAGACACTGCAGTGGTCGGATTGTGGGTGTTACAAAGAAAATGGTGGATTGAGGTTGGAGTCGGAGGAGGGGAGGTGCGGGGTGTGTTAGGCAGGTAAATGCTGCCACCAGGGGAGCTGCCGCTGCTGTAGCAGCATCTTTCACAGAATTGAAGAAGCATGGTATCCTTCCCTGCTGATGAAACAATTCAACAGAACCCATCCCGGCCACCACTGTCACTCACCACAGTGCTGCCGCCATTACCACTGCTAGAAAGCCACATCCGAAGAAAGGCTCAGCATTTCCATCTTTACGCACCTGATCTGCATTGCAGCAATGCGTAAACTGGCGTTGTGATCGGTGTATTGTGGCGTAGGTTTGTTGCATTGGTGATACAGTTGAGCCCTGAGTTTTGGTGTCAGCAGCTGCTTGGTTTAAAATGACCCTTTCTTACAGGCTGCAGCTACCGCGCCTCCATCCTCCCTCTGCCACTAAGTGAGACAGATAGCTCTGCAGACTACGTGTCTTAACGGTGGCCAGCGGATTCTGCTGGTCGGTTCACTTCCAAGTAGGCGGGTGTAGAATTCCAGAAGCAATGCCTTTGGTGCTGTTCACATTTGCCTTCAAATCTGTATTGACACAGGATAAAACCTGCATAAACACCCAAATTTACAATAAAGCAGCTGTGCCATGTTCAGTTTTAAAGGAGAGCTCATAGAGGTCCACTTTGTGCTTGTTGCTCTGATAACAAGCAGGAGTGGTGACTGTATTTGGCAAATATTCTATAATATTTAAGATCCATTTAAATGCATCTAAATATTGCGCTAAAGAATTATCTGATATAATCTAGGGTAGTAAGTAGTCTACACTGCCCTCTCAGGCAAGGAGCCAGATAGGCAGGCAGGCATGGATATGGTGGTTACATCAAGGACCCTAGGTAGTGTAATAGTTACCACACTACCCCGGAATGGTGGGTTCGAGTCCTGCTCTAGGCACAATATTTCCTATTTTCATCCATCATCTCACCTTCTTAACACTATCTGTAAGTCTTCATGGAAATGTTCCTCATATGGGAATATAGTACCACGACCTGACAACATGCGATTAGTATGACGTTTTGCATTCATTACAAATGTGGGGGATCTATCAGTTGTTGTCTATTAAACCAGCTGAACTATTACAATTTAAAATCTTAAAATGCTGAGAATACTGATGAATAATCACCAAATAAATTGAGACCTGTTATGTTGGGTTGTAGCATGTTGGTACAGTGAGCAGCCTGTATTGAATTGGGCCCTCTTATGTCAGGTTGGAACAAGTCAGTGCAGTTAGGGCCCTGCATTAAATTGAGCACATTTATACAAGGTTGAACTAAATCGGTGCAGTTAGCGCCTTCTGTAAATTGAGCCCCATTTTTGCCAGGTTGGAGCAAATCTGTGTATTTAGTGCTCTGCATTCAGGTGAGAGTCGTTATGCCAGGTTCCAGCAAGTTGGTCCAGTTAGTGCCCTGTATTAAATTGAGCCCCGTTATGCTAGGCTGGAGTAAATGGGTGCAGTTAGCGAGCTGCATTAAATTGAGCCCCACTGTGCCAGCTTTGAGTAAGCTGGTGCAGATAGCGCTCTGTGTTAAATTGAGCCCCATTATGCCAGGTGGGAGTAAGCTGGTGCAGATAGTGCTCTGTGCTAAGTTGAGCCCCCATTATGCCAGGTGGGGAGTAAGCTGGTGCAGATAGCGCTCTGTGCTAAGTTGAGCCCCATTATGCCAGGTGGGAGTAAGCTGGTGCAGATAGTGCTCTGTGCTAAGTTGAGCCCCATTATGCCAGGTGGGGAGTAAGCTGGTGCAGATAGCGCTCTGTGCTAAGTTGAGCCCCATTATGCCAGGTGGGAGTAAGCTGGTACAGATAGCGCTCTGTGCTAAGTTGAGCCCCATTATGCCAGGTGGGAGTAAGCTGGTGCAGATAGCGCTCTGTGCTAAATTGAGCCCCATTATGCCAGGTCGGAGTAAGCTGGTGCAGATAGCGCTCTGTGTTAAGTTGAGCCCCATTATGCTAGGTTGGAGTAAATCGGTGCAGTTAGTGCTCTGTGTTAAATTGAGCCCCGCTGTGCCAGGTTGCAGTAAGCTGGTGCAGTTAATGCTCTCTCTTAATTTGAGCCCCATTATGCATCGGTGCAGTTAATGCTCTTTTTTAAATTGAGCCCCGTTATGCCAGGTTGGAGTCAATCGGTGCAGTTAGCAACCTGCATTAGTGACCATGCTAAATAACTAAAAGGCGGCTCTCCGCCTCAACTGCTGCACCGTTAGTCTCCTAAGCCAATCTACTAAGCGGCTGCTGCCCAGACTCCTGCTGGGAACAAATAACCAATTTTGTGAGGGTTTTATTGTCTTCTTTTTGGTTTAGCCACTTAGTGGGGCTGAGGGGCGGGGCTTCCGGGGCTTGGGGAGAGGATGTCGGCCCGGTCTGCAGGCGGCACTGTCTATCGGGCGTTTTAAGTGCACCGCCACCAGACAGGTAGCGCATCATGTGTGCAAAGATTGAACGGGCCACAGCACCCGTCAGCGTACACGTGACCGGAACTGTGTGCGCTGGACCCGTGAAGCATCAGGGAGTAGACCATTCCCGGCATGCCCCGCGCACCCCCTCCCGCACTTCCCTGGCTGCCTCACTTCCCTTCCCTTCCCTCCCCTTCCCTCCAATTCCCCTCCCCCTTCCCCCTCCCCACTCTCCCCTTCCCCCCTCCCCCCCCCATCGCCACTCCCCCCTCCCCCTCCCCCCTCCTCCTCCCCCCCCTCCTCCCCCCCCCTCCTCCTCCCCCCTCCTCCTCCTCCCCTCTCCTCCCCCTCCTCTCCTCTCCCCTCCTCTCCTCTCCCCTCCTCTCCTCTCCTTCCCCTCTCCTCCCCTTCTCCTCCCTCCCCGCCCCTCTCCTCCCCTCCTCTCCCCTCCCCTCCTCTCCTCTCCTCTCCCTTCCCTCCTCTCCTCTCCCTTCGCCTCCCCTCCCCTCCCCTCCTCTCCTCTCCTCTCCCTTCCCCTCCTTTATCCTCCGTTATCCTCCTCTCCCCGCCACTCCACTCCACACCCGGCATCTGCAGCGCTGTAGGGATATCGGAAGTCGTTTGTAAACCGGAAATGGGCTTAAAATGCGGCCCTTTATGGGCTAACAGCAATGCGTCACCATTGCGGGATTTACACCTCTTTTTCTTTTGCCAATTGGTGTGGATATGCAGGTGTTCCGTGCCTGTTTTGACACGTTAATAGTCTAATTGCCGCGGTTTTTAATGAGAACTGTGCAAACAATAATGCAATAAAACGAACATATCTGATGGGTGGCACTGTATTGGCACTTGTGGCTCCCCCCTCCCCCACACTGGCACTGTATTGGCACTTTTGGCTCCCCCCTCCCCCTCACCCATACACACATATCAAAGCTATTGGCTCATAATTTCTACAGTGATCGGCCACTTGGCCTATTTCTATCAATTCCTATCTGATACCCTACTTTTAGATGGCAGATCTGGCTTGGCATTGATTCGGGAGTTCCGCCCGATTAATTTGGGTGGGTTAGTTTGCCGATTTGTCACGCGATGTCGATTTTTCTCTGCGTTCTTAAAGTTACATGGTCCGATGATTTTGAGCTTCTGCAACTTTCTCTGAGATAAATACATTAGATTCATCGATATAATCTACATTACTTTAGTTTGATGTAACTTTAATTGTGAATGGCGAACTTTGGAGATATTTGAGGTGAAAATATGCCAAATTAATTTTGGTAAGCATTTACAAATTCTGACACCAGCAGGAATAGGTTACATTAAATTGACTCAGTATTCCTTCTATGCTTACAGTTGCATAGTCCGATGGTTTTGAGTTGCTGTCATTTTCTGAGATAAATATATTAGGTTGATGGTTATAATCGGGAGTTCCGCCCGATTAATTTGGGTGGGTTAGTTTGCCGATTTGTCACGCGATGTCGATTTTTCTCTGCGTTCTTAAAGTTACATGGTCCGATGATTTTGAGCTTCGGCAACTTTCTCTGAGATAAATACATTAGATTCATCGATATAATCTACATTACTTTAGTTTGATGTAACTTTAATTGTGAATGGTGAACTTTGGAGATATTTGAGGTGAAAATATGCCAAATTAATTTTGGTAAGCATTTACAAATTCTGACACCAGCAGGAATAGGTTACATTAAATTGTCTCAGTATTCCTTCTATGCTTACAGTTGCATAGTCCGATGGTTTTGAGTTGCTGTCATTTTCTGAGATAAATATATTAGGTTGATGGTTATAATCCATCTTACTTTAGTTTCAAGTAACATTTGGATTAAATGGCTAACTATGGAGATATTTTAAGTTCAAACATGTAAAAGTAATTTTGGCAAGCACGGCAAAACTCGGACATCATAGGCTTCACCAGTAACATATTATATTAATTAACTCACCATTTCCTTCTATGTGGCAACAAATGCTTAATAAGTGCATCAGTATCTAGGTTAGATATGTAGGATCAAATCTAGATAAATGTTTTTGTTTTGAAAATGTGATGCCTTTATTGGGCTATGCCGCTTTAAAAAGGGCACCAGTATCTTGAGAGGGAGATAGATCTAGGAACAAATCTAGGTAAGTGTTTTGGTTTTGTAAATTTGATGCTGTTCATGCGAATTTAATGATGCACACACTGAGGAGCTGGTTTTTAATCTGCAATGGACTGACCGGCAAAGAGCTTAAACAATATTTATACAAATTAAATGTAATTTTAGGTAGCCATGTTTTGAGGCTTCTAGGTAAGTGAATCAGTGTTTGGAGGTTTAGGTACTATGAGGTGATATGGTCATAACAGGGCATGTTGCGGTTGGTGATTACAGCTTCATAGTGCTGCTGCACTGAGATACCATACCGGCACCATGATTCAACTGTCTGTCAGCTCAGCTGTGCATTTACAATATTTACATATTTTATTGCCACCTGGCACGGATGTACATATATATGCAAGTGTTTTGCACCCATTATGTCGCGTTGATTTAGCACTAATTGCAATTTTCAATGATAATTGCGAACAATTTATTCACATTATAATTTATATTGTAATGAATTGTCTTGATTGTACACGATCATTGTAATGTACACCAAGATGCTTGCTATATTAGTTGTCTGGGTTTTTTTAAGGGAAAAAAAGTAAAAGAAAATTGAATATGGCCTTTGCTGCTGACATGGCATAAAATCACAATCACTCATTATTAGCAGAACATTTTCCATCTCAATTTTAAGGGCATGATTTAATATGTTGTTAACCCTGACTGAAGTTTTGATGTGTGATGCTCTGTTGGCACCTGCGGTTCCATTCCCTCCCCCGTATTAAATCTATTGGCCCATAATTTCTACAGTGATGGGCCAATTGGGCAAGTCTTACCAATTCCCAGTTGATGCCAAGCATGAAGCAAAATGCCAATGAGTTCTATTATCCTGACCCTACGGCTACCTGGCCAATTGATGCCAAGCTCCTAACAATAAGCATTTCTTTTCCTTTTTTCTTTTTAAATATATATGAAAGCAAAACACCGAAAACCTATGGTTTGACTGGCATAGCCACTAGACGGGATGGTCGAATCGGTAAGAGCGCCGACTGCCTTCCCATATGGAGGTCGTGTGTTCGAACCTTGACCGAGTCAAACCAATGACTTTCAAAGTTGATAAGTATCGATACGTAGCCTGGTGCTTGGGATAGGGCGATGGTTGGTTTGCTCAGTAAAAGGAAAATGTGACTGAGTGGGGTATCGGGCCATGGTGCAGGTGGATTGGTCTCCCTGTATGGCAGCACTATAAAGTCGCCATTAATGCACACTGCCACAAGTTGGTATCCATCCTGATATGACCTTAGATGTTAGGACGTAAAACCGAAACAAACAAACTGGTATTGGCGCTCGAACCCATGATCTGTTGTGTCGGAAGCGGAGACTATGCCCACCAGGCCTTCCTGTCTGATGGCTTCTGGGTAAGATTTAGCGGAGGTGGAGAGAACTGTGCCTGAAGGCGGGTATGGAAGCGGAAACTGTGTGAAGCCGCCACCCCTGCACCACCTCCCCCCACTTCCCCCACCTCCCCCCACCTCCCCCCACCTCCCCCGGGGGGTGTTCGTGAATCATGCACGCCGCCTAATGCCTGCCAGCTCCCACTGAGGCTGTTCGAAAACACCAGGGGCCGTATGCACCAATCGGAGTTAGCGCCTTAACCGCGGTTTGGCTAGCTCCACACGGCTAAATGTGAGAAATCGGTATGCACCAATCGGTGCCAGCGCTAACCGCCGACCGTAGACTCGGCTAAGCTAAACCACTTTTTGATGTTGGGTAAGGGCTTACCCGGTCCGGTTAGTGTGGCGGCCTTCGATATATTACAGCCAAATCTATTCAATGCGATCATATTTAACAAATTTAAATACGCAATAAGTGAAATTTAATCAAATTAACCCTAAAAACGAACCGTTATTAACGCTCCTGCCGCATTGGCGGCGTTCTGCATATTGTCGAATCGACGAATGTAAAGTAAACAAATCGTCGCCGCCGCGTCGACGTCGATATCCATACTGTCGAACGTCAACTAAAAATGGCCGCCCTCGCCACCGCCGCATCGGCGGCAATATATTACACCCAAATCTATTCAATGCTGTCATATTTAACAGAATTACATACGCAATAAGTGAAATCTTATCAATTTAACCCTAAATTCGAACCAATATTAACGCCGCCGCCGCATTGACGGCGTTATTCATATCGTCGACTGGAGGGAATTCCCAAATCTATAAATAAACTCACGGTCAGCTATCCGCCCCGGCTAAGACATTGGTGCATACCACTTTACCTTTTTCGCGGAATCCCCCAGTACCCGGAGCTAGCTGACCGGAGCTAGGGCCTAGCTCCGGTTAAGCCTAGCACAACTTGGTGCATATGGCCCCTGGGCCTGTATGCACCAATCGGGGTTAGGACCTTAACCGCGGCTAAGGTATCCCCGCAGGGCTTAATGTGAAAATTTGGTATGCACCAATCGGAGTTAGGGCTAACCGCGTGATTTAACCGCGGCTAAGCTATACCACCGTGTGAGTTGGGTTCAGGGCCTATCCGGTGCGGTTAGTGTGAGTGTGTGGCTCTCAATCTATTGAATGCGATCATATTTAACAGAATTACATACTCTAAACGTGATATTTTATTTTTTTAAATCTAAATTCGAACCGATAGTAACGTTTTATAGCAAGGCTTTATTTATGGAACTCTCCGTACAACTCCTGCCCAGGTGCGCGCGCATACATACAGATATGACAGCGGTGATTTGTTTACTTTATGTTCGTCGATTCGAAAATATAAATATTAATATCGCCGCCAATGCGGCGGTAGCCTTAATAACGCTTCGAATTTAGGGTTAAATTGATAAAATTTCACTTATTACGTATGTAATTCTGTTAAATATGATCGCATTCAATAGATTTAAGCCAAATATATGGGTAGAAACGCAAAGGGAATTCCCAAATCTATAAATAAACTCACGGTTAGCTATCCGCAGCGGCTAAAACATTGGTGCATACCGATTCACACATTTCTCAAATCCCCCGCTACCCTGAGGTAGGTATCCGCGGCTAGTGTCTTAACCCCGGCTAAGCCTAACCCCGATTCGTGCATACGGCCCCAGGTGGCAGCACGTACATCCCATCACTCGTCACCCACTTATTGCGGGGGGTTTTTAAGTCCACATTTGCCTGTTTTATTATTGTTGTTGTCAGTATGAAAATTAAATTGAAAATAACTCCCTGAACCGGCAATTCTACTGTAATTACTAGGTGTTTTGATTGATTGCCTGAAAAAAAGAGGGGGAAACAATAGGGAAAAGCAGGAAACCCGACAAAATGTGGATATTTGGGGAGAGGGGTGGGGGGGGGGGGAAATCATAGCTCCTGGATGGATCAAACCCTACCTACAGGGTGTGATATCAAATAGCAAATTTCTATTATGTCCTGTAGGGAGTGGCTCTTTGGAATTACATAGGTGATAAGGGACACAGTCAGAGGACTTCAAATTGACGGTCAGTCAAAGTAGGTTTGTGATACTCTCTCCTGGGAGATCTGGATTACAGCGAACTGCTTCCGTTTAGCCTTTCTCTGTGATTAGTAATCCACGAGTCTTAACATATTTCAGTTCTATGTTTTTAGAGAACGTGTGTCCAACTGTGTATGGTTAACCCATGCTTAAATCGATAGGGCTAAATGACTGTAATTCTCACCACTAGATCATTATCAGGCTCTCAGACGTGGTTGGGTCCTCACTAACGCACAGCAAAAACATGGTGTTTCAAGACATACATACACATTATTACTAGTTTGGTGGTGATAATTGTGAATAAGTGAAGTTGTGTTGGTCATGTTAACGCCCCTATAAGCAGTGGCTGCCTGTTGTGATTGCCCCATTGGGCATTTGGTGTAATACTAACTATCTTGGATGTAATGTTCTCATCCCATGTGTAATGCTCTCATCTTGTGTGTAATACACTCATCCCGTATATATATACAAATCATACAGTGTAATACGCTCATCCTGTGTGTAATACGAGTCCTGTCTGTAATACTCTCATCATGTGTAATATTTTCGTCCTATGTGTAATATTATCATACTGTGTACAACTCATACTGTGTATAATATTCTCTTGTGTGTAATACTATGTGTGTAATACTCTCACCACGTGTGTAATACTCTCCCCATGTGTGTAATACTCTCATGTGTATAATACTCTTAGCATGTGTATTATATGCTCACCATGTGTGTAATACTATCGTTCTGTGTGTAATACTCTCATCCTGTGTGTACTACTCTCACCATGTGTGTAATACTATCACCGTGTGTGTAATACTCTCATCATGTTGTAATACTCTCATCATGTGTGTAATACTCTCATCCTGTATGTAATACTCTCATGTTGTAATACTGTCATCATGTGTGTAATACTCTCATCCTGTATGTAATACTCTCACCATGTGTGTAATACTCTCACCATGTGTATAGTACTCTCATCCTGTGTGTAGTACTCTCACCGTGTGTGTAATACTCTCACCAACTCTTGTTGGTCCTCGTCCCCGACATGAACACACACGCGTCTTGCACACTAATGCTACAGCACTGAACCAGCCCCCGGGCACACACCCAGTTAAGTCAGGACAGTGACCGTCGCATGACCTCTGGTCGTGTTGCCTGACCTTCACCCTAAATGTGCCTCTGGTTCCATTTATCTCGTTTGACCAAACATTGCCCGGTCACGACTCCCAACACAACGTGGGACAATTTGATTGCATTTGGCCTGGATTGGTGCTTTCCGCAAAGTTGTATTGCAAAGGCACACATGCCAAGCGACTCTCTTTAAACAGTGTCACGTGACACCGTGAGTTCCAAGCCAATTTCCAAGCGGTTTAACTATAGTAGGTCTTAAAGTTGTGTAATCCGATGGTTTGGATTTTCTGCCATATCTTTTAGGTTGATACCTACGATATCTACGTTACGTTAGTTTGAAGTAACTTTTAGTTGAATGGGTTAACTCTGATTATAATTATATGGCAAACATGCACAGTTTATTTTGGTGTGCGCACCGACATTTTTCAAATAAGCTTAGATTACCCCTTTTCGGGAATAGCAGCCTAGCGCAGCAGCACCAAACTGCAACAAATGTGTAATGAGTGCACTAGTATCTAAGTTGGATATGTAAGATCTAATTTGATGTTTACATCGGACTGAGCAACTTTAAACTTAAAAGTGAGAAATGCGTATTCTGAGAGTAGTTGAGAATCATTTAATGGTCTTTATGGAGAACCCTGCCATTTTGATGCCAACCGTATCGTCATAGAAATTGACTGTCTGTGCATTATTATTATTATTATTATTATTATTATTATTATTATTATTATTATTATTATTTACTAGAGAACCTTCACTAACAAGTGCTGGGCACTAAATCCATGATATGACATATTTACAACTTGGTTAAAATAGTGGAAGGATAGAGACATTTTATTTTCCATAAAAGCTACCATAAGCAGACGAGTCCTGAGGACAGATTAAATTTCATCAAGAGCTGCTGTTTTTCTTAAATCCTCTGACAACCTATTCCATAAATCACAATTATATGCTCCTGCTTTGAACTGTGAAAATAGAAACCTGGGCTGGTGTTCTGTACAATATGCACATCTTAACTGTAAATCACAGCAGGTTTATCGTGAGGGTGCAAATTACTCATGGTGTAAATCAAGGCAGGTTGTCATGTAAATCATTTATTTTGTAGATGAAGGCAGGTTTATCATGATGGTATAAATTACTCATATTATAAATCAGGGCAGGCTTATGACAATGTATATCATTCATATTGTAAATCAGGGCAGACTTATCATGATGGTGTAAATAAGGGAAGGCTTATCATGACTGTAAATCATTCATCTTGTAAATCAGGGCAGGCTATCATGGCAATGTAAATAAATTCATTTAGTAAATCAAGACGGGTGTAAATTATTGTCTAAATTACTCATATCGTAAATCAGGGCCGGCTTCTCATGGCGATGTAAATTAGTCGTATTGTAAATCAGGGAAGACTTAGCATGGTGGTGTAAATCACTCATTGTAAATCAAGATGGGTTTATCATGACGATGTAAATCATTCATATTATAAATCAGGCCAGACTTATCATGACTATGTATGTCATTCATATTGTAAATTAGGAGAGGCTTATTATGACGGTGTAAATCTTGTATTGTAATTCAAGGCATAGTTACAGTGAAGGCGTAAATTACTTATTGTAAATAAGGTAATGATTTCGCATGACGATTTAGGTGACCCATTTGGAATCAGGGCAGGTTTATCACGGTTCAAACATGGAAAGGTTCTATCATGTTATGTTGATATCGGGTTTTAGTTACACTTGATGGTCCATGGTTGGTTGCTAATTCCAAGCCAGCCTCCATAGTCTGCAATCCTTAGATACTGGGCATGGTGCCCTCACACTTGCTTTAGCCCCCCCTCTCCAGCTCCTGTTCCTATCTCCTTCCCTTCCCTCCCCTTTCTCCCTCTCCATTTCTCCTTTTTTTTCTCCCTCTCCATCTTCCCCACTCTTGCTCTCCCCTCCCCATCTTATTTTTCCCTCTCCCCCGCCCTCTCTTCCTCCCTCTCTCCCTTCCTCTCTCCCCCTCCCCCTTTCTCCCTCTCTCCCTCTCTCCCTCTCTCTCTCTCTCCATCTTCCCCACTCTTCCTCTCCCCCTCCCCATCATATTTCCCCCAACCTCCTCCCACCTCCTTTCTCTCCTCTCCGCTCCTCTCTCCTCTCTCCCTTCCTCTCTCCCTTCCTCTCTCTCTACCTCCCCTCTCTCCCTTTCCTTCTCCCTCTCCCCCTCCTTCTCCCTCCCCAAACTAACTCCCTTCCTCTTTGCCTCTCCTTCACTCTCACTCTCCCCCTCCCCCTCTCTCCCTCCTTTCCTCTCTCCCCCTCCCTTCATCCCTTCCTCTCTCCCCCTCCCTTCCTCCCTTCCTCTCTCCCCCCTCCCTTCCTCTCTACCCGCATCCTCCATCCCCAATCCCAGCATCCCATAGTTGCACAGTACAGTTCTGCCTGGTTGTGTTAAGAATCTGTCTGCCCGTCCGTCACGCTCTGCTGGCTGTACAGCTGATAGCTATGTCGGGCTGCCATAATCATTCTGTGCAAAGGTCATGACCTTTCTGGTAATTTAACTGCATTCTGAAAGACTGGCGACCCTTGCAGGCCAGCCAGTGTGTCACAAGTGCTCGAAAGTAGAGTCGGTCCGCAGCTGTATCTTATGGGGTGTTTGTTGTTGTTGTTGTTTGAAAAGGTGCGCGTCCTTGGGACCTATTTAGATTTTTCCATATAGACCCTACAGCTTTCAATTATGTCCCCCTCTCCCACTAACCCTCATTATACTAGTCTAAAATGGTCACCTGACCGTATGCTTCTTTTTTCGCTTATCTTGTTCTTTACCCATCATTCATATCAATGCTTTGCTTATTGTCCTGCAATGGCCTATTTATATTGTTGTAGCTTTGTTTAATGTGTAGTTGCAATTGTCATTAGAGCTGGAAGACCAGTGCATCTGCTGTGACAAAACGTTGTTCAGAGGAATAAAACCATTTGAACAAAATAAAACTGTTGCTATGCAACAATCATTGACTTCTAAATTGATAGGTGTCACTACCTAACCTCAGCATTATTAGGTTAGTGAAAGGAGCAGTGAAATGAGGATCACCACTTGCCCGCGATTGACTTTCACCATACTTTATTCAAGTTGTATGGTCCGATGAAAACATAAAATCTTCAAAAATCAAAGCAATTACCTAGACTTGATTATACATATCTAACTTAGACACTGGTGCACTTATTAAGCATTTGACAGCACATAGAAAGGGATACTGAGGCAATTCTATTTTAATAGAACCTGTTACTGCAGAAACCTATGGTGTCAGAGTTTTGGCGTGCTTGCCAAAAATAACTTTGCATATTTACACTTCAAATATCTCAAAGGTTAGCCATTTAAAACACAACTTACTTCAGTTGAAAGTAAGGTAGATTATAACGATCAACCTAATATATTTATCTCAGAAAATGGCAGAAGCTCAAAACCATTGGACTATGCAACTGTAATGAATTTAACAAAAGTCTAATTCTATGCGCTGCAGACGTGAGAACAGACTTGTAAATGTTATCCAATCAGAATTCCCGCTACTGCTGGCCCAGAGGAGAGATTCCATTCTACACCCGACCCGACTTGACGATCACACATCAACAAACTGGCAGACACTGAAGTGCCCACCTTCCATTACCACGGCGTGGTTACCGGGGTGTCCAATGAGTTGGCGTTGCCATGGCAACCGTTTAAGATGAAGTGGTGAGGATGTGGGCTGACAGGTGCTGCGGAAACTGTTCGCCTGGAAGTCTGGAGGCAACTGCATTGTGGGTATCAAAGGCGCTCTACAGCCGTTCCTCTCCTGTCTTTATCTGAATGTCTTTATCGTCAATTCTGGTATGATTTTGTTGTTGTTAATTCAGGTTGGTCTTAAAGTTGCATAAGCTGACGGTTTACAGTTTGGGTTATATTTTTAAATAAATGTATTAGATTGATAGTTATAACGTACTTTTCTTTCATAGTGACCTTTATGCCACCACCAGACTTTATGTGTACTGACTAGTCGCAAAGTTTGGGGAACCAACACCAGGTCTTATGTGTACTCGCTAGCCGCCAAGTTTCAGGAACCACCACCAGGCTTTACGTGTACTGACTAGTTGCCAAGTTCTTTGGAGCCACCACCAGGTTTTTACTTGTACTCGCTAGCTGCCAAGTTTCGGGAACCATCACCAGCCTTTATGTACCCGCTGGTCCCTGTGTCCACTGCCGTCCACCATTGCCCACAAACTACAGCGCCCTCTACCGCTGTCCACTCTTAGCCCTGCCCCCCCCCCCCTCCTCTCTCGGGACTTTCACCCTACCGGCATGCAACCGTTACCATGACAACCATCTTTGACAGCCCAACCCCACAATTGTCCCGCGTGAGACCTCTACTTCCGGCCTGGTCGGTATAATTTCCGGGGTTTTTCCTCCGACGTTTTTTAATACCATTGTGTGTGATGAACACTTCCCCTTGGTATCCATTGCAACACATTGTCTCTAACTGGTAGGCTGGTGAGGCAGGACCATAACTCCCCAACCCCTTCTCGCATAAATGCCTGTTTCATGCACAACTCGCAGAACCATTCTCATCAAAACACAAATCCAAGTTCATTTCAGACTAACTGCACCCCAGCTCTCTCAAGCATCAACATTGATTGCATGCAGTCCACCAGAAAATGGGACAAAATAACAAAAACCGTTTGGGGCTTTTCTTCTCTTTTTTTTTAATTAGCAGGGATGTCGGTTTTTCAATTATTAAGAAAAATGGAAGAACAATAGAATAAGCACTTTGGTTGGTGGTTTTCTAGCAGTGGCTCCTATCCGCGTCCACTGGTTTTGGGCACGGTGACGCCGGCGGAAGCGACTGAGTGCTGGCCTACACGAGTTAGGCGCGCTGGTCCCTGGCCTGCACGGACTACCCAGTGTGCCCTGACCGGGCGATCCAGTCTCAGGCCAATCATGACTACCTGTGTTGGTCCCAGGTCTGGCTGTTCCCCCAGCCAACTATAACTGACTTGACTGGTCCCCGGACAATCACGACTGCGCGGTCTGTTCTCCGGCCTGCCTTGTCTACCAGGGCCCTGGCTAGTCGTCCACAGCCTGCACTCAATACTGCACTGGTTGCCGGGTTGCCTTGACTACCCTGGCTGGTTCCCAGCCTGCCTCGACTTCCCGGACTGGTTCCTGGCCTAACATGATTACCAGCCTACCCTGAGGACGAATATGGCTCACATAGTCACACAACCTTTATTTATTTATTTATTTATTTATTTATCTATTCATGTTATTTTCTTTATAGGTGCGGGTGGGGGGTAGGGACGGCGGGTCTAGTCACTGTCGATGTGGTCGTCTGTATTAAAGGTATTAAAGACATTATGGTAATCCTGCTGGGAATATTAGTCAAACCTAATTCATTTCAGACAAAGCGTGCTCTTATGCTGTTATTTACAGTTGTGTCTGACTTCTTACCCCTTCCCACACACATTTTATAGCAGGAAGGGTTCTAGTTTCGGTCTCTTTGCTTTAGTCTGCAAATCTGGACCATTTGCTTGACTGCACTGTTAACTAGCTAGGCTAAGGCTTTTGTAGGGTAGTTGTAGAACGCATGAATGATGGGTCAAGGACAGGAGTTCATGCTGTGCTTCTATTCACAAAGGCACAGCACGGTTTGCAACTGATTGTATATCTCAAGCGAAGCAAAAGTGTCAGCAGAGAAAATATCGTCTCCTTCACCCATCAGACTCTTCAACTGTACTACACACACGTCCAATGTGCACATTCCGAGCACGAATTGGACAGTCATCAACAAATTCCGAACAAATTGATGTCATCATCACCATCACTGTAAAACTAAGAAGTAGTATGGTAATCAGACAAATCTATCAGCATCTTTGTCTCTAAGATTGGCACCAATGGGAAGCTGTTAATGAGGAAACCTATCTCCATCCCATCCCATCCCATGCCATTGTCCTATATATACACTGCCATAAAAACAATTTGTGGGCCTAAAAACAAATTAATGAAACAGCGGCTCATTTGTATTTACGCAACAACTCTTCGGGATTGATTGCTTTTCGAATGTATGCCAGAGAGCGTCTTGGGTTCTGATTTACATAAACATGACCGGACAGGATGGTAAAATCGGTAAGAGCAGGGGGTGGCTGGCTTCCCACGTGGGAGATCGTATGTCTCAAGCTAAACAAAAGTGTCAGCAGAGAAAGAATTATCAGATGTATGCTTGCGGCTCTGCGTTACTAGGGTAGGACAAAAACTGGTTTGCTCAATATCCGGATAATATGACAGTGGGCTATCTGTCTCAATGGGGCAGCACTATAAAGTCATAATGGGTGGGCTCTGTTGCAAGTCGGTACCCATCGTGATATGACCTGAGATGTTGCTGGGACATGAAATCTCAACTAACAACCTCTCAATAGTCGGACCAGACGGGATGGCCGAATGAGTTAGAGCGTCCGTCTCCCGTGTTGGTAGATCATGGGGTCGTGGGTTTGAACCCTGGTCGAGTCAAACCGATGACTTAAAAATTGATACTTGTTGCTTCCTAGCCTGGCGCTCGGCATTATTAGGATAGGGCATGGACTGGTTTGCTCAGTGACAGGATAATGTGACTATATCAGGTCATGGTGCTGGTGGCCTGGTCTTCCAGTGGGGCAGCACTATAAAGTTGCCATGAGTGCGCAATGTCACATGTTGGTACCCATCCTGATATGACCTTAGATGTTGCTAGGACGTAAAACAAGAAACACTCAATAGTCGTGCTACTGAGATTACTGGGACTAATATGTGTGGCTCCCTACATTGGAATCTGCCATATCAGCTTTTATCAGCTTTTAAAAACAGAATCTTTTGCGTGTAGTCGAACATATCAAATGATGCAAGATCCAAGATGGCTAGATAGGAGTGGGGATAAAGGAGTGTGTTCATCACACACAATGGTATTAAAAAACGTCGGAGGAAAAACCCCGGAAATTATACCGACCAGGCCGGAAGTAGAGGTCTCACACGGGACAATTGTGGGGGTGGGCTGTCAAAGATGGTTGTCATGGTAACGGCTGCATGCCGGTAGGGTTGTGCACACAGGAGGCGGAGGAGCACTGCGGTGGGGGTGTATCAGCCTAACGCCTCCTTACAGACGCTATCTGTCCCATACACAATGCAATCCTTCTACTGCAACGTGACACTGCAAAGTGGTCACCTCCCACGAGACCACAGGGTGCAAAGTATTTTGCTACGTCACCTCCATCCATAGCCATGTTCTGTGCCATGGCTATGGATGGAGGTGACATAGCAAAATACCTCTGGGTTGTCACTATGTTGCGCTAAGTTTGTATCCTGTTTGACTCACTTGCAAAGTGCCTCTGGTTGGTAATTACTTGGTGCAAAGTTTGCTGCTGGCAGTAGATTGGGATTGGCCTCATAGCACTGAGCAGACATTGTACGGTTGACATCATTTCACTGTGAGCAAGACAGACCAGGCTGGCCTCATTCCACTATGAGCAGACAGACCGGGACTGGCCTCCTTCCATTATGAGGCAGGCAGGCTGGGACTGGCCTCATTCCACTATGAGGCAGACAGACCGGGACTGGCCCCATTCCACTATGAGGCAGACAGACTGGGACTGGCCTCATTCCACTATGAGGCAGACAGAACGGGCTGGCCTCATTTCCCTATGAGGCAGACAGAACGGGACTGGCCTCATTTCACTGTGAGCTTTTGTTTGTTTAATGACCCCCAGCACAAAAGTAAAGTAGACATCGGCTATTGGGGCCACTGTGAGGAGACAGACCAGGGTTGCTCTCATTCCACTGTGAGGCAGACAGACCAGGACTGGCCTCATTCCACTGTGAGCAGACAAACCAGGGCTGGCCTCATTCTAATGTGAGACAAACAAACCAGGGTTGGCCTCATTCCACTGTGAGCATACAGACCGGGGCTGGACTCATACACTGTGAGCAGATTTACCAGGACTGGCCTCATTCCACTGTGAGCAGACATACTGGGACTGGCCTCATTCCACTGTGAGCAGGCAGACTGGGACTGGCGTCATTCCACTGTGAGCAGACATACCGGGACTGGCCTCATTCCACTGTGACCAGACAGACTGGGAGTGGCCTCATTCCACTGTGAGCAGACAGACTGGGACTGACCTCATTCCACTGTGAGCAGACATACAGGGACAGGCCTCATTCCACTGTGAGGCAGACAGACTGGGACTGGCCTCATTCCACTGTGAGGCAGACATACCGGGACTGGCCTCATTCCACTGTGAGCAGACAGACTGGGAGTGGCCTCATTCCACTGTGAGCAGACAGACTGGGACTGACCTCATTCCACTGTGAGCAGACATACCGGGACTGGCCTCATTCCACTGTGAGGCAGACAGACTGGGACTGGACTCATTCCACTGTGAGGCAGACAAACCAGGACTGGCCTCATTCCACTACGAGACAGACAGGCTGGGATTATCCTCATTTCACCATGAGGAGACAGGTCCATATTAATAGTGTTCACATCATCGCGACATTATATCCTGACTCCTCCTCAGGATTATATGGGATCCTTCCAGCCCAGACTGCAACACTACCCGCTACCCGCCTCTCCCTCCCCCTCCCACACACACATCCCACAAAAAGAAACTCCCGCCTCCTCTTCTAAGCACGCTCCTAATTCAAGATCCCCATTAATGATTGTACACGTGACTCTTCTGAGCGCCTCCAATCTGCTAACTTGTCTCTGGTTTCCGCTATAAAGGCAGCCTTGTTAAGTGTCAGTGCCCTAGTTCTTACACACTGCTGCACGCCGGGTAATTGTAAAGCCATTCACACCGCCACCTATCAATTCACCCCCGCATTAATGCCAGCCCTTATTTCCCGCCACTCTCATCTAGATAATGCCACTGTGGCACTACCTAGTCATTTTGTGTGCTGCCGGAGGAAGACCTTTTTTGAATGTATCTGTTTAATACTTAATCTCTTTTTCATTATCAGTTTTTGTTAATTTAGCCACCCCCCCCCCCTTCCCTGGGTATAATGTGCTTTTATAAAGGAGACTTGTCTGCTTTAATGATGCAGAAAGGGGTCATTTTTATATGCGGTAATGTAGGTGGTCTTCTGTGGGTGCAGTAATACAGGTGGTGTCTTGTGTGGTTGCAGTTAATGCGGGTGATCTCCTATATTGTTGTGGTTATGTTGGCGGTATCCTATGTGGTTGTAGTAATGCAGAGGGTCTCCTGTATGGTTGTAGTAATGCAAGTGGTCTCCTGTATGGTTGCAGTTATGCAGGTAGTTTCCTGCTGTGGGCAATAATGCAGGTGGTCTGTAAGCATGGAATGCATTAATACACGATATTAAAGTGATATGTGGACAAATCAATTTCCATGAAGTGAATCAATATCTGGAGAAAAGATTCACCTGTGACTGTGTTTACATATTCTGTTCTTAAGTAGGTCAGTATATTCAGACCAGTGTAGGTATTGGGGGAAGTCAAAGCAGTTTGTCGGCTCATATTGGTATAGTGCAGCCATAGCTTGACTATAGCTTCACTGTGGAGTTCAGGATCCAGAAGTTGGAGTAGTGTAATGTTGAATTTACTGAGGGGGTCAATGTATAAATGACACCAGTGTCATCTGTAACAGGTACCTTTAAGGCCCAGTCACACCTTACCGGACTGGGGAACCGGACATGAACCGGACACTGTCCGGTGAAATACGGCAATGTCCGGTGGTGTCCGGTACATGTATTGAACATGCACAAAACTTCTACCGGACATCGCCGGACTGAGGTGTCCGGTTGAAGTCTTGTTTGTCCGGTTCATGTCCGGTACCCATCCGTTACGTGTCTGGTTTGCTTCCGGAATAGTCCAGTGGCGAGAACATGGTAGGGGTGTAGGTGTGTGGTGGGGTTTTAGGGGTGTGGTGGGGGTTTAGGGATGTGGTGGGTGTGTGGTGTGTGTGGTGGGGGTTTAGTGATGTGGTGGGGTGTAGGTGTGTGGTGGGGGATTAGGGATGTGGTGGGGGTGTAGGTGTGTGGTGGGGGTTTAGGGATGTGGTGTAGGTGTGTGATGAGTGTTTAGGGGTGTGGTGGGGGTTAGGGGTGTGGTGGGGGTGTAGGTGTGGGGTGGGGGTTTAGGGGTGTGGTTGGGGTGTAGCTGTGTGGTGGGCGTTTATGGATGTGGTGGGGGTGTAGGTGTGTGGTGGGGGTTAGGGGTGTGGTGGGGATGTAGGTGTGTGGTGGGGGTTTAGGGGTGTAGTCGCGGTGTAGCTGTGTGGTGGGGGTTTAGGGATGTGGTGGGGGTGTAGATGTGTGGTCGGGGTTTAGGGATGTGGTGGGGGGTGTAGGTGTGTGGTGGGGGTTTAGGAATGTGGTGGGGGTGTATGTGTGTGGTGGGGGTTTAGGGATCTGGTGGGGTGTAGGTGTGTGGTGGGGGTTTAGGAATGTGGTGGGGGCTGTAGGTGTGTGGTAAGGGTTTAGGGATGTGGTGGGGGTGTAGGTGTGTGGTGGGGGTTTAGAGATGTGGTGGGGTTGTAGGTTTCTGGTGGGGGTTTAGGGATGTGGTGGGGGTGTAGGTGTGTGCTGGGGGTTTAGTGATGTGGTGGGGGTGTAGGTGTCTGGTGGGGGTGTAGGTGTGTGTGATTGAGGTGTAGTTGTGTGTGATGAGGGTGTAGGTGTATTTTTTGTCAGTTTTCGTCGTATCCGGTACTTGTCTGGTTCTCGTCCGGTACATGTATGGTACATGTATGGTACTTGTCCATTTCGTCCGGCGAATAGCGCAACATTTCAGCATTTCGATACAATTTGATACCGGACACCACCAGACTAGAAAATTTGTTGTCCGCTGGTGTCTGGTACTCAATCCAGTAAGGTGTGACAGACGATTTAAGCAATCAATCAATGAACCACCTTTAGTGTCACACTCGCCTAGTAACCACCAGGTGGCATTACTAGTAGAAGTGGCATAACTAATTTTATTTGGATCCACCAGGTGGCAGCACATTACAAGGTGCTGACCCTGACAGTCGTTACTGTATTTATTAGCAGCAGTTCCTCATGGTTATACATTCACTGTACGATACTTTGAAAATAATAAAGCAGCCTGATAGACCCATATGCAAAGATCATACAGAAAAGCAGTGGAAAGAACTCCATGGAAATTGCCAATTATGCCCATATTGGTGCCGGTGTAGTAAGTTCAAAATACTACCCCACAACAACACTACGGTAGTGTTTTCAACCTATGTTCAAAACACTACGGTAGTGTTTTCAACTGAGTTAAAGGTAGGTTCAAAACACTACTGTGGCCACACTCAAAACACTATCCTTAAGTTCAAAACACTCCCTTTAAGTTCAAAACACTACTCTCATGGTCCTGGCAGCCTGGTCTCCCAGTGGGGCAGCACTATAAAGTCAGCATCAGTGTGCACACTCAAAAGTCAGTACGCATCCTGAGATGACCATAGATGTTGCTAGGATGTAAAACAACAACAAACAATCAATCAAACGCCGCAGCATGGTCAGCATATCAATATGTACCAGTAGGTTACATTTTGCGGCATTACAGACCAGACGGGATGGCCGAATGAGTTAGAGCGTCCGTCTCCCGTGTTGGTAGATCGTGGGGTCGTTGGTTCGAACCCTAGTCGAGTTAAACCAATGACTTAAAAATTGATACTTGGTGCTTCCTAGCCTGGCGCTCGCCATTATTAGGATAGGGCTAGGACTGGTTGGCTCAGGGTCAGGATAATGTGACTGAGTGGGATATCAGGTCATGGTGCTGGCAGCCTGGTCTTCCAGTGGGGCAGCACTATAAAGTCACGATGAGTGCGCACTCTCACAAGTCAGTACCTGTCCTGATATGACCTTAGATGTTGCTAGGATGTAAATCAACAACAAACAAACAAGCAGCATTACACTTACAGCCCCCAGTGTCGTGTTATGATAGTGTTTTGAACTTGGATAGTGTTTTGAACTTAACAGTAGTGTTTTGAACTTAGGTTGAAAACACTACCGTAGTGTTTTCAACGGGGTAGTGTTTTGAACATCCTACACCGGCCGATGCATTCCAAGAAATAATCATAGATGCTGGATCCATTAGCACAGCAGAGTCTGATGACCAGACAAAATGGGATGCTGCATGTCATTAAACTGCATCTGCTCGTGCAAAAAGGTCCATGCACTGCCACAAATTGGCAATCCGGATGCAGCGAGCACCCTGAGACTGGTGAATAGGAATGCAGTACTGGTATGAGTCATTGCAGTAATTGGATATGGCCTGGGTGGGATGTGAGTGCTGCTGTGCACACTGCATAGTGCTTCATTGGGAACTTGTGGATGTCTGCAACTTCTTGGTGCTGTACAAGTTGAGTGGATTGTCGTTTCGCTGAAGGAGCTGACGTTATTCACTGTCATTAGCAAAGCCGCATTCCCTATTTGTTCACCAGGCAGTTTCTCTAAATAAGCCGCAGGAAACTGAGGTGGAGGGATTTTATTGCCAAACTTTTTGTTATTATTGCTACATTTAGTGATTATGCAGGGACAATTTCAATCGCGTACGATTGGTCTAGCGCATTCCACTATACCTCGACCTATCCGGGTAATGCAGTGTGCCAGGCTAGGTAGCGACATGTATCAATTTTTAAGCCATTGACTTGACTCGGCCAAATCCCATAACCTGCCACATGGAATTGGGAACTCAACTTATTCGGCCATCCCATCTGGTTCTGTCGGCGACTAGAAGCCCAGTTCCTATGGACTAATCAAATTGATTGTCTAGTGTATGTGTGATTAAGAAGTCCACTAGAGGTGTCTGAATAAATGTTGTGCGTGCACATTTTTCTAAACGGCGAGGATGTGCAGTGAACACTAACTGTTGGCTCTATCAAGTGGTCTGTTTAACTTACACTTGTTCCAGTGAGAATGAGTGTGTTTAGGTGTTTTTTTAAAAGAAAGGAGTATTAGGCAATACCAAGTGAGGCTCCCGCCTCTGAGGAGGAAGTGAGGCAGAAAGTCGTGGTCGCTTGGTGAGTGTTGCACATCCCACACCAAGACACCCACCACGCGTATTGTCATTTCCCGCGAGACCTTTTTTTATCCACTGGTGTACAGCTAGTCGGTTGCCATGGTAACATTAATGAGAGTGGTACGATGGCGAACTGTTTGCAGTCGGACAATCCTGATGTGGTATATGTGGCCGTCATGTATAATACAGTTAGAACGCGCTCCGGTACTGCATTGCCTCCTGATAGGAACCAGCGACACTGTGATGATGTATGCAGGGTCACTGGCCAGGAACCAGCATCCATTGTGACATTAGACAGGGTCAACCATTAGGGACCAGTGTCCACTGTAACACCACACACAGGGCCTGACTGAGTTGGGAATTGGGTCATGGTGCTGGCGGCCTCATCCCCCAGTGGGGCAGTACTATAAAGTCGCCATGAATGTACAATGTCACAAGTCAGTACCCATCCTGATATGACCTTAGATGTTGCCATATCGTAAAAACCTAACAAACAAACAACAATCACACAAGGTACCCACTGTGATGTCACACAGGGCCACCTGTCAGGGAACTGAATCCACTGTGACATCACACAAAGCCACCTATCAGGAACCAGTGTTCACTCTGACATCACACAAGATTACTGGTTAGGGATCAGTGTCCACTGTAGCATCACACAGGGTCACATGTCAGAAACCAGCACCCACACAAGACCACATGTCAGGAACCAGCACCCACACAAGGCCACATGTTAGGGACCAGCACCTACACAATGCCACCTGTATGGAACCAGCACCCACACAATGCCACCTGTATGGAACCAGCACCCACACAATGCCACCTGCATGGAACCAGCACCCACACGAGGCCGCCTGTTAGGGGCCAGTACTAAAACAAGGCCAGCTGTATGGAACCAGCACCCACATGAGACCGCCTGTCAGGGACCAGTACTCACACAAGGCCACCTGTCAAGGATCAGCACCCACACAAGGCCACCTGTCAGGAACCAGCACCAACACACGGCCACCTGTCAGGAACCAGCACCCACACGAGGCTGCCTGTCAGGAACCAGCACCCACATGGGGTCTCCTGACAGGGACCAGCACCCACAGAAGGCCACCTGTCAGGAGCCAGCACCCACACAAGGCCACGTGTCGGGAACCAGCACCCACACGAGGCCAGCTGCCTGGGACATGCCTCCACTGTTATGTCAAACAGGGTCATCCATCAGAGACCAGTGTCCACTGTGACGTCATACAGGGTTGCCAGTTAGGGACCCGTGTCCACTGTACCGTCATACAAGGCCACATGCCAGGAACCAGTACCCACTCTGGCGTCACACAGAACAGCAGAGCATAGAGCAGATAGAGCACATAGAAAAGACAGGGTACATGGGAGTACAAGGTGTGCTTTGTGGGCGTGATTTACAGGAGATGCCACAATGGCTGCACCCAGGTCACGTGAGACCAGGTCCAGCAGGACGGGCCATCTGTCTCACATAGTGGTTCTTAAAGTCACCGCCACCACTAGAGTCCGGGTAGTGCGTGCGCGCGAGTGCGTGGGTATGTATGTGTGCGGTGTGTGTGTATGGGGTGGGGTGGCATATGGGGAAGGAGTCGGGTGCAGCTGGTGGGGGGGGGGGGGGATGATGGTGTATGGGGAAGGAGAGGTGTTGGTGTCTGGTATAGTGTGGGGAGGGAGGGAGGGGGTTGTGAAGACTGGTAGCATATGTGAGGGAGGAGGGTGGTAGTGTGGGCGGGGAGGATGAGTGGGTGAGAGGAGCGGTGTGTGAGGGAGGCGGGTGGTAATGTAGGGAGGGATGAAGAGGGGTGGCGATGGGGTCATTTCCGTCACCTCGATTCGTGTTTCCACTTATGTCCAGGGTACATCCATGTTTCCGCTAATCCTGGTGCCAGAACCCTCCATCTCCACCACACATTCGCGACATTCACCCTTTCCCTCCATCTCCCACCCCCATCCCAGCACATGTGGTCACATTCAGCTAACCAGATGCTCTTTCAGCCATGCCTAGGTGTCTGCTGGCCTGTATGTATATCGCTGCTGTCTATATATAATTTTCTAGGCACAAGCGAAGCGTAATCCCGCTCTGAGTAGTTAGGATTTCTGTCATAGGTGGCACCACCAGCACGAGATTTATGTCATATGTGGCACCACAAGCAGATTTATGTCATAGGTGGCACCACCAGAAAGTCAGTTGTATTCATATAATACATTTTATATAATGTAAATATGTATGTATATATATATATTCTACATATATATAGATAGATGGATGGATGGATGGATGGATGGATGGATGGATGGATGTATGGTCCTTTTTTCAGACTATAGCCCTTTCACTTCAGGCGGTGCCCAGAGAGTACTACTTGCTTTGTTTCTAGTCTCGCTGGTCACGTGATGAGGCGATTCTATAAATAAATGCACTGAGTTGTTCTGGTTACTAACTAACAACCTGCCAATGGTTGTGCTCTTACTCCACTTCAGGATGACTCCACTACAAAGTACAAGGTCACAGTTCATACACTATACCTATGCTGGTATATATCGCCAACTAATTCATGTTGATGGGGACCTGGCTATATTGTTATGGGGTCTCAGCTGCTGCTGGTCCTAATCGTTAAGAGCACTGGCTGGTTTTCCCATGTGGGAGATCTGGGATTCGAACCCTAACCGAGTCAAGCCAATAACTTGCAAAATTGATGACTTGTCACTAGCTAGTATGGCGCTTAACATTGTTAGCATAGATCAAGGAGTGGTTTGTTCAGTATTAGGATAATATGACTGGATGGGATATCGGGTCATGGTGCCCGCAGCCCAGTCGATAACTGCGCAGTCGGCATGAGTGTGCACTGTCACAAATCGGTACATGTCCTCATATAACCTTAGATGTTAGAATGTAAATCCCCCAGCAAAGCAATGCTGCTTCTGCTGCTGTAGTATTATGGGTTGTGGGCATCCTATTGTAAACAAACGCAGGACCAAGTAGCTATCTGAGTGCAGTTTGCGGCCCATTTCAGGTGGCCTCCAACTGGGTGCGTGTTTTATGGAATATGCAATTAGGGACACCTGAGAGCTTTGACATTTCTATTTATATTCTACCTAAAAAGGTAGTAAGCAAATTTCAATGGTTTGTGTGCAGGGGGGTGGGTGTGGAGTTGGGAATGGCTTTTAGAGAGCGGTGTTGGATTACCCTGCCGCTCAGATCGAGATATAGGATGCTTTAAAAATGTTGCTGAAGCAGTACTGATGAAGAACTAAGTAATGGGATTCGTAATAATAACAATAACAGCAATGACCACCATACTACAACAATAACAGTGATTGTTCAACTACAGTGACTATTGCACTAGGTAACTAAACTGATGAGGCTCAGCAATGACTGTGGATACACTCGATGACAACTACTCAATTAGTATGTTATACATCAAGAGTAACTGCTATACTATGCATCAACACAAACTACATCCAATGACAAACAATGACTACATGTCATGAAAGTGACTCCTGCACTGTGCATCAACAATGACTACACTGTGCAGTATAATGACTACATTAACATATGACAAGTACACTACAACAGTGACTACACCCAACAAAGACTACTTCACTATGAAGCATAATGCAGACACTCAACAATGACTACTAGGACTGCAGTGTGCAACCATGAGTACCTTCAACAAGAAAGACTACTTCACTGTGCAGCACAATGCCTACACTCAACATTGACTAGTACAATGTACAACAATGACTACCTTCAACAACAAAAGACTCCTTCACTGTGCAGCACAATGCCTACACTCAACAATGACTACTACAATGTACAACAATGACTACCTTCAACAACAAAAGACTCCTTCACTGTGCAGCACAGTGCCTACACTCAACAATGAATACTACAATGTGCAACAATGACTACCTTCAACAACAAAGACTACTTCACAGTGCAGCACAATGCATACACTCAACAATTACTACTACATTGTGCAACAATGAGTGCACTCGGCAACATTGGCTACTGCACAGTGCATCAACAATAATTACACTCTTCAATGACTACTATGCTATGCAAGAACGATGACTACACTCAATAAGTGGTGATTACACCTTGCGACAACAATGACTACACTCAACAAGGGTGATTACACCATGCAACAACAATGACTACACTCAAACACAATGACTGTGACAAGGACTTCTGCAATATAACAATGACTACTGTACTACAACAATAACTACTGCACTGCAACAATGACAACTGCACTACAACAATGACTGCACTACAACAATGAAGACTGCACTACAACAATGATGACTGCACTGCAATAGTGACCGCTGCACTACAACAATAACTACTAAATTGTAACAATGACTACTAAATTGTAACAATGACTACGAATTAGTATCAATGACTACGAAATTGTAACATTGACTACACAACAACAGGGACTAGTACTGTGTGCAACTAAAACACTGACTAAACTAGCAACAATGGCTAGTACACTCACACCCTCAGCTCACAACCCCAGCTGCCGGGTAACCAGCCGTGCATCCATCCTTGTTGCTGGCTGGTTCTGGGGGCCAGTATGAACGTGCTGTGTTATCACAGAGATGAATGGTGCTCCATCTGCAACGTCGTTTATCATCGTGTCTGCCACCCGCAGTCATGGAGCCTCGGTTTCATCTGTTGGTGGAAGTTGCGTCTGCTGGACTGGAGGCAACAGCAGAAAAAACTATGCTGTTTACCATAAACAATGCAATAATGCAGACCACTGACCTAGCAGAAGTCACAGTAAGCTGAACTATCTCCATTTTCTTATATACATGTATATGGATAGTGATAAGCCCCATATCACGTGTAATAAGGTCTGTAGTGTATTGCCTCCCCCTCCCCTGCGCGTGGGCTGCACACTCCATACGCTCTGAAGTTATATGTATATATATATAATAGGTATACGTTTGATGTGCCAGTGTATCTTCATCATAGAAGTGTAGAATAACCTAGTTTTATTCTCCAGTAGAATCAAGTAAGCTTAGAATTTAGCTATCACTGTAAAAGTACCTGGCAGTCAGAGTAGATAGCTGGCTGTTGTTGTTGAGGTAAGACCAGCCAAGGTTAGCGAGATTCTAGGCTACCAGATGTTACTCCCAGCTGATATGATCCTAACATCTCTCGAAAGACAGATGAGACTGTCCCAAAAGGTGCTAAGCAATATGGGACAAAACTTTGTCCATTGTAATGATCAACATACTATCTGCTTATGTATTTGCTCAGGATAAACTGATCTGTTTTTACATGGTGTTTCATAATCCCAATAGAATAGATATTGACTTGAAGCAAATGTCCTTGTGTTTTCAATGTAACTGTTTCTGTGCTCCTTTGTGTCAGTCGTTACAATGGACCAACAAAAAAAGAAGAGTTATCACCTTTTGAGACAGGCTCAGATGCATTTCTCCCACCCAACAACAAACAATGCTGTCTTGCAGGAACGCACCAATAATCACCAACTAAACGGCGTTCAGCAGTATCTTTGCAATAATATTACAAGTAGAACTAGTAGTTGCACAATAACAAACAGAAGTAATCACAGCAAATAGAAGCAGTCATAACAACTACATGTAATATAAGTGGCTTGTGATGGCCAATGAGTGAACAGGTGGGATGACTTAAAGAGTTGATCATCCGCTTCCCATGTGGCAGTTTGTGGGATTCAAACCTCAGCTGAGTCGAGCCAATGATAAAAATGTGTTCTTGTCGTCGCCTTGCCCAGTGCTCAGCATTCCTAGGATAGAGCAAGGAGCAGTGGAATGAGGAAGACCAATTGTTCCCAATTGAAATTTGTCCAGCTTAATCTATGAATGTAATGAAATAAATAAATGAAAATATATGTGAAGTCTAAGTTTTTAGCATCATTGCAACACATCAACTATGTGTTGTCAATATATGTAAGTTGTGGCTGTCCCTTACAAATAAGGCTGGATCATGTTGTAAAGTCGTCGGCTGGCAGCTGTAGGCAGGCTAATAGGAAATCACTACAGGCAAGTATAGAGAAGGAAGGCAAGATATAGTGTGCAGAAGGAACCAGAAGGAGCTTGCTTATTTTATTATATATATAGGTTTTAGAATCCAAGATGGCTGTACACACCTGATCAATCTCCAATCAGTAACTGGCATTCATATATCTACCGATGATATTCAAGAACCTTGTAACCGAGCCTTGGCTGTTTATGTCTACAATGCCCTGTTGTGTCTGGGTGTGTAGTGATCCGTAAATAACACTTGCGGGGAGGGGTACGTGCACAGAACTCCTAAGGCTCTGTCACATTACAAGTAGTGTCCCTCTCAAACTATCTATTATAATACACAATGTCGATATTAACTCAGTAATGGATCACCAACACCACATATACCTTAATGCCTCTTGTTTTATATACCATTCATCTTTTTATAGACCATATGTAATTTACTATGCACTAGTTCACACCATAACCAATATCCTAAATATCGGGAAATTTTACAACGTGATGGAGGCGGGTCAGCTAAGGCCATGGCCGTCTGTTTGTGTTTGTCAGTCAGGGCTTACCTTCGTGGATGGCACTGTCCTGTTTGGCAGATGTCTGAGATTTGTTGTGTCAGTCCGCAGTGATGACTGAAGTAGATGCTGACTAGAGGCGCACAAGTCTGTGACACTATCACGTGCCAATCTGTCACTGCAATTTAATGTATCACACTGCAGCATGTACAAATATATCACTGTAACTACAGTATATATACACGTCTTTAGGGTGTACATATCTGTCACTGCAGTTTAACAAGTCTGTCACTGCAGAATATTTAAGTCTGTCACTGTAGGGTGTGCCCATCTGTCACTGCAATTTAATGTCTGGCACTGCATCCTGTACACGTATATTACTGTAACTGCAGTATACACAAGTCTTTAGGGTGCACAGATCTGTCGTCGTAGTAAGTATGTCCCTGCAGAATATTCAAGTCTGTCACTGTAGAGTGTTCAAGTCTCACTGCAGTTAAACATGTATGCTAATACTGTGTATATATATTATATACAAGTGTATCACTGTAACTGCAGTATACAACAAATTTGAACTGTAGGGTGTACAGATTTATCACTGCAGTTTGAATAAGTCTGTCACTACATGGTGTACCAGTCAGTCACTGCAGAATGTACAAGCCTGAAACTGCAGTATGCACAAGTCTATCATGCACAAATATGCCACTGTTGCATGCACAAGTCTGGGAGTACATTGGCAAAAATAACCACGTTTAAATTCTGTTCCTCCAGTGTGCACAAGTCTGCCACCGTAGCATACACAAGTCTGGGAGTACATTGACAGAAATAACCACCTTTAAATGACCCTGACTTGTCGCAATGGCTAACATAACTTCGCACAGTGAAGCCGTTACTGGAAACCTGATGAGGAGAGCTGCAACCTTGGGTGGGAACAAATTGATTTTTACACAACATGTTGCATTTAGCGGATAGTAATGGATGAACTAGGCCTATTGACCAGCGATGGCTGGCAGCTGAGGTTGTTTCTGAAGGAGTGAGGCGCGTGAATAATTAGACTTCACATCGATTGAACAACATTAATTATGCTGCTGAGGTCACAGGCATGACTAATGTCGCCACTCTGTCAAGACGCGTAATGGCCTGCTAAAAATAGACACTCCTCTGTACGCGTTCCTGAGTAATAAAATTACTAATCTCATCTGACATTTTGATGGCTGACAAGCTTTGCGTTTCATATCTCTAGCCGGGACACCATCTAGTTCTTTGTAAATGTATGTGCAGTGTGTGGGTGTTATACTCAGTGTAGACTCAGTTCTCGTTTTGTTGTGTTGTTTACTACTGTTGTGTGGGATGGGGGGTGATGAAAATGGGAAATATTGCGCCTAGAGCAGGAATCGAACCCACATCTCTTGCATTCGAGCCTAGTGTGCTGACCGTTAAACCATCTAGGCTCCTGATGTCACCACCCTATCCATGCCTACCAGTCTATGTGGCTCCTTGCCTGAGAGGTTAGTGCAGACTACTACATTACTGTACAGTGTATGGTGTTTACTACTGTACAGGCAGTGTATGCTGTTTACTACCGTATTGTGCGCTGTTTACTACTGTACAGTGTAGGTTGTTTTCTGCTGTACCATGTATGTTGTTTACTCCTTACAGTGTATGTTGTTTACTACTGTACAGTGTATGCTGTCTACTACTGTACAGTGTATGCAGCTTACACTGACTGCAGTAGTAAACACCATACACTGTACAGTGTACTACTGCACATTGTATACTGTTTACTCCTTACAGTGTATGCTGTTTACTACTGTACACTGTATGCTGTTTACTACTGTACAGTGTATGCAGCATACACTGACTGCAGTAGTAAACACCATACACTGTACAGTGTATGCGGTTTACTACTGCACATTGTATACTGTTTACTCCTCACACTGTATGCTGTTTACTACTGTACAGTGTATGCGGTTTACTACTGTACAGTGTATGCAGCATACACTGACTGTGCAGTAGTAAACACCATACACTGTACAGTGTATGCGGGTTACTACTGTACCGCCAGCCATTGAGCGCTCTTACCGACTCAACCACCTAGTCCGGTAAAGGTTATATCAGAACAAGTATCGACTTATGGCAGTGCATATTCATGGTGACTTTATAGTACTGCCCACTGAAATATCATTCTTCCAGCACCCCAACTCAATATCCCACACTGTCATATTATCCTGACATTTAGCTGACAAGTCCTTGTCCTATCCTAGTGATACCAAGCGTCGAGTAAGATCTGGAAAAATATATAATTGATATCGCTTCCGTTTAACTCGGCTGGGGATTGATCCCTAAACCAGAAAGCAGACGCTCTGCCCAATCAGTCACTCCGTCTGGCGGTTTCAAGAATGACCACAAGTGGATGAAGAAGCAACAAGGCAGCCACATCGCAATCTGAGTGATTGGCAAAATAAGGGAGATGTGGCTGCAGTCGGCGCACACGTCCTGGCCACGCAGATCTCATCAGCAATAGTTTCCCCAAGGGTGCCAGCATTCGCAAGCAGAAGCCGACGACGCCTCTTAGAGCGCCTCAGCGGATCAGTGGTCGCTGCCACCAGCAAGTCATGATCCTTTCAGCTTCAGCGTCTTGTCGTCCACAATTGTTCCCAACATAATGGATTTCATTTGCCCCATTTCAAGGCCTTGAAAACCTTGAATTTAACCTATTTTGGGTAATTAGTCTTGAAAAACCTTGAATCCCATTAAACTGTCCCCACTGATCTAAATTAGTCTGAAATTACCATTCGCCATTGTTTTTTGTTGTTGCTGAAATCCAAATGAAAATGGCCCTGATTTCCTATCAAAAACGGCCTTGAAAAGCCTTGAAATCGCCTTGAATTCCATATGTTCACATATGTACTGACCCTGCATAAGGAGTGGTGTTGGGTGTAGTTAATTGTTTTGGTTTAACAGAAAATAGAATCAACGCAACTTCTTATAACCGCCAAGATATTGTTCATTGTGTTAAGTAGCAGATAGGTTTGCCAACTTGATCCATGATGTCTTAACAATATTGTTGTGCCATTATCTAGGTACTATAAGGTATGCTACAAGCTAAAGCCTAGGTCACATCTACCCGGATCAGGGGCAGACGAGCCCCGGACCATGATCCGTCGTGGTCGTGGCAATCCGGCGTGATCCGTGGCTGCTCCTTGGTGATCCTTGGCTGGTCCGCCCTCACCCGGGGTCTGACCCGGATGTTTTAAAATGTTTGAAACATCCGGGGTGATCTGGGGCGATCCAGGGAATATTGCAATCCAGGGTTAACCGGTCATCCATGTGTGATCCGTGACTCATCCGGGTAGTCCGTGTGTTGTCCGGGGGTCGCCCATATCTCGTCCGGGGCAGTCTGGGTCATTTTATACTCCGGGCTATCCGGGAGTAGTCCAGGGGCCATATGCAGGAGTCAGTGTTAGCGGGGTTTGGTGTTAGAGCCTCTTACCGTTTAGCTATCACCGACGTCGGGAACTGTGTCAAGTCGTATGCAGGAGCGCGTAACACTTTGATTATAGCTACCCATGAAGTTATTTATAGATTTGGGAAATCCCTCTGCGTCATGTAGCCCCAAATCTATTCAATGCTGTCATATTTAACAGAATTACATACGCAATAAGTGAAATTGAATGAAATTAACCCTAAATTCGAAGCAATATTAATGCTGCCGCCGCAACGTCGGCGATATTAATATGTTCGAATCGACGAGTGTAAAGTAAACAAATCGCCGCTGCCGCCGCCTCATCGACGTCGCTTTCCATACTGGCGGTGGCGGTGGCAGTTGCTTGCATTCGTCGGTTCGACAATATTAATATTGCCGCCAATGCGGCGGTAGCCTTAATAACACTTCAAATTTAGGGTTAAATTCATAAAATTTCACTTATTGCGTATGTAATTCTGTTAAATATGGTCGCATTGAAGAGATTTGGCCACAACCTTACGCTAACACCACCCTTAAACGTCAAATGAAACGGGGTTAGTGTCGCGGACCTTAAACGCGCAGTGTTAGCGTAACACCGCCTCCTGCATACCGACTTTTCGGCGCTAAACCAGAAATCCCGTCTAACCGCGTTTTGGCTCGCTAACACTGACTCCTGCATATGGCCCCTGGGGTCGTCTGGGGGTTGTCCGGGACTAATCCGTGGCTACACCGGGTAGTCCGGGGGTTGCCGTGCTGTGGTCTGTGGATAGACCGTGGCTTGTCCGGGTATGTGTGAGAGCAAGGCAAAAATAGAGATTTTTATCCTGGGCTCTCCGGGACAGTCCGGGGATTGGTCTCGGGGTGGTCCGGCTAAAAATCCGGGGCTCGTCCGGGTATGTGTGACTGGGGCTTAACACTACGGTATAGACCTTACAGCCGAATCGGTCTGGCTGGCTAGTCCTGTGGGAGGTCATGAGTTGGCCAACCTAATCAAAATAATGACTTAGAAAATTGATATTTGTTGCTACTTAGCCTGGCGCTTTGTATTAATCATCATCATCATCATGCTGTCGGTCGCGATCCGACAAAGACTGCTTTCATTACTTGACTGCCGCTCTCCATTCAGCTCTCTGCTGTGAGAGTTGCGTCCATGAGTCGGTCTTAATGTCTCTCAGCTTCAGGTTTCTCTTGATACAGTTCATGAAAGCTGCCTGCAAAAGTGTTGAAGTGCTGCTGGCTTTTGCAAGTTACCAGCGGCACTCTCTTGGGGAGCAAATAGAGGTTTCACACCGGCAAGAAAAGTCAAGAAAGGCGCAAAACTATTTGTCCCTGCAGTGGCTGGTCGGGAGATGATGGGAGTTCCATACATCAACCGCCCTTAATGCTGCCACAGTGACATGGTTTTCTGTTTAGGGTTTGCTCCCTTAGCCTTCGGTTCTGTCAAGAACCTGTACCACAAGGCAGTGGTTTACAACTCTGCAGGGCAGGGGCGTCAAACTCCCTGAGGTATTGCTATACCTGCAATACCTGCATACCTTGTATTAATAAGGGGGTGAAAGATCTCCGAGATTTCGCGGATTTTGGGATAATTTGCTATAGATGTTGTTTCTATCAAATATATTGTTGTAAGCCCCCCAAAAAACATATTATACAACATACTATATGTTCTCAAATTTAAAACTGCATTGATGCTTGGAAATCAACCGGGTGAAGGTATATTCATTTCTTGTACAATATTACATGCATATTCTTTTGCCCAAAGTAAGTGTTGATACTTTTTTTTTTTTTTTAAACTAACAATATCAATTTTCCTGACTAAATGGGTTTAAAAGTGCTCGGGGGGGGGGGGGGGGGGGGGGAGCAGCCCATGGTTCTGGAAAAGAATTAGCAAATGATGGTTTGCAATACTGGGAAGTTGTGGAATTATGTTTAGCCAACAATTTTGGCGACTGGTTTTGTTTCCGGTCCCGCTTCCGAGATCGAATGAGGCATGATTTGTTGGCTCAGCACGGAAACCCCATCTTGAAATAGATGGAAGCGAGGCTGGAAATATGGAGGAAGAAGGTGTTTCCTATGTCAGTGCCAAGATGGCACCCTGTATGCAGATCACACAGCGCACATCAGGGAACACAACAAACTAAATGCAAAGATGGCTGGAATGAACAGAAAGAAAATAAACTCCCTGCGCCCATTTGGATTGCAATTGACAAAAAGTAGCAAGGATTTTTGTTAATGAAAGAAACTGCTTATGTATGCTCTATATTAGTTAGTACATTCAGTCTGGAAATATTGATTAAATTTGTCAGATTGTTATCAACCTTGCAATTAGGCGGCGTGACACTTATTCATGATGAGGTATTGTCACCATGAAAGACACAAGTTGAATTCTGATTGGCTTTCCGAAAAATAGCGTGCAGTGAAGCGCTGACCATTCTCTGGTTATCTGGCAGCGATATTGGACAATTTGATGGCCACTCAAGATCCACGCCAGCGATAAGATGGGATGGCCGAATGAGTTGAGCGTCTGTCTCCCTTTTTGGTAGATCGTGGGATTCGAACCCATGGGTTCAAACCCTGGTCGAGTCAAACTAATGACTTAAAAATTGATACTTGGCGCTTCCTAGTCAGGTGCTCAGCATTATTAGAATAGGGCAATGACTGGTTGACTCAGTGCCAGGATAATGTGACTATATCAGGTCGTCATGGTGCTGGCTGCCTGGTCTCCCAGTGGGGAAGCACTATAACGTCACCGTGAGTGCGCACTGTCACAACACCGTAGCAACATCTGAGATCATAGCAGGATGGATGCCGACTTGTGACATTACGCACTGCTTATTGCCTTATAGTACTGGCCCATTGAAATACCTTGCCACTGATATCGTGATACGGTGTCTCACCAAATCAGGTAATCCTGACACTTATCCAACCAGACTTTACCTGATCCTACCAATGCACATTGCCAGGGAGCGGCAAATTTTAATTTGTTGCTTGTTCTTTTGCTGTAACTCTGTCAGGGACAAAACCTGCGACACGCTGATTTATGTGGGCCCTTATAGTGCTAGGGTATGCTATGCCTGCGAGAAGACGTGTCTAGATGGGGAGTATACCAGTGCGCAGGTAGTGGGTGGTAGCCTACCTGATATTGATCGATGACTGTCTGGACGGGACCATCCTGCGTTGCCATGTGGCGGGAGTGGGCCAGGGTGCACACTGTTGGGAGGTGACCATGGGTGTTTTTCTCGGGGGGGGGGGTGCATTTATTGGGCGGTGGTTGACTGAATCGGTAAGCCTATTGTCTGTCTTCCTGTGTGGAAAATTGTCGTTTCAAACCACGACTGCGTGAAGCCAATGACTTACCAAATTTATTCTTGTCACCACCTAGCCTTGCGCGAGACATTAATAGAATAGGACATAGTCTGGTTTGGTCAGTACCAGGATAAGGTGGCTGAGATATTGGGTCATGGTGCTGGCAGTAGGCCCAGTCACCCAGTGGGGCAGTGCTATATAGTTTCCATGAGTGTGCACTGTCACAAGTCGGTACCTGGCCTGATATGACTTCAGATGTTGCTCGGACGTAAAGGACCAACAAAAAACAAGTGTTATGTGAATATAAGCTCGGATGTTATTGTTCGCTGTCGGGATTTAGGTCTGAAGGTCTGTGGAATCAGTAATAAGCTCGGATCTGCCTTTGTTGATCCTCATTCTACAGACGTATGGGCTCAAAGCCTCATATTAGGTTCATAATCTGCTTGTTAAATGGCCTAAGCTTTGAAAGCTTTGCGCTTTTCATCCTGTAAAAACTGAAGATTTAATATATTTATATATAATCACATAATCCACTATATAGCATAGATATGTGTGTGCACTATCTAGTGAATTATCTGATATATATATATATGCTATATAATAATTTATATAAAGAATTCGACATGTAAAAATAATATAGGTTGTATGTATCTCACTCAGGTACTTCTACATGGTGCCATCTCTGCGCATCCACCATGCTAACCGCTCACGACCATCCGCATCAGTCTCAATGGAAATGTTATCAACATGTACTGCTTTGTTGGTCAATAGGAGCTTTTGGGTGCATGTTGCTATGAGACAAACAGTTAGGCGTTCCTAGCATCATGGCATATGTGCAGTTGAGGGTGAATGTTGTGGGTCGGTAAGTGAGTCTTACCTTAGGACTCATGGGTTCGCAATGTGAAGAGGGCCATAGCTGCTGTGTAGGTCAGCTTACCAGTGCGTGGTGAAGTGAGGTTGTGGATGGTGAGGTGATTGGTGTTGTGAGCGAATTAGTTGGGTGATGTGGTGGTGAGGTGGTTGGGTCATGTGGTGGTGAAGTGGTATGTGGTGAGGTTGTGGGTGGTGACATGGTGAGCTGGTGGGTAGTGATGTGGTTGGGGGATAGTGATGTGGTAGGTAGTGTTGTGGTGGGCGGTGAGGCAGTGGGTGGTGACATGGAAGGTGGTGAGGCAGTGGACGGTGTCATGGTGAGCTGGTGGGTAGTGATGTGGTAGGTGGTGTTGTGGTGGGTTGTGAGGCAGTGGATGGTGACGTGGTGAGCTGACGGGTGGTGGGTGGAAGGTGTTGGGTAGTGATGTGGTATGTGGTGTTGCAGGGGGTTGTTGGGTTGTGAGGCGGTGGATGGTAATGTGGAAGTTGGTGAGGGGCTGAATGGTAACGTGGAAGAGGTTGGGGGAGTGGGTGGGGACATGGTGAGCTGATGGGTGATGATGTGGTGGGTGGAAGGTGTTGGGTAGTGATGTGGTAGGTGGTGTTGTGGTGGGTTGTGAGGCAGTGGATGGTGACGTGGTGAGCTGGTGGGTAGTGATGTGGTAGGTGGTGTTGTGAAGGGTTGTGAGGCAGTGGATGCTGACGTGGTGAGCTGACAGGTAGTGATGTGGTGGGTGGAAGGTGTTGGGTAGTGATGTGGTGTTGTGGTGGGTTATGAGGCAGTGGATGGTGACGTGGTGAGCTGGTGGGTAGTGATGTGGTAGGTGGTGTTGTGATGGGTTGTGAGGCAGTGGATGGTGATGTGGTGAGCTGACGGGTAGTGATGTGGTGGGTGGAAGATGTTGGGTAGTGATGTGGTATATGGTGTTGTGGTGGGTTGTGAGGCAGTGGATAGTGATGTGGTGAGGCCGTCGGTGGTGGTAGGTTGTAAGGCAGTGGGTGGTGAGCTGGTGGGTAGTGACGTAATAGGCAGTAGGTGGTGAGTAATGAGGTAGTAGCCCATGTAAAGTACAAGAGTTCTAGTTTGAACGTTGATCCATTTTATCGATACTTCCCCTAGTTGTGAAGTGTCTTGTAAAGGCCTGCTGCGAGGATCCATAGTAAATACTACAGGTGGCATCCTACTACAGGAATGTATAAATGTCAGTATCAGCCTGCTGTAATGATGTGTAAATGTAAGTGATGTCCTACTGCGGGCCGTCCTGATATGACCTTAGATGTTGATAGGACGTAAAACAAAAACACACAAACAAAACCTACTGCAGGGATATATAAATGCAGGTAGTATCCTACTGCAGGGTTCTATAAATGCAGGTGGTGGCCTGTTGCAGGGTGTATAAATGCAGGTGGCGTCCTAGTATACCCTCACCAGGAAATAACTGAATTGGAAATGTGTGCAGACATTGGGAGTGAAATTTGACCCCAGTGCCAGTACAAAGCAGGCGTGCTCTTTACGCTGATTGGTTGAGTGGACCGCTCGGTTGTGACAAGAAGGTTTCTATGACAACATCAATGCTGGAGCGCTGAAACTCGTGAATAAATCTCTAAGCAAGCATCAGAGAAAAATGCGTCACGGTCAATACTGTAATTGGTTTTGACAGTTCGGTTTACTAACATGACCACGTCATGTTAGTAAACCAATTCATAATTGCAATTTGCACGTATCAAGATTATGATTATTATTATTATCATTATTATTATTATTATGTACATTTTCTAACTGTTCTCATGGAGTTATTTATGTGCCAAACTTGGCTATGGCATCTTGCTATTGGGGTCAGTCAGTGGTAATGACCCTCCTCAGCTAGTAGTGATGTAGACCAGGGAATGTTCTCGCCAATCGGCAGCGTTCTTGTATAAAATAGAACTGAAACATCTTCAGGCTCATCATACCTGGGTAAACCTCTATGTCCATGGCTAGGCAGGATGGCCGAATGAATTGAGTGCTCGCTTCCTGTTATCAGTACAAGCCCTAGCTGAGTCAAGCCAATGACTTAAAAGATTGATACTTGTCACTACCTACCATTGTGCTCTTTATTACTAGTGTAGTGGTCTGCACTGACCTCTCAGGCAAGGAGCCGCATAGACAGGTAGGCGTGGGCAGTGTGTTGATATCAGGGAGCCTAGGTGGTGTAATGGTTAGCACACTGGCCCGGAATGCAAAAAGATGTGGGTTCGAGTCCCGCTCTAGGCGCAATATTTCCCATTTTCATCACCCCCACGACACTGGTTGCCGTGACCATGATGCTATACAAGCTACGCGCTGTATAGTTGTTGAACCTACCCTGTGTATGTAAGTGTGTTGCATTGCCTGTATGTATGTAATTGTAAGCATTATAAGACTTACAATTCCAAGGGGACGAGTGTAGTGGTCTGCACTGAGGTCTCAGGCAAGGAGCCACATAGACAGGTAGGCGTGGGTAGTGTGTTGATATCAGGGAGCCTAGGTGGTGTAATGGTTAGCACACTGGCCCGGAATGCAAAGAGATGTGGGTTCGAGTCCCGCTCTAGGCGCAATATTTCCCATTTTCATCATGCCCACGACACTAGGATAGGGCAAGGAGCAGTTAAGTGGGAAAGGCCACTTGTGAGCAAACCAAATTCCCCATGTTTAATCAATGAATGAAACAAACAAAAATAGAACCATGAAAGTCCCTGAAGAAAATATCATCTGTGTATTTTGACCTCTAAAATCTTGGGGTATGATTGTGATTCTGAAGGCTTCTTTCTCCTAATTTTGTAGAAGAAAATATCATCTGTGTATTTTGACCTCTAAAATCTTGGGGTATGATTGTGATTCTGAAGGCTTCTTTCTCCTAATTTTGTAATCTATTTAATTTCACCTAAAAACCTCTGGGGATAATTGTAAATTTGAAGGCTTTTTGTCATATCTTTATAATCTATGTAATTCCACTTATTTGTCTGCGAGACATCACAGAATAGGGTTATCAAGCCCCAAAACAGTTGGTAGGGATGACTACTAGTAGATTGAATATCACATGTGTATTCCTAGTAGTTTTAAGCTCAATATTGTTGAGTTATCTGTGATCTGAATATTTGGTTAAGAGGTATAGAGAATATCCGTGTAAGGAATGTATGCTAATACACATTTTCTATGGGGCTTGCACAGTGAACAGCAACATTTGTTCTTGCCATTGACGTCAGAGGACAGGTTAGTGGTGGAAATCCTCTATGAGACCTTTACCCCCCGGAGCATGTTACACAGAGAGCTGCTACCCACAACATAGTTCTTGCGACTGTCATCAGAGGGCAGGTTGATGGTGGAAATCCTTCATGTCATGTGATCGGATCTGTTGAAGGACCCCAGTTGTCCTCTCGGTTAGTTGGAGAAGCACTCATCATTCTGAACGCCCCTTGGGGCGCTCAACAGCCACTCTCCAGGGGCGTTGACCGGTCCTTGAGGGACCCCACCAGGGTGGCGCTGCGGTCTGCGCTGCCAGAAGCATAGAGCGTCACCTGGTGTGTATACATACATCACGCTGATTGGTCTAGGCAGTGGTCCCTTGAGGGTGGCTTTGGTGCTGGGCATCTGGGTGACCTTGAGCGTCCTTAATTTAGAATAGCCCACACTCTCTTCATTCTCCCCTCTGTGCTGACTATGTTCGAGACATAGTTAATGTTCCATAGCCCGATGGTTTTGAGTTTCCGCCATATTATTTTTAGATAATGTATTAGGTTAATCTTTACAATATAATTTACTTTAGATTGATCTAACCTTTATTTTATTGGATTTACATTGGATATATTTGTGATAAAAGCAGTCTAAAATAATATTGGTGCGCACACTGAAATGCTGGATATCATAGGCTTAAGTAGTGACACGTTTCTATTAAATTCACAGGCATTTCTGCCATGCAGCGATAAATGCTTAATAAGTGCACAAATATCTAAGTTGGATGTGTTGGGTCAATGTTTTGTTTTTCATGGGATAATGAGTCTTTAAGACCAAAAGTAGTAACTATGCTTTTTGTTCAGATTTACTTTCGTTATATGTGTGACTGTGCTACTGGGGTTGGCTGTGGGTTTTGGGGGGGGGGGGGGGGGCTGTGAGCAGTCAGTGACTGGCTACCAACATTTTGTAACTGGGACAAAGTGACATGACCGCTTAGGCAAACTTGAAAGATGTTGTCCACATATGGCCTTATCGGTGTAAAAGGATGCGGAGATGCTGTCTTTTTGTTGTTGTTGTTGTTGTTGCAAATAGACAGGCACTGTTGGTCCTTTGAGCAGACTGCACGGACCTTGTAGCAGCCGCAACATAGGCTTTTCACCTGGCAATTCATCTCTTCTGATCAATTGCCTGGCCTTGCACGATGATGAGTAGTAGTCGCTGGGCAATGATTTGCACCATTTACGATATATCGCATCTTTGGGCAAGCAGTGGCGGTTAATATTTGCTTCAGGCCATGGTTCGTGGCCATAAAGTAGCAGCAGCAGTCGATACAGCACCCTTGTTTATCTAGGGTTCGAGGCATCCGATTTGATGAGCCATGAGGTCTTTGTGCCCTGTTTCGCCTTTAAGCCGCCCCCCTCCCCCCCCCCCCCCCCATCTTCCAACACAATACTCTCCCATATCACTCTCCCACACAGTCGGTCCGATAATCTAGCACTTTCTAACTAGGGCAGCCTTTTATTTGCAACCTGTTGCCACTTCCTACAACCCTGGGCCCAACCGCTTCTTTTATGTCCTCTGCCTTCTATCCAGTCTTTTGTGGTTGTTGTTGTACAACAGTTTATTCATCAGTACATACATTCTGTCAGTGCTGAAGCACTGGTCCTCCACCCATATACATGACATTGTAGATAGGTATCTCTGCAGTTACCTAGGTAGGACATATCAGTAAATTAAGATGTTTAGTGTGTTACTGGGTTTGCCATCAGGAGTAAGTTCGGTATTGTGTACTACGGTGGCGGGTTGTATAAACTGCACTGTTTTCACGGGTGGGTGGGGGGTGTCTTGTTGACCTGCTTTCCCTAACCCTTCCAAGCTGCAGCCCATTCCCGTCCAACCGTCTCAGTAGTCGCTTCGCATCACAATTTGGTGTTCTTTATCTCTCAAGCTCCCCCTGCCCTTAAACTCCTCCCTAATCCTCCATAATCCCCAATGTGTGTGCACCCCTTCCATTCTTGGTATGTCTACAACCTAGGACCACTCCCTGTATAACCAAATACTACTCCCTGTATAACCCGACACTATTTCCCGGTACTGTTTACTCTATAACTAGGTACTGCTCCCTGTTATAGCCTGATACTGCTTCCTCACAAGCCGGTACCACTTATACTGTACTACAACTCAGTATCATTTCCAGTACATCCCATTACCACTTCTTGTACAACGCGGTACCATTTTTTGTACAACCCGGAAACATATCTTGTACAACCCAGTATGACTTCCTGTACAATAGAGTAACATATCTTGTACAACCCGGTAACATCTCTTGTACAACCCGTATCACTTCTTGTACAACTTGGTACCACTTCTTTACAACCCGGTACCACTTCTTGTACAACCCGGTACCACTTCTTTACAACCCGGTAAAACTTCTTGTACAACCAGGTACCACTTCCTTGTAAAACACAGTACCAGTTCTTGTAGACCAGATACAACTTACTTACAACCCAGAACGACTTCTCGTATGGCCCTGTACACCTTATCTACAACTGGATTCAACTTGGAACCGACCCCAGTACAGCTTGGTACAACTTCCTGTATAACTTGATTCCAGTTCCTGCATTTCCAGGTACTGATTCCAATGTGGCCTGGTACCACTCCTGCATAGCTCGGTACCACTCCTTTTGTGGCCAAGTATCAATTCCAGCATGACCTGGTACCATATCCTATTGCAGGTAGTACCCCTCTGAGCATAGTCCGGAACTGCTCGCAGTACAGCCTGGTACAACTTTGGTACTGCTTCCTGTGCAACTTTATATCTGTCCCAGCATAACCTGGTAGTGGTACTATTCCCAGCAGAATTTGGTATCACTTCATTGCAACCCGGTACCACTTCATTTTAACATGCACCACTTCACTGTAAACAGGTACGACTTCACTGTAAACCAGTACCACTTCCCTGTAAACCGGTATGACTTCACTCTAAACCGGTACGACTTCACTGTAAATCGGTGCCACTTCACTCTAAACCGGTACGACGTCATTCTAACCCGGTGCAACTTCGGTGCAACTTCATTGCAACCCAGTACAACTTCATTGAAGCCCAGTACCACTTGTTCAACCCAGTATGGTTCCCAGCATGTCGTGGTACCGCTCTTCAAGTCGCGGTACGACTTCCTATGTGGCCCGGTACCGCTTCCTGCGCAACCCGGTACTGCTGCCGTTGCTCTAGGCGCGCTCACGTTATCGCCTGTTGGGGCCGGTCTCAGACAATAGATTGCGCCGCTCCATGGAGACTGCACAGGGGCAGGGGTGTGATAAGGCCGGGCCGCCCTGCCCAGATAAGCGCTGATTGGGTGGGAGGCGGGGCGTGCTTTATGACGTCACATAGCGCGTGTCCATACAGGAGGAGGGCCTGTTTCACACCGCCAGGGGGCAGTGCCTTAATTAAACTAGTCACTGCAGGCTGTTGGTATTAAACACTGCACTCTGCAATGCATACACAATCCTTCATCAAAAGGACTGGACGCAATGTCCGAATCGGTTAGAGCGCAGGCTTCCCATGCGGAGGGTTGGGAAGTCGAACCCCAGCCGAGTAGAATCGATGATTTATAAAATTGATACTTGTTGTTACCTAGCCTGGTGCTTGACATTACAAAGATAGAGAAAGTACTGGTTAACTCAGTATCTGGATAATCTGACTGGGAAATTGGCTCATGGTGCCGGTAGCCTTGTCTCCCAGTGGGGCAGCACTAAAGTCACCATGACTGCATACTGTCACATCCTGATATGCCCTTAGATGTTGCCAGGAAGAAAAACACAACAAATAAACTTTGTGAGAAGAAACTGAAGCTTAGTGCGGAATACTTTCGGCATATAGCAAGTTCTCTCTTTCCTCTGCTATGACAGCTCACGTATGTCGACCTTGGTGCCTGGCCCAATGACATCGCCCCTGGCGCCACTTTTGCTGTGTCCGGGAACCAGGCTTTGATCTAGAGAGAGGCGGGTGCTGGTCAATGAATAGTTGCTCCGCAGCTCTTGCAGCGTAGCACACAGCCCTGACTGCACCTGTTTGAGACGACGTGAACCTGTGGCCTGGTAGTTAGACACGAGAGGGGGCCGTTTGAAGTGAGGGTATGGGAGCTTGAGCAGGGAGGACGGCTGGAAGGCGAGTGACTGAGGGAGGCCGGCGGGCGGCCTTATAAGGGAAGGAGCGGGGAGGCGAGAGGCGGGGAAGGTGAGAAAGCGGCGGGCAGGGCGAGAGGGCGAGGTGGGAGAAAGCTGAGGGGAGGATGACAGGGAAGGTGAGAATGCCGGGCGGCGGCAGAGGTGGGGGGAGGGTCTCTTCCTTCCCTCGCATCAAACGCAATGCGAGCATTACGACCAATGTGTAGACCAATGGGGACCTTTCATGAGCCAATTCTCTCGCCATACACTTGGTGGCAGCACCCATTCCCGGTCCAAGTCGGCCATCATGGTTGGATAGAAGGGTGTAGGTGTGTGTGTGTGCTGGTGGTGTAGGTGTGTGGTGGGGGGGGGGGGGGTGTAGGTATGGGTGTGGTGGGGGTGTAGTTGTGTGCGTGTGTTGGGGTTGGTGTGTGGTGGGGGTGTAGGTGTGTATGGTTGAGGTGTATGTGTGTGTGGTGAGGGTGTATGTGTGTGTGGTGGGGTGTAGGTGTGTGGTGGGGGTGTAGGTGTGTGGTGGGGGTGTAAGTGTGTGATGGGGGTTTAGGTGTGTGGTGGGGGTGTAAGGGGTACTGGGGGTAGCGGTGTGGGTGAGGGGGGTATAGGTGTGTGTGGTAGGGGTTTAGGGCTGTGGTGGGGGTGTAGGTGTGTGGTGGGGGTTTAGGGATGCTAAAGATTGTGAGGTGCCGCTCTGCAAGACACCCCTACCCCACCACACACACTGTCAACCCCCACCACACACACCTACACCCCTACCACACCCATACACCCCACCACACCTATACGCCCCACCACACACACCCCACCATACCCACTCACCACACACCCCTACCACACACCTCTACATCCCCATACACCCCCACCACACACACCAACATCCTCACCACACCCCTACACACCCACCACACCAGCTTATGCCACCTACACCCCAACCATACCCACCACACCATACCCACTCACCACACACCCCTACCCCCACCGCACACTCCTAAATCCACACACACACCCACCACACACACCAAAATCCTCACTACACCTCCACCACACAAACATATGCCCCCACCACATACCACCATACATACCTACACCCCAACCACACCCACCCGACCATACACACTCACCACACATCAAAGCATACAGAGACTGGCATGGTGCGCCATCTGATGAGAGAGTCATGCAAACTGAAAGGTCCCCATTTTCTGCCACCAGGTGGCAGTTGCCACTCTGCTCTTCATGTGTGGGTTTTTCATTCGGGGGAGTGGGGGGTTAAATAATTTGTGTTGCCTAGTCCGATGGTTTTGAGTTTCTGTCATTTTCTAAGATAAATATATAAAGGGCTGTCACATTAGGTTTTTTTGGGGGAGCGTACGGCGGCGTAGGCGTGTTACGTCATATACGGCGGCGTAGGCTTCATACGCTACGCATACGCCGTCATGTGCCGGCCTATGCCGCTGTACGCCGCCATACGCTTTCTCCCGTCCGTCCGTCCAAATTTCTGTGTGCATGCTCAAAAAATCTCGACCTATGGGAGCGTATAGTTCATACGCTACTCATACGCTACTCGTACGCCGATGTACGCTCCTCGTATGCCGGTGTACGCTCCTCGTACGCTAGGGGTGCGCCGGTGTAGGTTTACTCATATGCTCAACTTGCGTCACTGGCGTATCTCTAGCGTATGTAGCGTACACATAACCTACGAGTTACATATGGGAGCGTACTCCTAGCGTATGCACAGCATATGCACAGTATATTCCAAGCGTATTCCAAGCGTATACCATAGGTCATGACATCGATCTTGACTCATACGCTACTCATACGCTCATACGCTATGCATACGTTATGCATGCGCTATGCATATGCTACGCATATGCATACGCTACGCATAGGTTCCATATGCCAATCAAAACTCTCAACAAATGTCACAGTACGCTCTCATACGCTCCTCGTATGCTCCTCATAGGTTACGCATATGCTCAAAAACACCCGATAGGTCACCAAAGGTCATGATAGGCCGGCACGCGCAGGACTTACGTAGGTTTTCAATACGCTCCCGCCATACGCCGTAATGTGACAGGGCCTTTAGGTTGATGGTTACTTTAGTTTGAATTAACTTTTATCTTAAATGGCTAACTTTTTAGATGTTTCAAGTTCAACCATGAAACCTTAATTTTGCCATGCATACCAAAACTCTGACACCATAGGCTTCTGCAGTAACAGGTTCTATTAAATTGCCTCAGTATTCCCTTCTATGTGGCAACAAATGCTTACTATGTCCACCAGTATCTAAGTTGCAGTTTGGCGCTCCTGTGTTACACTGCTATGCTCGATAATGGGTAAACAACACCTATTCATTGAATAATATCCCTTGTCAGCGCTAGAGCACTGGTCTTCACTGAAACTCGCAGTTGTAACAGTAACGGCATGCAAATCCTATTTGATACTAAAAGTATTATGCATATTATAAATGAAATATCAGCTGTAGTAGTAACTGTGTACAATGCCAGTTCAATCAACCTATCATGCATTCTGCGTAAAGAAACCTAAGAATCAATCAATCAATCGATCGGTTAATATGCATGTAGTAGTTCTCATGTTGACTTCTATCATTTATCGATTCTCATCGGTTTGCAGTCTGCAACCGGTGAGACTCTAGGGGGGGGGGGGGGGGGGGGGGCAGTGGCAGTGTAGTAGTCTGTACATGAGCCCTACTACCACGCGGTGGCAGCGGAGACTATGCCGTGCACCTACGCAGTTACACTGAACTGCGCTAGGTGCTAGCTCACCCCCCCCCCCCCCCCCCCCCCCACCCACCTATAGAGGCACAGTGGGACCTGGCGAGTTAGGGGGCGGGTCAGTTGACTGGACGCTGTGGAGAGCAGAGAGGTTTAATAAACCAAGTTGAAGCGCACTTATATCAGATATTGGCGATCTTCCGTGTGTGCGTGGCAGTGTGAGGAGGATGGCCGTCATATTGCATGGTTCTAAAGTTTTCATTAAAACATTTTTTCCTTCTTTCCTTTTTTCTAAATAAAATATATATACATATTTTCAAATAGATATATATAGTAAATATGCAAATCAGTGGATTTAATCACAACTAATAGTCTGGTATCTAGTAAATACCTACACTGACTTGCCCATAAATGTAGGTTATTATTATCTGATGGATAAGGTATGATGGTGACCTATGTCCAGCATTTCCGTGCCGTTTTGCCCTTCTCTGACTCTACACCTCTGTGAGACCTCTATTTGCTCCCTGAGAGATTGCCGCTGGTAACGTGCAAAAGCCAGCAGCACTTCAACACTTTTGCAGGCAGCTTTCATGAAATGCTCATGGACATCACTCTCACAGCAGAGAGCTAAATGGAGAGCGACAGTCAAGTAATGAAAGCAGTCTTTGTCGCATCCCGACCGACAGCATGATGATGATGTCTCTACACCTCCAGAGCCACCAACCATTATGATTTCTGTGGACTCATTACGATTTTCTGTCTTTCATTATGGCACTATGCCCATACTCTGAAACACGATGGTAAATCCATCCCCCTTTCCCACTTGGCTCATTAAATAACCATTAAATAACATTCAAATAACTTGGAAATATGTCAATTTAATGCCTGGTACACACCTACCATATACGATTCACGCACTAAAACTCGCGACTCGACCCGACCCGCTTAAAACTGAAAACGGGCCGATTCATTTTTCGAATCGCGAATCGCAATCGTAATCGGCCCGTTTTAGCCCTAAAACTGAGTTTTTAGTCACGAATCGCAATCACTAGGTGTGCACGGGGAGCGCACACCTAGCGATTTTTGTGCGTGAAACGGGCAGTTTTAGATCGTATACGGGAGGTGGGTGTGCACAAACGGTAGGTGTGTACTAGGCATTATACATCCCAAAATTAATTTTGGCAATGCTGACTGTGCAAGGATTTGTTGTTGTTTGTCACTGAAACGAAAACTGATTTTCGCCCCATCATTGGTTTGACTCTCCTGGGATTCACCACACCCCGACCTTCTGCATAGGAAGCCAGCGTTCTTTCCAATGCAGCCACCACATTCGGTGGCTCTGACCGCAGTCGCCGGTTTCAAGGCCATTGTTGCTGTAGTCCTATATTTACATGTTTACCTCAGAGTCGGCCGGGGCCACTCAGGGCGGTTTAGCGAGGTCTGGATGGTCCTCTCCAGGTGGAAATTCCCTGGATGTTGGTGTTCCAGGCTCAGTTCTGTTGCCGTGTTGGTAGTAGCAAAAAAAAGAGTAAAGCTTGTTTTATTTAATGACGCCTCTTGATTTTTATCATCGGCTATTGGACGTCAAACATATGGTCATTCTGACATATTTCATTGGAGGAAACCTGCTGCCGTCACATAGGCTACTCTTTCCGATAAGCAGCAAGGGGTATTTTATATGAACTTTCCAACAGACTGGACAGCACATACCTCAGCCTTTGAACCATTTGTAGACCACTGATTGGAACGGAAAACTGCCGAAGCTGCAAATGAGTCCACTGAGCAGGATCGATCGGATGACCGACACCTTCACAGGTAGACACTCTACCACCTGAGCTACATCCCGCTCCTGTGTTGGCAGTAGCAATACAGGCATATTGAAATGCACAGCACATCACTGCTCTAATAGTCAACAGTGCCAGTAGTTCCACTTCCCTGACCTGTCTATGCTGCTTTGTGTGTGAGATGACTTTGACCTTGCCCTTGCCCCTTGCCCTGTCCTGTGCCCGGTGTGGTTCTACACTACACTACCAATCTGGGCTGGTGACGTCATGGAACATGGCCTCCTGGGCCCAAAAAGCCATGAATTACGCCACAGGAGGGATATGAATGGGGTAGGGGGAAGGGGTGGGTGGGGGGGGGGGTAGTATGAGTGCAGTCACAAGGGCTTTTCGTTGTCAGAGTGGGTGCTTAGGGAGGGAGGGGGGGGGGGTGAGAAGGGAAGGGATCACAACAGGCATCAGCAGGGCTGTGATATCATGCTGCTGTCTAGTTCAGATAATTAAAATATTGTGGGAGAGGTGGATGGGTGGGTGGGTGGAGGTGGAAGAGTTGACTGGGCCAGTGTTTGCTTCGAAATCGGGTGATGGGATTTTTGTTAGTTGAACACGAACCAGGTTTCTACAACTGCGGCTAATTAGTTAGCTCACGTTACCAGTGGAAAACGGAAGCGCATGTAGCAGCATGCGGATACCCAACACCCATCCTCGTCTGGCATCTTTAAATACCAGTCTGCTTCGTAACCATGGTGACGGTTTCCTTACATGCTTTGTAGCCTTTTGGATATATGTTTTTGAGTTAGCTGCGTCTTTGTAGTTTCAAGATAATGCCGAAAGGCCTCCATTAAATGTATTTGTATTTGAATATGGCTTATCCAAAAACCGAAAACTATGTCTTATCACGGATGTTTTCTGTGCTTCATGTCGCTTATATCCAAACCCCAAACTTGGCGTATGCTTTATATAAAGTCCTACGGTAAATTTCATGAGAAAACATGCAGACTGGGCTGAGTCATGTTTTATTGATCTCTGTCAAAGTGATCTATTCGCCTTACCTACAAAAGGAAAAAAACAGTGGGAATGCGAGGAGCACGGTTGGATTTTAGTGTCCCGGACACTCGCAGGTGGCGCCCTGGCTGCGCCGATTCGCATCATTGAACCCAGGGTAGGAGCGCGACTCCCACTAGCTTGGGTAGAAACATGTAATATATACAATTCAAACAATTAACGAACCCGATATCAAGGTGGGTGCGCGACTCCGGATAACTTAATTAATAAATATAATAATAAATACAATTGAATCCTCCGTTGGTTTATAACACCATAATAGATTATACTTTATAATTATAGTGGAAGTTTTCCCTTCTTGAATGTGGCTTATCTGTAGACCCCAAACTCGGGGTGTGTCTTATTGCATATGTTTTCTGTGCCTTAATGTGGCTTATCTGTAAAACCCAAAGTTAGTGTATATCTTAGCGAATGTTTTTGATCGTGAATGTTGCTTATCTGAAAACAGCAAAATCGGGGTATGTCTTATAGCAGAGGTTTTCTATGCTTTAATGTGGCTTATCTGTCAAACCCAAAGTTAGTGTATATCTTAGCGAATGTTTTTGGTCATGAATGTTGCTTATCTGAAAACAGCAAACTCGGGGTATGTCTTATAGCAGAGGTTTTCTATGCTTTAATTTGGCTTATCTGCAAATCCCAAACTCTGTGTATATCTTATAGCAGATGTTTTCTGTTCCTGAATGTTACTTATCTGAAGACCGCAAACTCTTGGGTATGTCTTATACTTCATAGCGAAGGTTTTTCTGTACTTAAATGCATCTTATATGAAAATACCAAATTCCGCCTCCGTCTTAGAATGGCGGTCACCTTCTTGTGGAGTTATTATATTAGTAATAAAAAAAAAATGTAATTGTTAAATGTAATCAAAACGGTAACGACAACAAAATGGAAAAGCAACTACAACATTTGCGAGTTATCTCCGAACATTGCCCGGTGTTTCGGTACCCGTTGTGATAGCAACAGACGGACGCTGGTGCGCCGAACGCCGACTGGTCCAGCACGGCGGTTGTTACGTCACGGGCGTCTCGCGAGACCTGGCGGAGGCGGGTGGCATCTGGTGGTGATGTCATGCGCGTCGCGGTTCAAGAGCGGGGCCGGCTGTTGCTGATCTATGTGAGGTGCCTGGCGCGCAGCGGGGTGGTCAATAATGCACCGGCACCCTTAGATTGTCGTCTGCTCTGACGGAACTGACTGCTCTCAGCAAGGCGGGGCCCACAAGACAGCAGACATGTTGTTGCTTCTGTTGGTGTAGCTTCACTAGAAGTGTAGTCTGCGCATTCAGTGATATGTACATTCTGTAGTGGTTCGTTCGATCTCCTGATGGGCGCTCATGGAACTCAAACTATGCCGGAAGTATCCGAGCATATGACATTTAGTTATATCAAATGGCATTTAGTTATAGCAGATGTCATTTAGTTATATCAGATGACATTTAGTTATAGCAGATGACATTTAGTTATAGCAGACAGCATTTAGTTGTTGCAGACATTTAAATATATCATGCATTTAGTTATAGCAGATAACATTTAGCTATAGCATTTAGTTTCAGCATGTTACAGTTGCGGCAATCAACTCATATGCCTTAAGGGGCTGTCACATTAGGGTTTTTTGCGGGAGCGTATGGCGGCGTAGGCGCGTTACGTCATATACGTCGGCATACGCTACGCATACGCTACTCATATGCCGCCAGATGCCGGCTTATGTGAAGCGTATGAGGCATACGCCGCCATACGCTTTCATAAATCCGTCCGTCCAAATTTTGTTGTGCATGCTCAAAAAAACTCGACCTATGAGGGTGTATGGCCCATACTGTCAAAAAATGTCACAGCACGCTCCCATACGCTCCTCATACGCTCCTCGTACGCTCCTCGTACGCTCCTCGTAGGTTCCACATACGCTCAAAACCACCCGAAAGGTCACCAAATGTCATCATAGGCCGGCACGTGCAGGACCTACGTAGGTTTTCAATATGCTCCCGCCATACGCCGTAATGTGACAGGGCCTTTACAGTGGAGAACATATAATTACAGTAGGCAATATATAACCAATATGGGACATTTATTTAGTTGTGATATGCAAAGTATAGTTTCTCTGACATTTAGTTACCTCAGACGACATTCGTTTATAGCAGATAGCATTTAGTGGCAATTGACATTCATGGTACTCCAATGAATGATATTTAGTTACAACAGATTAGATTTGGTTGCATAGACTACATTTAGTTACATAACAGGCAACATTTACTTACAGCATACACTTTGTTACAGCAAACATTTACCTATAGCTGACATTTATAACTTTACAGCAGAAAAATAGTTGCAGCAGCCATTTAATTACAGCAGACGATATCTTATTGCAGCAGATGATATCTCATTGTAGCAGATGCTAGTTCATTGCATCAGATAATATCTCATTGCAGCAGATGATACCTTATTGCAGCAGACGATATCTCATTGCAGCAGAAAACATTTGGTTACACGTGACGATATTTACCTACAGCAGACAAACTCTGCGCCTTCTTGCACTCCCACGCTCTTTAAGCTTCACATGTGAGAGCGGTGACGTCATAGTGAATGGCAGTTTGATTATGGCGACGCCAGCTTAATGGTCATCCACTGGTGACGTGGGGGGTTAATGCTGGTGCAGGCGTCGTAGCTGGTTGATTGTTGTACTGAGGCAGGAGTATGCACGTGGTGGTGCTGCTGGCGCGTTGCTAAGCAATTTGGTGTTGGTGGTTCTAAGCTGATCAATTCTGAGAGGGTTCTACTTAATCAGTTAATGGGAAACTTACACAAAGGATTCAAGCTATATTGAATCCACGGCTTCTTTTAGATCTCTGTGGGGAATGTGGAGGATGCCGCATGAATGCATTAATGTAGTCCTGTAGCAGGATGCTCCCTGCATTAGTGCATTCCTGTAGCAAGACGTCACCTGTGTTGTTAGTGCATCCCTGTAGTAGGATGCCCCTACGTTTATACAGGCAGTATTTCTTTTACATTAAAAACATTCTGTTTATTATTTTTAATTACTTTTTAAAAGTTTAAAAGAAAATAAACCAGACATTAAACATGCAATATACGAAATTACTGTCTGGAGCTCTAGAAGCGTTTGCAAAGTAAGTGGCAAAGCTAATGCAATGATGAACTACTAAGTGACGCTGTGAATGGGTTAATGTCATGGTGAATGGGTTAATGCATTAGGGAAGTGATAAGTGGCGCTGTGAATGGGTTAATGTAGTGGTGAAATGATAGGTGGCGCTGTGAATTGGTTAATGCAGTGGTGAAATGATAAGTGGTGCTATGAATGGGTTAATATTCTATGGCTTTTCGTTTCAAGAAGTTGTATGATAGTGTGAGATTATAACTGTTTTGAATGTATGCACACACAGCATACACAACTGAAAGGTTAGATTGTCTACTTCTCACACAAATAGTTGTGGGGCCGATTCCCACCTGAATCAAACCAAAGATTTAAAAAGCAGTGGTAGCCGAGCGCTCGGCATTAATAGGATATGGCAAGGACTGTGTGGCTCAGTGTCTGCATAATATGACAGTACTTCATACCCCATTCACACGAGGCCTTTGTTCACTTACGATCGGTTAGCGATGACCATACATCCTCCTTACGACCACCATACGTGCTCCTTACATCCCGGAGGCACGATATCGCCGGCCACTCGCGACCATTTTGGTCGTAAGGAGGTTGCAGGAGCTGCACTTGCGACCAGTGCGGTCGATGCAGGGTCACCATTGGTTGGCAACCTGGCGGCGAGCAGTCGCCGACTCGGCAACCAATCCCCCTAAACATCGGCAACCGCTTGGTGACCACCGCGCCAGGAACATCAGAATGTTTTTCGGTGACCGCTCGGCAACTGGTCACCGACCAACCTCCCTAAACATCGTCGAGCGGTCTCCGACCACATTTTTGTATCAATGTAGCAAGTGGGTCGCTGGGAGCTCGGCGACATTTGGTTGTATGGCAGTCGGAGGTGACCGCTAGCCGTCATGTGACTGGGGTATCAGGAATTTCAAAAAGCATTCTGATGTTGAATACTTGCAAATGTATTCGGTGTGTTGTATTTTGTGCAATGGAAATAATTTTTATGTGTACACGGAAATGCTGAACATCATAGGCTTGCATGACTTGCAGCAGTGACAGGTTCTATTAAAATGACATAATATTTGTACTATGCAGCACATCATGTAAGTTGGGCATGTAGACTCAAATTTAAGCAAGTGCTTTGGTTTTGAATATGTTATGCTTTTGTTGGATTATGCAATTTATACAGCCACAACACATTTATATTTTTATTTGTAAGTTTATTTACTGTTTAGGACTGATTTGTTTTGTTTACACATTACTATTGATGTTCTCTCTATTGTGTTGAAATGATATGAGTTGGCAGGGGTGCCAAGGCGGGCAATGAGGCTGTGCAGCCATTGCTGTTTCGCGATTTGTCTTGTTTCTGGTGGCTTTCTGGGTAATTGCATCACACAGCAAAGCACCAATCATCTGCTGCATACGGCTGGATCACTGTGTCTGGTAGTGTCACAATCCATGTACCTTACTTTGGTTAAAGGCCTAACTTCTAGTGCAACGACCATGTACCATACTTCAGTTAAAGGCCTAACTGGTAGTGCCACAATCCATGTACTATACTTCAGTTAAAGGCCTAACTGGTAGTGCCATGATCCATATACCATACTTCAGTTAAATACCTAACTGGTAGTGCCACGATCCATGTACCATACTTCAGTTAAAGGCCTAACTGGTAGTGCCACGATCCATTTACCATACTTCAGTTAAAGGCCTAACTGGTAGTGCCACGATGCATGTACCATACTTCAGTTAAAGGCCTAACTGGTAGTGCCACGATGCATGTACCATACTTCAGTTAAAGGCCTAAGTGGTAGTGGTACGATCCATGTACCATACTTCAGTTAAAGGCCTAACTGCTAGTGCCACGATCCATGTACCATACTTCAGTTAAAGGCCTAAGTGGTACTGCTATTGTCACAGTCCATATACCATACTTCAGGTAAAGACATAGCTGGTAGTTTGACGATCCTTGTACCATACTTCAGTTAAAGACCTAACTGGTGGTGCCATGATCCATGTACCATACTTCAGTTAAAGACATAACTGGTAGTGTGATGATCCTTGTACCATACTTCAGTTACAGACATAACTGGTATTGTGACGATCCTTGTACCATATTTCAGTTAAAGACATAACTGGTAGTGCCACAATCCATGTACCATATTTCAGTTAACGGTCTAACTTGCAGTGCTGCTGCGATGCGTGTACCATACTTCTTTGGTTAAAGTCGCAAGTCGATATGCGCGTGGTCTGTCCACATGACCCCAATCACGTGCAAGCTAGGCTGGAGTTGCCTCCTTAATCCAGTGTCATCAGCATCTACTGTGAGTGTGAGCATCTTCATTATTGATTTCTATTACTGGTCACGGCAGCAATGTAGTAGATCTGTGTGTTGGTGAGAATAGTCTTGGCTCTCATGGAAATGAGGCTGGTAGCTTTTTACTCGCTAGCTGCAGTGTCATAGGACCTGACTCGATATGTTGATAAAAAGAAAGTTTTGCCAGTGATTCTTGCTGATTTGTAGAATACGGGACATGGAGCAGTGAATATTGGAAGCACCCTTGCAATGTATGTATGAACAGGCGGCAAAAAAGCTTGGTTGCAAGAGAGCAAGCATGTATAAGCGCAGACAAGGTCATGTCCGTGTCCAGATAAACTGAGGCAAATTTTATGGATGTGGGTACTTGTTTGTGAATAGCTTAGCGCGTTTGTGACATGTCGCAATGTGACTGGAATAGTACACAATGTTTGGGGCAGGTCTCAGTCAGTAGTATAGGACACAGTGTTTTGGAGCAGGTCTCAGTACATCATGTAGGAGATGTTGTTTGGGGCATGTCTCAGTAGGTAGTGTAGGACACAGTGTTTGGGGCAGCTCTCAGTGATTAGAATAGGATGTGGTGTTTGGGGCAGGTCTCAGTAATTCGAATAGGATGCAGTGTTTGGGGCAGGTACCAGTCAGTAGTATAGGAAACAGTGTTTCGGGCAGGTCTCAGCAGGTAGTATAGGATACAGTGTTTGGGGCATGTCTCAGTCAGCAGTATATGATACAGTGTTTGGGGCAGGTCTCAGTCAGTGGTATAGGGTACAGTGTTTGGAGTGAAACATGATGGCAGCTTCACGTGATTGCTTACCATTTATGCTAATTTAGTCATGTATGTTGTGGTTGAACTATTTATGGTGTTTACATTCACAGACTGTCCATTATTCTGCTGTCCCTCATGCGGCTCTGTCCACTCTTCGGGCTTCTTCACTCACTGACCTTCCAGTGAGGTGTGAGTAGCTTATTCAAAGTGCCTTGCCTGCCCCTCTCATCGCCATCTTGTTATCAGTAATGGGATTGGGGCAAGCAATTGAGCGGTGGTAAGACTTTCCCCCCCTCCTTTTTCATCATTGCTCATATCTGTCTGCCATGCTTTACTGCAAGCACTATGGCGTGTCGTATTTATCATGCACAGTTTTGTGGTCATTTTGTTTGTGGGAGTTATACATCCTAGCAACATCTAAGGTTATATGAGGATGGATACTGACTTGTAGCAATACTCCCTAATGGTGAATTTACAGCGCTGCCCCAATGTGAGGGCTCTGGCACCATAACCTGATATCCCATTCAGTCACATTATCCTCATACTGAGCAAGTCAATCCTTGTGCTATCCTATTAATCCCAGGTCCTAGTAGCAACAAGTGTTAATTTTGTATGTCATTGGTTTAACTCAGTTGGGGTTCGAACCCATGACCTCGCATGGAAAGCAAGCCAGCCAGTGCGTTCTTACCAATTTGGGGTGGCTATTTTGGTTTAGCAAACGTTTAGCAGCATTTGAGATGTGGACTTATCGAAGGATGATGAAAATATCATGGACAAAGAAGATCACCAACAAAGAAGTTCTCAGAAAAATTAAAAATAAGAAAAGCTTGTTTGCCACTATACAGACAAAGAAACTTATTTATTTTGGCCACATCATTCGTCAGAGTTCAATATACCGTACATTGTTGGAAGGGAAGGTGAATGGCAGCAGAGGGAGAGGGAGACAAGAACATCATGGTTTACAAATATTTCACAGTGGACAGGCTTGAATTATTCACAGTCTATCAGAACAGCACAACATCGGGACAAGTGGAGAACCATTGCATCCAACCCTCGACTAGAGGATGGAACTATTGATTGATTGATTTTGGTTTAGTGTGTGGTTTGTGTATGGTGGGTGAGGGTTATGGTGCAACAGAACACTGATAGCTGCACTGACATGACCCGCCATCTTGGGTGCCGCTTGTGGAAGCTTCCTACGATGCGCCTAGCCAGCCAGCGCTCTTACAGATTTGGGGTGGCCATTTTGGATTAGTGTGTGGGTTATGTACGGGGAAGGGTTATGGTGCAACACAACGCTGATAGCTGCGCTGACATCACACACCACCCTGGAAGCTTGTGGAAGATTCCTACGATGCGCAAGTTTTGCACTGCTGAGTTTTCTTCCTGTTTAAATCAATTCTTCAGATGTCTGAAAATAATGTATCGCTTCCTGGTTGCTTATTTGTGTTCGGACGGACTGCAATGCTGACTCCTGTTCATAACCGGTGCTGGTTCCTGCTGATCACCAGGGCTCGTTGGTTATTTTCAGGCGAACACATTCAGAACACACAGTGTTGGTATTTCGGATGTGGGAATCGACCAACTGCTATCCGGTTTTATTTGGTACTTTGTTTTTCTTGCATGTTATAAAAAGTGTAACATGAAGAATTGGTAAGCAGTAACCAGCCATATGAATGTCGCGAAATCTTGGAATAAAAATGTCTAGGTTTGTTGAAATAACAAAGTAACAGTTCCTTCGGTTGTAAATTACCGCCTTGAGCCGGAATTAGCTGGGATTGCTTTGCCTCAGTGGTTAAACCATTGGTAGCCGAGATCTCCCAGCTTGGACTAATCATTGTTTAATTAGATCAGTACCACCTAGAATCTGGGGTCATCCAAACTTTTTAACATGATCGTACTTGGCCTACAAGGGGGGTGGGGTAGACTTTGATGGTTTAATAAAATATTGATATAAAATATACCACCGTCATGGTCATGATAAAATGTCTATGTGACTATGTGGTGCTGGGGGGGGGGGGGCGGATGTCCGGAAAAGTTGTACTCTTTGTACAACCGTTAGCATATTAAAAGCTCTGAATGGTACCTTATAATAATGTTCGACTGGATGTTGGTGTAAATAGTAGGGAAACTGGTCACTGATGTGGTCTCACATAACTCAGGCATGTCATTTGTCCAGTTTTACCAAAATCTTCTCCTTTTTTTTCTGGCCGCCGGAACCGGAATTCCGGGGTTCTTTTAATTCTGTTTTTTTCTGGCCGCCGAAACACCTGAAATACACTATTTGCATCCCTCTCGCGACTCAGTGGGATGCTGTATCCCCCCACGATAACCTACAAAATATTTAAGGTTTTTTTCCTGCACCCAATCACACCTGCGTGAAATAGTGGACGAAGTGGTGCTATCTTGTTTCCACATTATCCATGCCCCTGTTGCCCCGCGGCAGTTAACCGTGCACCGAACCACATGTTTCCATGGTAACAACAGGAGATATGGAACGTGCTGTGACTTTCAGGACACACATCATCAAATATAGATTCGATCCGAATGGCGGTCAGCCGGCACAAGTGGGTATGGGCTAGTGTAGACATGTGTGTGCACTGATTGTAAGTCAAACAGAGGGCAGGCTGTTCGTTGTAGTGTGTCCACAGTGGGCACCAAGTGGTGGGTGGGCTGTTCATTGTATGTGTGTACACAGTGGGCACCAAGTGGTGGGTGGGCTGTTCATTGTATGTATACACAGTGGACACCAAGTGGTGGGTGGGCTGTTCATTGTATGTGTACACAGTGGACACCAAGTGGTGGGAGGGCTGTTCATTGTATGTGTGTACACAGTGGGCACCAAGTGGTGGGTGGGCTGTTCATTGTATGTATACACAGTGGACACCAAGTGGTGGGTGTGTTGTTCACTGTATGTGTACACAGTGGACACCAAGTGGTGGGTAGGCTGTTCATTTTAGTGTATGCACAGGCACAAAATGGTGGACACACTCATTGTAGATAAGTCTGTGCTGACATTAAACATGAAGCACTCATCAAAGATGCCGTTACCGACAATAGATCCTAATTTACCTAATTGACTATTTAATTGTTGGCTGCCACTTGTAACCGCTAAGCTACCCAGACAGCACCACATCACAGAATCCAATTCCCTTTGCTCACCGTAAGACAAGGCAGCCTCACTCTCACCCACATCAGACCTGTGTGACTCAGAAAGACCCAGTCTCATGTCCCTCAACCCCAGCCATTAGGTGTGCACAAGTCAATGGTCTTGAGGTTATGTTATTTAAATATATAAATATATACATTAGGTTGACTGTTATAATTAAAATTACTTTACTTTGGAATCACTTGTTTTATATATAAATGGTAAACCTTGGAATTTTTCGAAATGAAAACTTGAAAAATAATTTAGGTGCACTGAAATACTGGATATCATAAAGTTATTTAATTTTTTTTTTTTAGTAGTAATAGGTTATATTAAATTGACTTAATGGTACTTCTGTGCAACAATACATCTTTACTAAGTGCGCCAGTATCTACGGTGAATATACAGGATCAGATCTAGGCAAATTCTTTGATTTCTAAAATGGCTTTATTGGAATAAGCAACTTTTAAGATCTCCCTGTTTTTACGATTTTTTAACGAATGAAAAAGCCTACATCTCCTCATAGTCATAGGCTGACATTCCATATGGCTCCAGTACCCCACATACTGACAGCCCCTCATACACTGACAACCCTTCATGGGCTGTCGGCCCCTCATAGGCTGCCACCTCTTCATACGCTGATGATACACTGACAGCCCTTCATAGGTTGGGAGCCCCTCATATGTTGACAGTCCCTCATACACCACCAGAGAATCGCAGGAAAATTATCGGAATTTAGATTTCTGCTTTTTATTTTTTTAACGGTGTGGCCTTCCTCTTTACAACCTGGTTCTGTTCCTAAGCTGAGAAAGTTAGTTATTCAGCAGTTGCGAAAAGCGAAAGCTGTACAAGAATGAATTCAATGCAGCCATCAGCAACATGTAGAGTCTGCATTCAGAGATGAATAGGCTGCGAATGGCAATGATGGGGAAGGAGACAACCCAGCTCACCTAATCAAAGAGTTGATGTCAGGTTAAAGAATCGCCATCTTCTTTCATTCGCATCGCTCACTTATCTCCCTCCCCCCCCCCCCCGGGCCCCCCACTTCCTCCCTCCTCCAGCCATCACCACACCTGCTAAAAAGGACCCTGCCAGTGTAGTCCGAAGAACTATCTGTCGCTTCTGTGTTGTGCCGTCCCATTAATTTATGATGCATTCCTTTTTGGTGCATCAGCTGGAAGATTGCCCCTGGGGGGTGGGGGTCTGTAGGAGTATTCGGTATGGGTAGTGTCTCCGACCTGCCTTATTCTACATACGTGGCCACTCTTAGCATGCTTTTTTGCTGAACATATCAAGTGTCAGTACCCACTGACACTCAAACATATTTTACAGAAGTGTTGGATTTTATGGTCTTTCGCCAACAATTTTACGAACAACATGCATGACCTTCTTACAAATGTAAAACAAGAAATTGTAGCCTTCCTTGATACAACTAGGCCTCTTGTAAATTAAAAAAAATATACCATTGCATTTTAACTTAGATTTTGTCATCCTTTGCCACAAATTGTACTGATGATTGTAAGCTGGATTGTATAACTATAACTATCAGTTGACACAAATTTGATAATTGATTGTGAGTAATTTATTCTGAATAAAATTGATGGTTAAATAACGATATGACAGAATCAAATGTTAGCACTTCTCACCGTGAATATGGCCTTTGCTACAGGCATGTAATAAATCACCATTGTAGTAGTCTGAACATGGCCATTACACCATCAACGAATCAACTATTCTAAATAAGTAAATTTTATTTGTTAAATTAATCAATCAATTAAAGTGATGGAATTGGATAATTGAAGCCTGGTGTTTGACAGGAAGTGCTCAAGATTACTTCTCAGAAATGTGGCCAAGCTCTTATTTATGTGTGAAATAAGCCAATGCTTAGACATTAGATTGTAAGATGTATACACTCTTAGAAGTTGTGATAACTCTTATTGTCAGTTTCAGAGTTAACTGACTGTTTAGAAGTTGGGACTGCTCTTGTTATTATAGTTTCAGGGTTAACTGGCTGTTTAGAAGTTGTGATCGCTCTCGTTATCGCAGTTTTCAGGGTTAACCGACTGATTAGAAGTTGTGACAGTTCTTATTGTAATAGTCTCAGGGTAAACTGACTGTTTAGAAGTTGTGACAGCTCTTATCGTGGTTTTATCTTTTAGTAAGACTTCACCACAGAGGATGGTGGCAATATAAACATCACTGTAAAACTCCACCCAGCCAATTGTACAATGTTATTGACGTAGCCCTTCAGCCAGGTAAGCGACACCGATGTGTGCTGCCATACGATTGGCTCTCCCTGATTAGAAATTACCCGTATATTGACTGAGACAATGATACTGTGCATCAACTGCAGCTTCTTACTATCACTCAACCCGACGTCTAAGTGTAACTTGGTAGATATTATTTCCTATCCCGCCACAACTGGAGATTACTGTAGTGATTATATGCCGGTGAAGGTCATTTGAAGGTTAAGACCAACACGGCTTCTTTGTTATGGATGACCTGCGACCTGCATCTATGTACTTTAGTAATTAAAATTCCTGGAGGTAGCCAGTTAATTCTCTGAGTGTAAAGAGATAAAGAGGTGCCTAGAAGTGAGTGGGGCCATTGTCAGGCCGATTGCTTGTTGGCAGGTGCTGGTTGCTGCTGTCAGGCCGAGTGCTTGTTGGCCAGTGCTGGTTGCTGCTGGTAGGCCAAGTACCTGTTGGCAGTGATGTTTGCCGTTGTCAGGCTGAGTGCTTGTTGGCAATGCTGGTTGCCACTGTCAGGCCCAGTGCTTGTTGGCAATGCTGGTTGCCACTTTTGGCTGTCAGGCCTAGCGCTTGTTAGGTTAGTGCTTGTTGGCTGAGGGCTTGTTGGCAGGTGCTGGTTGCCGCAGTCAGGCAGAGTGCTTGTTGGCAAGTGCTGCTTGCTGCTGTTAGACCAAGTACCTGTTGGCAGGTGCTGGTTGCCACTGTCAGGCCGAGTGCTTGTTGGCAGTGGTGTTTCTGACTGTCAGGCAGAGTTCTTTTTGGAAGGGGTGGTTGCCGCTGTCAGGCAGAGTGCTTGTTGGCAAGTGCTTGTTGCTGCTGTTAGACCAAGTACCTGTTGGCAGGTGCTGGTTGTCGCTGTCAGGCCGAGTGCTTGTTGGAAGTGGTGGTTCCCACTGTCAGGCAAAGTGCTTGTTGGAAGTGGTGGTTGTCGCTGTCAGGCAGAGTGCTTGTTGGAAGTGGTGGTTCCCACTGTCAGGCAGAGTGCTTGGTGGAAGTGGTGGTTGCTGCTGTCAGGCCGAGTGCTTGTTGGCAGTGCTGGTTGCCGCTGTCAGGCCGAGTGCTTGTTGGCAGTGCTGGTTGCCGCTGTCAGGCCGAGTGCTTGTTGGCAGTGCTGGTTGCCGCTTGGCTATCATGCCGAGTGCTTGCCTTCTCGCAATCCTATATTGACTAGGCGCATCTGTGGCGGGAGGCGGTAATTAGCGGCTGAGTAATCTGATTGTGGATTGGGTGACCGCCGCTGGCCGGTTGGGCTGGCGTTGCTTGGCGTGAAAAGGAGCTGCGGGTGAAGGAGGGAGGGGCAGGGCCGGGGGAAGACGACGAGTGCCCGGCTTTGCAGACGCCCGGCGCCCTGGAGCAAGATGGCGGGTGAGGGTCGAGTGGCGCCTCAGCTGAGCCAGCCCAGTTCTACACGCCTGTGTGTTGGGGTTCCCTACACACCAATATCTAGAAGACCGGACACATTAGCTGAATCGCTAGAGCTCAGGCTTCCCATGCGGAAGGTCTGGAGTTTGATTCCCGGTCTAGTCAAACCAATGACTTACAAAATTGATAGTTGTCGCTATCTAGCCTGGCACTCTGCATTACTAGGATAGGGCAAGGACTGGTTAGCTCATTATCAGGAAAATGTGATCGAGTGGGAAATTGGGTCAATTTGCCAATGGCCTGGTATCTCAGTGAGGCAGCACTATAAAGTCGCCATGAGTGCACTGTCACAAGTCAGTACCGATCCTGATATGACCTTAGATGTTTCCAGGACATAACACTCATACAAACAAACCATGTCTAGAGTCAAGGTAACATTCTTTCATGGAGTCCTGCCCCCCCCCCCCCCCTCAGCACGCACTCATGGGGCACAAGGCACGTATGCAAGGTACACACACACCAGGGCAGTACACACAGGACACACACGGGACAGAGAACACAAACACATACACACACAGGGTACACACGTTGGAAACAGCTACCAGAGATATTACTGGGCGCGGTGGCCGAATCGGTAGAGCGCGGGCCTCGCGTGCGGAAGATCAGGAATTTGCGAGTTCGGTTCCCGGTCGAGTCAAACCAATGACTTAAAAATTTATACTTGTCGCTTCCTAGCCTGTCGCTCGACATGAATAAGATAGGGCAAGGACTGGTTTAGCTCAGTGTCAGGATAATGTGACTGAGTGGGATATCGGGTCATGGTGCTGGCGGCCTGATTTCCCAGTGGGGCAGCAGTATAAAATCACCATGAGTGCATACTGTAACAAGTCGGTACCCATCCTGATATGACCTTAGATGTTGCTAGGATGCAAAACAACAACAAACAATCAACAAACAACAAACAAATAAACAACCAGAGACATCAAGCACACGGGGAACAGACATACAGGGGCGGGGGTGGGGGTGGAGCGGCTTGTCTCGCCCGCTGCACTTGCATCCTGCATCCTGCCGCCCGCCGCCCGCCGCCCGCCGCCCGCCGCCCGCCGCCCGCCGCATGGCCCGCGTGTAACTGCAGTATGGCGGTTCATTAATTGTAACACAACCCCCACTGTTAGGGTCTTGTTCTCTGCGCGATGTGTACCTAACGCACACTGCCCGCCTCTGCCCGCCTCACCTCGCCCCGCTCCATCCATCCATCCATCCTGCCCCGCATCCCCGTTCCCCGCATCCCCGCTCCAAGACCAGCCCACTGTGGGCTGTAATCTGCTTTGCTACACACACATGCGCGCGCACACACACACACACAGGCGCGTGATTCCGCTGTTGAAAGCTGAATGCTGCATGCTGGTTTCCAGCCACCACTGGTTCATGTATGTCACAGGGCACACTCGCACTCAGACACATACACACAAACACTCACTCTCACACACACTCACACACACACACACACACTCACACACACGGCGCCTCGTACCCTGCACACAAATCAATACCGTTTGTGCATCGCTACCCCGGGTTAGTATTGTCTCCCGGGTCTATTTATAGCTTCTGCACCGTAAACCCCTCTGTAAATAGCATTTAGTCTGCTCGCATCCATCAGAGTTATGTGCTTTACTGGCCCACACTTATTACAAATGGGTTCGAACCCTGGTCGTGTCAAACCGATGACTTTAAAATTGATACTTGTCGCTTCCTAGCAAGGCGCTCAGCATTATTAGGATAGGGCAAGGACTGGTTGGCTCAGTGTCAGGATAATGTGACTGAGTGGGATATCAGGTCATGGTGCTGGTGGCCTGGTCTCCCAGTGGGGCAGCACTATAAAGTCGCCATGAGTGTGCACTGTCACAAGTCGGTACCCTTCCTGATATGACCTTAGATGTTGCTAGGACGTAAAACAACAAACAACTTATCACAAACACACACACACACATATTATATATAACACTTACACATTTGTAGTATGATGAAGTAAGCCACTTAGTTATCCATTTTACCACAATCGCCTTGTGTTAATCTAACCCTGTTTAACCTGAAAATCTCGCTATCCGACCATAACATCCATAGGCCAGGTTTCTGGAATTCGCTAATCGCTAATTAATGGAGTATGGTTTAAATTATTTATCCGACCATCTCGCAAAGAGCTAACCAGTGTGGATTAACAAAGTTTGACTGTAATCTATGTTGAGAATAAACCATATTGGTCCTTAGTATCTACTGCCTGCTGTCCCATGTCCATTACTGGGCCATGAGTGATGCCATGCAGAGCAGCTTGAGGTTACACACACACACACGCACGCACACACACACACACACACACACACACACACACACACAGGCCCAACCCCCTCCTAATACAGAGACCAAGTAGACTAGTTGTAGGTTACACACACACACACTACCCCATGTCCATTACTGGGCCATGAGTGATGCCATGCAGAGCAGCTTGAGGTTACACACACACACGCACACACACACACACACAGGCCCAACCCCCTCCTAATACAGAGACCAAGTAGACTAGTTGTAGGTTACACACACACACACTACCCCATGTCCATTACTGGTCCATGAGTGATGCCATGCAGAGCAGCTTGAGGTTACACACACGCACGCACACACACACACACACACACAGGCCCAACCCCCTCCTAATACAGAGACCAAGTAGACTAGTTGTAGGTTACACACACACACTATCCCATGTCCATTACTGGGCCATGAGTGATGCCATGCAGAGCAGCTTGAGGTTACCCACGCACGCACACACACACACACACACACACACACACACACACACACACACAGGCCCAACCCAATCATACTACAGAGTCCAAGTAGGTTTGTCGTATGTTACACAAACGCACACGCACAGATTGAGTTTGCCGAAGTGACCGACCAGGCCTTCCAGCGCCTTGTCTGGCCAGTCTTTAGTTGCCAACAGGCGATGCCAGGCTTCAGCGCCTGTGCAGTACAGGAGCAGGGCATTGTGGGTGAAAGCCCACTGTCGGCATGACTGCAGGGTTGACAATGGAGAGGTCTGCCAGGGATACCAGAATGGGCCTCAGCTTGCATTGTCAGTGTAACCGGAGCATGGTTCAGAAGCAATGCGCTTCACTCTGGAGACTGGCCAGTGTGTGCTGATGTGGTCTGGTATACTGCTCGCAGTCAAAAAGAAGCGCTCTGATTGGCTGAAACCACTGAATACGGCGGCCATTTTCTAGGCGCTTTTTGTCTCCTATCTGAAAAGGGAGACCTCGGAGACGCACCCTGATCGGAAATAAGCCAAAAAGCATCACGGAGACGTCTCGGAGATGGACCCTGAATGCGGCCCTGGTATAGGGTATTGTGGTGGTAATTGTAGTTGGTACATATAGCTGTTGGTATGTCTGGTAGAAGAGTTGTCTACACTGTGAGGCATACTGTGCTAGGTAGCACTGTGCTGTTGCACAGTTTTTATTACGACACCAATGCCGAACAGGGTCCTTTTGGGTGCCATATGAGGTCTATGTATGTGCTGTATTGTCACCATGTCTTTTTAACCTGTACACAGAGATGATTTTCAGACACATTGAAGATTGCAAGGGAGTGACAATAGGTGGCATGAACGTCAACAATCTTAGATATGCCGATGACAGTGTAATACTAGCAGACTGAGAAAAACCTACAAGATATTGTGAATAGAATCAATAAAGCTGGAATACTATTCAACATGAAGATGAATGCCAGGAAGACCAAAACAATGGTTATAAGTAAATTGACAGATAAACCAAATATCAATATAACCATAGATGGCACAAACATAGAACAAGTATGCCAAATTCAATTATCTCGGACAAAAGATTACAAATGATGGGAGATGTGAGGAAGAAATTAAGAGAAGGATAACAATAGCCCGAACAACATTCTCCAAAATGTATAGAGTGTTAACATCAAGTAAGATATTAATACATACAAGGAAGCGTATTCTTCAGTGTTATGTGTGATCTACTCTAATGTATGGGGCTGAGACATGGACAATCTCTAAGAAAATGTATAAACGTTTAGCAGCATTTGAGATGTGGACTTATCGAAGGATGATGAAAATATCATGGACAAAGATCACCAACAAAGAGGTTCTCAGAAAAATTAAAAATAAGAAACGCTTGTTTGCCGCTATACAGACAAAGAAACTTATTTATTTTGGCCACATCATTCGTCAGAGTTCAATATACCGTACATTGTTGGAAGGGAAGGTGAATGGCAGCAGAGGGAGAGGGAGACCAAGAACATCATGGTTTACAAATATTTCACAGTGGACAGGCTTGAATTATTCACAGTCTATCAGAACAGCACACCATTGGGACAAGTGGAGAATCATTGCATCCAACCCTCGACTAGAGGACGGAACCATTGATTGATTGATGAGGTAGTCAGTCGTTCTCTTGTAATGGTACTCATACCGCCCAACCGGTACTACTTTCAATTTAGGCCTGTTCTAATTGAACTAGTCGGTATATCGTACAATCTCTGGATGTATATTTGGAACAAGAAACAATAACAATACATTAATTCAGAATAGTCTCTGTTAACCCTTTCAGCTCTAAAGAGAGTTCAATTGTTATGTCCCTCGAGTCCTGACCAAATTATTGAACAATCTGAATATGGGATGTTAGTGCAAGTCAATTGATATATATCTCAAAAACCGTTGAAAATCTAGGGGAATTTTATACAAAAGTAAATTGATTTCTCGTTCAAATGATACCAGATTTAACCTTGATATTACTGCTTATGAGATATGATAAGAGAAATGATAAGGGATATGCGGGTGCATTCAGGCGCTCCCATCTTGTAAGCACCTGTAACTTGCAAGCACATTTGGTCGCTCCCATCCTTAAAGGGTTAATTTCAGGTTAAATAATGTGTTCAAATGAAACTACACACATTTGGCATTTGTAAGCAATAATAAATATAATACTAGGGTGGTGTAATAAATATGGTGTTTCCACTGTTAGAGTCAAAGGGGTTTGCTTATGAGGATAGATATCAGACTAGACTCAGCTGCTGGTTCGTTTCATCTCGTTTGATATCAATCCTGGATAGTTAAATCCTGTACTTATTGCAGATTGATACCACACTAAACTAAGCCATTACGTGGTTTTGTCTCATTTGATATCAATCCATGATTCTTACTTCATCTTCCGAATACCGGAAGTTAAGTATCCAGGGAGAGGTCAAGCTTGTGCAGACCCGGTAGTAGCCTCAGTACGCAACTCGGCAGTGGAGGAGCAGCAGCGAGCTGGAGAAGGAACTCACTATTTTAGGTAAGTTAGGAAACACTGCATGACGTTATCGTATTTGTGAAATATGATTTGCGAGTGAAAACTTGTGTTAGCATGTTGAACTGTCATGCATTAATTGTGAACTAAAACGAATTTAACGCCTGTTGTTCCAGATCGTTAAAACAAGACTACAAGCACACATGCACTATCACGAGTCTCGGTCGCATTGCAAGCAACCCAGTTAACGTGGGAGCAAGTGGAGTGGTCGCAAAACAAGCACAAGGGTGACAGTTTCATGACAAGAATGATTTCTACAGACGAATCAGTGCGACATAACGGACCTACACTCTGTGGGAGTGACTCGGAGAGTTTGGACGCACATTCAAAAGCCAAATGAAAAAAGATGGCGCCCGAAGCCAAACCGAAAACTCGCGCCAAACTGGCGGACTCAGGTCAAGCGAGCACCAGTGCTGCGCAGGCGAACACACTGTCCGATGACACACAATCAACAGATATGTCAGAGTATGACAAGAATCAGATAGACAGCGAGCGGAGTCAGAGCACTGGAAGGAGGAAGCATGAACCGTCTGGCACCAAGAGGAGAATGCGGCCTATGTAGGTCAAAATGGCAGAGCGTGCCATGACCCATGGGGTTACGACATGGATGATGACGAAGATGGAGAGTGCTACGAGGAAGACGATAGTGAAGCCGACTCAGTAGGCTCACAGAGTATGGCAGAACAGCTGTTGATTTTAAGAAATAAATACAGCGGAGTTCAGGCCAGTGCGGGTGCGAGTGATGCACAAGCACCGGTAAAACCGGTGGGAACACCAATGGTTGTCCCGTTCAGCAGCCTTAGAGCACTGCCACCACCGAAACCGATGGTGGACGAAACAGTAAAAACAAAAAATGTAGAGAGCACTACCACTGTAGAAGCTAAGCCTAAAGCTAAGATTCCTTACACGCGGCATGCGGTATGCGAATGCGGCAAAAAATCTAAACACCTTGAAGTCAATAGGCTACATCCCTTACACGCGATATGCGAATGCGGCAACTCGATCGGTCCCAATAGCGATCGGTGCAGTATGTGAATAGAAAGCTCAGTCGGACGTGTCCATTAGTTTTAGACGAGGAGAGGCAACTGATCATTACGGAACGGTCACACACAGGGGTGCGGAGGGGAAAACATGGTAGTGGTGGTGGTGGTGGTCAGACGCATGCCGCATACCGCGTAGAAGGAATCCTCCCATTCGCATACCGCATATAAGGAATCTTAGCTTTACCATAGAGACTTAGTTAGATACGGACCTACAGGAGGGAGCCCTCCTGAGTGAAATCCAACTGCTGTATGAGAAGCGCAAGAAACCAGTCACGAGCAGAGTCACAATCAGTGAAAACATGGCAGGAGTCATAAACCACTACTACGAGGGGGCCTTCTTCAGGCCCCTCATAGTAGTGGCCCGAAGCCACTTAAATGCATAAGAGAACTCTCCCGGCAGTACACTGGACTGACTGATGTACCGAGCACCAGAGTACAGATCCTGAACGAAGAGATTAGATTCAGAGATGAGAGAAAGGAAGGTGAGTCGACGTTGGTAACAAAAGGTGTGGTAGGCGTGTTGACGGCCTGGCACCAGTGATGGATGTGATTATGGAGAGGGGGTCAGCAGACCCAGAGTTAAATAAGCAGGCGCTGCATATGTTGAACGCGATTAAGCTACAGACTCCAAGCAGACGGGAGGCAGGTAGCACCCGGAAGAACTGACACACATTAACGCATTAGAATTAAGAGCAATTGCTTTTGGCCTAAAAAGCTTATGTAGAAAGAGAAATATTCATATCAGGGTCAGAAGAGAGAGTATGACAGGATGGCCGAATGAGTTAGAGCGTCCGTCTCCCGTATTGGAGAAATATTCATATGAGGGTCAGAACAGAGAGTATGACGGGATGGCCGAATGAGTTAGAGCGTCCGTCTCCCGTATTGGTAGATCGTGGAGTCATGGGTTCGAACCCTGGTCGAGTCAAACCAATGACTTAAAAAGTGATACTTGTTGCTTCCTAGCCTGGCACTCGGCATTATTAGGATAGGGCAAGGACTGGTTGGCTCAGTGTCAGGATAATGTGACTGAGTGGGATATCAGGTCATGGTGCTGACGGCCTGGTCTTCCAGTGGGGCAGCACTATAAAGTCGTCATGAGCGCGCACTGTCACAAGTCGATACCCGTCCTGATATGACGTTAGATGTTGCTAGGATGTAAAACAACAAACAAACAAAATCAAGATGAAAACATTACTGAAACATAACCAGCTGGGACAGCCACTGGATTCGGTATGGTTCTATGATGACCTTAAACTGTGCGTAGTTAGAACTCTGAAGAGATACTTGATTAGGACTGATAAGATCAGGAGGGACTGTAAGCAACTGCTGATCTTCTACATTGGTACACATGGACCAATCTCCAGGGCCACTCTGGCCAGATGGACTCTTGAGAGTGCTGGAACTCTCAGGAGTGGACACTGCAAAGTACAAGGGACACAGCACGCGAGGAGCGTCGGCATCCTCAGCAAAGGCACTGGGTGCGAGCCTGAATGCGATAATGAGGAACACTTCATGGAGGAACAGCACGAATTTCGCACATTTCTATCATAAATCAATTGAGGACCCAGGCGAGGTCCAGAGAGCTATCTTAAGCAGGACCAACAAAGGTCCTTAGTTATGTAGTAAAGGTAGTTACGTAGTACATGTAAGTGGCACTATAGCTATGGCATTGTATGATTTGGATCAACAAAGGTTGTCAAAGAGAAAGAAATGAAATCAACCAGACTTGAATCAATGTTGAAAACAGTTGGTAAAAAAGTTCAGAAGCATTAACTAACGTTGTCGACAGACTATGCTTGTCTGTCGACAATATTTGTATAATTGCAGTCGATGAGACGGGGAAAAACGAGACAAGAAAGAGAATGAGAACGAGAGGAAAGACCGAGGAAGAATAAAGTAGACGGGGAAATGAGGTCAGGATGCCAAAAAACTAGGCTACAAAGACTCTCCCCGGATACTTAACTTCCGGTATTCGGAAGATGAAGTAAGAATATTTTCGTTATACTAGACTTACTTGTAAGTTGTGATATTATTAAGACTACGAATCTATGAATACAAATGTAAGGATCAGGGGCCCGCCCACCCTCACCGTGTTGAAAGATTATGGACCACAATTACTCGAGTATAACAGTCAAAAGAAGGTTCAGAAAACCAGGTAATGGGAGGGTAGGTTTCCTGAAAAGTAATTATTAGGTTTTTTGTTCCCTCCAACTTTAAAAACTGAGGCTACATTCGGGTCTGCGTGAGCTTGACCTCTCCCCTGATCCTTACCTTCGTATTCGTAGATTCGTAAGAATCTTAGTAATACCACAACTTACAAGTAAGTCTAGTATAACTAAAATATAGTTAAATCCTGTACTTATCACAGATTGATACCAAGCTAGACTCAGCCGCTATGTGGTTTCGTCTCATTTGATATCAATCCATGATAGTTAAATCAAGGGTGAAAGATCTCCACGATTTAGGGGATTTCCGCGGTTTTTAATACTTACAGATTAACGGTAAACAGAATGTCAAGGAATCTGGATGTATATGACATCAATTGGGTAGTTTGAATCCTGTTCTTATATGACCTTAGATGTTGGTAGAACATAAAACGCAAGCAAGAATGAGTTAGGTATGGGTGATAATATAGACACAACAAGTATAGTTGAAACCTGACTTCCTGCATTTTTCCGCGATTCCCTAACAGTGCTAAACATATGGGAGATTTTTGTTGGAGAGTACTTTCTGGCAGTTAAATCCTGTACCTGTCACGGATTGATACCAAACTAGACTCAACCATGACATGGTTTCATCTCATTTGATTATCAATCAACGATAGGGAAGTGTAATGCAGGGATGAAAGATCTCCGCGGATTTCCGGGATTTTTCAATCCTGCAGCACCATCAGCATAGATCTATACCAATACGTGGTGCAGATGCTGCAGCACTATCAGTGTATACTACTAATAAATGCTCTAAACGCCACAGCAATATCAGTGTATGCTACTAATAATGCTTCAAGCGGTGCAGCACGATCAGCGTATACCAATATATATGAAACCCGACTTCCGAAAATTTTCCGCGATTCCCTGACAATGCTAAGCATATGGGAAAATATCCGCATTTCCGCTTTTTTTCCTGGAGACTACTTTCATCCATTACGTGAATAGATGTGCTGTCTGCTGGAATGCCGGTGTCTGGCAGCACTGTGAAGGTGGAGGAGAATGGCAGGCTTGTGGGTGATGGCTCCGAGTTGGGTGCGAGTGGCTCCACCAGGCGGGCATGGACCGTCACGTGTCTGTTCCCGATCAGGCGGTCACTGTACGGTGACTCCGGACCTTGGGGCCATCTGATTAGCCGCTCGAGCAGCCAGTCTGCATGAAGGAGACTCATGGTGCCGGCGATCCCCAGTAAAGGTAGCGAGGCAGTGACACTCCATGTGTTAAGCCCCAGTCACTCTTCGGCTTGCGACCATTTTGGACCAAAGAGCCCACCTCAAGTCGCAAGGAAGTTTTTAGTGCAGTTGCTGCAACCTCCTTGCCACCAAAATGGGCGCAAAGGAGGTCGACGACCACTGAGGTCCACTTTATGACCACTTGCGACCTCTTTGTGAACGTCCCTTTTTTGTATTCACAAAGTGGTCGCAAACAGTAGTGTGACTGGATGAGTATTAGCAAAGTTACACTAGTTTGATTTACACTCGCGAAATGAAAAAAATATCAGGAGCAACTAATTCCTCCACCCCCACCCCGCTCACAACCCCACAACCCCATTGTGCCCATGTTGACTTTACACTGAAGGTAATTCCAATACTTTCCCCATTCTCATACGCCGTCAGCGGGCGCCGTGGCCGAATCGGTAGAGCACAGGCCTCGCGTGCGGAAGATCGGTAGTTCGCGAGTTCGGTTCCCTGTCGAGTCAAACCAATGACTTAAAAATTTATACTTGCCGCTTCCTAGCCTGGTGCTCGGCATTATTAGGATATATGGCAAGGGCTGGTTAGCTCGGTGTTAGGATAATGTGACTGAGTGGGATATCGGGTCATGGTGCCGGAGGCCTGATTTCCCAATGGGGCAGCACTATAAAATCACCATGAGTGCGTACTGTCACAAGTCGGTACCCATCCTGATATGACCTTAAATGTTGCTAGGACGTAAAACAACAACAAACAAACATACACCGTCCCATTACTAACATGTATTTTGCAAAAAGACTTGCTAAAATAACTCACCACCGATGGCTGGACGACCAGTGGTGCTGCACTAATGATGTATTCCTACGACGGAAATATTTAGATCCATTAAAAATACAATAAGTTGATTAGTCAGACTAATTTACCGACCTAGAAGCTGTAGTCGGTGTTTATTTCTTCTTCTTTAAAAAAAATTTTTTTATGAGTTACCATTTTCCCGTACATTTGTTTGTATTTAATTCCAGGACGGTGGTCACTCACTAAAGAGATTGCAAGGTTTAAGGGTGAGAATGTTTCAACTTGATAAGTTAACCGTTACACTTTACAGCCGGACCATGTTGGGTTTTTTTTTGTGTGTGTGGGTTTTTTTTTGTATTCGATAATTGGTTGGTACATGCTAAAAGTTTGCTAACAAAAGGTTCATGTCTATTCTTATATTTCAGAAATGAAGGAGGATTTGGAGGAACTAATGTCAGACATTAAGAAGACGGCTAACAAAGTCAGAGGGAAGTTAAAGGGTAAGTCACCAGCTTACATTAAGGTACATTTTTTTCTCCTCTTTTGTTGGTACATTAGTTGATTAAGCAGGAGAAATTTCAATCGCGGACAATTGGTCTTCCTCATTCCACTGCTCCTTGCCCTATCCTAGTAATGCCAAGTGCCAGGCTAGGTAGCGACAAGTATCAATTTTAAGATCATTGGTTTGACTTGCGGCTTCATATCCCAAACGGGAGATAGATGCTCAACTCATTCAGCCATCTCATCTTGTTATAAAACAACATAGTCATAACGAGGTCATTGAAAGGTCATGAAAATTAAAAGTTTTGAAAAAGTAATGGAATTTTCAAAATAACCACGACAAATTCTTTTTGATTGTAATTACAACATTTTGTTGTTGCCTTCATCTCATGGCCATAGCTTTCTGGTGAGTCTTCTATAATAACTGTGGTGCTACACTGGTTCATTGTACTGCAGAACTGATTGTTCAGTTAGAGTGCAGTACCAGTCATATGAATTGAAACAACATAGTCAACGGTAACCGAATGCTAAATCATCAAGTTGAAGTAACATGCATTGAAACAGCACTGTCAATGCTAACCAAGTGATAAAGTCACCAAGTTGCCATAATATGAATTGAAACAGCATGGTCAATTGAAATGGCATAATCAATGGTAATCAAATTCTAATTTAGGTGAGATGTTTCGGTCACTATAGGTCAGTAACCAGCTGTAGCACTGAGCAGATGGTAGTGTGAGGTTACTGATTCAGTTTAGAGGAGCGGGACGTAGCTCACGTGGTAGAGTGTCCACTTGTGACAGTGTCGGTCATCCTATTGATCCTGAGCAGTGGATGCCATAATTTGCAGTTTGGGCTATTTTCCGTTCCAACCAGTGGTCCACAATTGGTTCATCAAAGGCTGTGGTATGTGATGTCCTGTCTGGGAAAGTGCATATAAAAGACCCCTTGCTGCTTATTGGAAAGAGTAGCCTATGTGGCGGCAGCGGGTTTCCTCCAAAGAAATATGTCAGAATGACCATATCTTTGATGTCCAATAGCCAATGATGAAAATCAATATGCTCTAGAGGCGTCGTTAAATAAAACGAGCTTTACTTTACTAATTCCGTGTGCTGATTTATGATAATGTGTTAACCATGCTAGAATAGACTTATTGACCTTAGCACCTCTACTATACATCTTGTGTTCTTTTTTATTGTTTATTTTAGTCATCGAACAGAATATAGAACAAGAGGAACACACGAACAAATCGTCGGCCGATCTTAGAATTAGGAAAACACAGGTAGTGTATTTTCCCCACACGCTTGACATTTTATATTCCACAGATTTCCGTGCTCAATTCGCGAGCCCGAGTGTTCACTCTCCACTTTCCTGCCCATTTTCAAAATTCACCTTTTTTTGGGGTGTTATTAGTCTGTTATTAGTCTGTTAGTGTATGACATTAAGTGCTAGTAACAGACGACATTCTGTGACAGTGCATGACATTCAGTGACAACCAGTTGTATTTAGCAGTAGTGTGACAGTTATACAGTTTAGTTGTCATCACCATGCATCAAAACAAAATTATCTAACAGAATGGCGTTTGGTGACATGCGATAATATGTGGCCGATGTTACATGGCAAGACATTTAGTGACTAAGATGCCATTTCAATTACTTGCATTTAGTTATAGCTGACATGTAATAGTAGCAGACGTCATTTAGTGATTGTTTATGAAATTTAGTGAACGTCTCTGACATTTAGTGGCCATTAGAAAGCATGAGTTTATTACCTGCATATGGCTTTAGTGGAATCACACTATTTGGTGGTTGCATAAGACATGTGTAGTGACAATATTTTCAGTGTTTAGTATCTGGTATTTAGTAACAGAATAAACATTTAGTAACCACCATTTACCTCCAGTGGGCGTTGTCATTTTACTTCGTGGTAGCAGACATTTTGGCAATTAGTGTTAACGAACATTTATGACAACAGACAATATTACTGACATTTTAATTTTGGTAGCAGCATACCAGTAAGTTCAGTGGATGACATTTAGGGACTAGCTGAAATTTAGTGATGACAGCTGATAGTAGAGGACAAACTTTTCAATTGGTGACAGCAGACCTTTAATTACAACAGTAACTGTTGATATTTAGCTGACTTTTTAACTTGTATAATTAGCTGAAACTGACCAGCAGACATTTAGTGACTGGCTGACATTCGTTGACTAAATGACATTTATTGACTGACATGTTGAGTAAACGACATGTTGGCTGATATGTGTTGACTAACTGGTATGTGTTGACTAAATGACATTTGTTGGATAAATGACATTTGTTTGTTAAATGACATTTGATGGCTAAGTGGCATTTGTTGGTTAAGTGATACTTGTTGGCTAAGTTTCCTGACTAATATTTGTTGACTGGGTGACATTTGTTGACTAGATGACATTTGGTGACTAGATGACATTTGGTGAATAGGTGACATTTGGTGACTAGATGACATTTGGTGATTAAATGACATTTGGTGATTGGATGACATTTGGTGACTGACATTTGGTGATTAGATGACATTTGTTGGCTATGTGTCATTTGGTGACTAGATGACATTTGGTGACTGACATTTGGTGATTATATGACATTTGGTGACTAGATAACATTTGGCGACTGGGTGACATTTGGTGACTAGATGACATTCAGTGCCTAGCTGATGAAGCTGTGGCAGGCGAGAGTGGACACCTGGCGGCGGCCACGCGCACTAGGAGGCTCTTGGCTGGCTTGTTTACTGTAGACGTTTACAATAAGAGTTTTCTACAATAAAGCACCTTTGTCCACTCATGCGGGACGCACTCTAGTTGTGGCAGCACGGTTTGCTAGAAGTTTAACGGCAGATTGCTCTCCGTTGTCCACATGATTTATACATTCTGTACACACTAGCCTAGCGTTGTTAATGTCATGGGACTGACTACCTTATTCACATTTCGCTGCATCTGTTTTAATGCAGTTTGATTCCTGTTATGTTTTTTTTTAAAGAACTAATCTTATTTTATCTTGAATATTTCACGTTTCTATTGTTATTAGATGATTACGTTACTTAGTTGTTAAAAATAAATAAATTCTGACCCAATTTCATTTGTTAATTTATTCACTTATGGTATTTATAATTAATTCTGAAACAAATACTGTTTTATTTTTCTAAGTGCTTTCAATAAGTTTGGACATCCAAATTGTGTTCCTATTATTCGTTAATGATTTATTTGTTATTTTGTGATATTAATATTGGTTGACTGACTCGCTATTACCGGAAAGCAAGCTAACTCCCTCCCACCGGATGGGATCACATTACGCGCTGATTCAAGGGCACGCTGGAATAGTCTATTTCCCCCATCTACCCGCCCTCTGAAAGCAGTTGAAGAACTAATGTTGTGGGTAGCAGCTGATTGTGCAGCATGCTCTGTGGAAGAGTTCTTATAGAGGATTTTCACCACCAACCCGCCTTCTGATGATGGTGACAACTATTGTCGTGGGTAGTAACTCACTGTGTATGCTCCATGGATAATTATTTCAAAATCATTTCGGAAAATCAATTTGGGATATACAGTAAAACCTCTCTAACCGACCACCTCCACAGATCGACCACTCCCCTATAACGATCGCTTTATTTGGGTCCCCAACGATCGCTTATACAATACCATTGGAACGATAAAACAATTCCCTAAACCGACCAGCTCCCTAAATTGACCATTTAAAGTCGGTCCTATGGTCGGTCGATTTAAAGAGGTTTTAATGTAGGCCCTATACATACAAATAATATGTAAACCAGAAGTGAGTTGAACAACACTAGCGATTTGTGTTTACTGATGTACTGATATATGCAACATTTACTTGTTTCCATTCAAGTCAAGCGTCCTTTGCTGTGATTGTCAAGCATTCAAATTGTGCGACTTGACATGGGGAGGGAAGGAGTAGTAGCTTTGCATCCGGTTATGGCCAGTTTTGAATTTGCTTGTAAATGTTGATACATGAATGTTGTTTACTACATGTATGTATTTCTGTATGCCACTAGTCACCCTCACCCAGCCCCTCATCACCATCCTCACCCACACCCACAACCTCACTTTTATCACCACTCTCACCCACACCCGACCCACACCACCACCCTCACACACAGAACCACCCTCACCCACAACACCATCTCACCCACACCACACCACACCACACCCACAACACCCTCTCACCCACAACACCACCCTCACCCACACTACCATCCTCACTCACAACACCCTCTCACCCACACAACCACCCTCACCCACACAACCACCCTCGCCCACAACACCATCTCACCCACACCACACCCACAACACCCTCTCACCCACAACCCCACCCTCACCCACACTACCATCCTCACTCACAACACCCTCTCACCCACACACCCTACCCACACAACCACCCTCACCCACACAACCACCCTCGCCCACAACACCCTCACCCACAACCCCACTACCACCATCACCCACAATACCCTCTCACCCACACTACCACCCTAACCCACACAACCACCCCCACCCACAACAACTCACCCACAACACCACTCTCACCTACACTAACACCCTCACCCACCACACCCTCTCACCCACACTACCACCCTAACCCACACAACCACTCTCACCCACAACCCCATTCACCCACAAACCAACCTGACCCACAACACCCTCTCACCCACACCACCACCCTCACCATCACCCTCACTCACACAACCACCCACATCCTCACTGTCAGCCCACACCCATATCATAAGCCTAAATTAGTCAGTTCAAATTAAGAAATGATGGTTGTCTCCCAAAATTGAGTCGTCTAGCTTTTCATTCCTTGTTGAACTAAGGGCTGGTATTTGGTTAGTTTGTTTACTTTGCTCTTATTTGATGTTTGACCAGAATGCTGGATGACTTGTAAGGTTCATGTTTCTGATGAGCACTCAGTGAAAGATGGTCTCTCCATTCAGAAGTTTTCCTTTTTTCACTTTCCTATAGTATAGATATTAATTCTTTAAACATTTATAGAAATTACATGGTTCGCAAAATCTTGAAAAGGCGTTGAATTTGAGGGTGTCTTCTGAAAAGGCCTTAATTTTGTTTAATACCCTGAAAAGGCCTTCAAAATTGACCAAATGTACCGAAAACCCTTGAATTTTGAGATTGTCAAAGTCCAATTCGAAAGCAGGGGCGATTTCATTTGTTTTCGTTACCAGCTGCATCAACGAAATATCAACCAGTGACAGAATTGCAATGTGTCAATTCTGGGCATTAGGGTAATATATTCTGGATCACATCGTCACAGCCACTATTCTTCTTTTGCTTTATAAAAAATAGCATACAGTAACCTGGTGAAGTAAGACCATAAAGAGGTGACATGTATATGATCATTATGATGTCATATTTTTTCTGCCTTAAAAATTGAATTTCTTATCTGAAAAGGCCCTAAAAAGGTCTGAAAGTTGGTTGCTGAATAGCTGTATGAACGCTGAAATAGGAATGACAGAGAAATACTGCTTTTCCATTTATTTTATCTGCCAATTAATTGACAAAACAAGTTTAGCCTTTTGATTCTCGTTTTTTTCTTCCTTTTAATACATATTAACTTTGCCAAAAAAAGAATATGTTTGCAACGATATTATATGCAAAATTTGAGTTCAATAAGGTCAGTTTTTGTTTTGCTTTTGAAAACAAATGTTCAATTGGGACAACAAGAGAGAATGAGTAGCGATGGTTACTTAGTTGTGTTTAGCTGGCTGGTGTAGGGTGGTGTTTATCCACGTTGAAACCCTCCATACCCAGCTCCAACCCCACCTGTCTTTGTGAAGGCGTCTCCCTCCTCAACTCACCTCACCTCACTTCACCTCGTCCGGCCTCATTACACCTCATCCACACCTCAAACACACATCACACACACATCACACACCCCAACCACACCTCACACACATCAACCACACCTCACTCTCTAACCACACCTCATACACCGCAACCACACCTCAACCACCCCCTCCCACACTCCAACCACCCCTCCCACACTCCAACCACCCCCTCTCACACTTCAACCACCCCTCTCACACTTCAACCACCCCTCACACACTCCAATCACACCTCACAACCACACTGCGCACACCTCAACCACACCTCACAAATCACAACCACACCTCACAAACCCAAACCACACCTCACAAACCCCAACCACACCTCACAAACCCCAACACCACCTCACAAACCCCAACCACACCTTACACACCCCAAACACACCTCACACACCTCAAACACACCTCACACTCCAACCACACCTCTCACAACCCAACCACAACTCATACTCAACTACAACTCACACTCAACCACACAGTGCACTCCCCAACCACACCTCACACCCCCAACCACACCTCACACACTCCAACCACACCTCACACACACCCCACGCACATTTCACCCACACCCAAACCACACTTCACCCACACCCATCCACACCTCATCCACACCCCGTCCACACCGTATCCACACCCCGTCCAAACCTCGCCCACACCCTGTCCACACTTCACACTCACCCATACCTCACTCACACCCCGTCCACACCTCACTCCCAGTATGTCCATATCACGCCCGCATCTTACCCATCCCTCACCATGCCTTATCCACACCTCGTCCACATCTCAGCCAAGCCTCACGCGCACCCCGCCTTTCAACAAACACACACCTATTTATGACCTGAATACATCCAGGCTTGCTTTCGCTACTCTTGTGAAGATGGTAGCGGGAAATGTGTTTTGCGAACCAACCTTTCCTGGTACAGAGATCTATTCATGAACCAGTCTAGCAATCTATCATCGAGCACCTCCTACCTTCATTATCGTTTTTAGTTTGAATTAATAAGGTAGCCAAATTAATGAGTAGGCAAATTGGCGTGAACAACTATCATGATTAGATACCTCTAAGGAAACCCCTTTAAGCATTTTTCTTGTATTTATTAACAATGATTTAAATGGCTCTAAAATATATCTTAACTTTTTTGGCGAAAGAAGAAGAAACTGACTGTGATTTAAAAACGGAAGACATAGTGGTTCACAGGTAGTTAGCATGGCCCGATAGCACTTCCTTGCAACTCAGTAATTCTTCATATATTTATCCTCTCTTTATCCTTACTTGTATGTTTTCTTTTTTTTTACTAGAATATTTGCAATAAATGTCTGTAATGCTATACATTGAAAAATAATTCCTGACAAGCTTTCTGATAAAAACTCTTATGCTCATATAGTTACATCACTTCTTTCTGTTATCGTAAATAGCTGATTATTCAAAATGCATGGCAGTTAGATACTATTTATCGATTAACCATATTTATAAGAGTGAAAGATACAAATAATGATTAAAAATCTGTACTATATCCCTTTTTAAACATACACATGTTTCTGTACAACTAAATAAATGAAGCCTATAATCTGGGTCCTTAAGCCACTGACTCTGTCCCATTCCTTCGACCCCTTCATGTTCCGTCTGTAATGCTGGGCCTTAACCAGGGCTGACAAGCCGACAAGACTGTGACTGACAGTCGGCATCCGATCTACCTAAGTCAGCTCGTGTTTTGTTGGTGTACACTGAGCCACTGAGCATTTGTCGGTAGTTGTCAGCCGATCAGACAAACTAATCGGGCGCCGACTGAATGTAATCCGCGCAGATGGTCCGGCTGACACTCTGTCGGCTGAGAAGAGAAAGTCTTCGTCAGATGAGTTGCGCTATGTCGGCTGGCATCTGTTGGGTTAAAGCCTGCATTACTGGTTGTAGCTCGCACTGTTCATTGAGATAAACCCAACTGTGTATGTTCATTTGTAGTATTCCACGATATCACGTAAATTTATCGAAGTGATGAATGATTACAACAAGGCGCAAATTGACTACAGGGACGGTTGCAAAGCCCGCATTAAACGCCAAATGGAGATCAGTAAGCCTTGTTCTTATTCCTCTGCCCCTCAACTTTCTCACCTTGTCCTTCTTACACCCTCCACCATGTCTGCTTGAAGCTTCCATCATTACTTACACCTTTTTGCTCCCTTCTCCTCCTCCCCCCATCCACACACACACACCCTCACCCCTTGTTTCCCTAGCTCCCAGCGAGTGCCTTCAACGCGTTGCCAATGCGTGGCGTAAGTTCAACCCGTCGCGACTTCCTGCCATGACACATTTCTCCTCCCCTTGAACCGAACCTCCCTCAGCGCTGCAGTGGCAGCCGCGGTTGGGACCTTTTTGTTCATCTGTTTGTTTCATTTTAGCACGCGACACTATCACGTAAATTTGTCGAGGTTATGAACGATTACAACGCCTGTCAGATAGACTACAGAGAGCGATGCAAAGGGCGCATCCAGCGGCAGTTGGAAATAAGTAAGCGGCAGTAAGAATTATTTCTCGTTTACGCACATCCGATATGGAGGGTGATGACCAAGCATTGTCCCTCCCTTCAATCATAATGCCTGTTAACGTGGTGCTGCCTCTTATACCTGTCCCGAACCTCTCTTTGATCCTGTTGTTTGCATGCATGCCCATTGCAATTCCGCTCCATGGATCGATTGCTCACACACTTTGGCCCAGTCTGATCTTTTGTAGTCGCAAAGTGCTGCGCTTTGAATTCAGTGCTGCTCAAATATGCAGCATTGGTTGTCGCAAGTGATGGCCACCGACTACCAGAGATTAGAACCCTGCTTTGCAATATGTCATCCTTGGAGGTGAGAAGGGTATCACTAAACTCATCAGGAGCCAGGGTGAACACCGGGAGCTAGGTCCTGGGTGGGAAACCAGCACAAATTCAGCCGAACCATTCGCTGGAATGTTATCTCGGGGGTGCTTCTTCCATGTGATGTTGTGTCAGGGGGTCCCTATTCCCTGGGATGTTATCGCAGGGGTTCTTCTTCCTGGGATGTTGTGTTGGGTGTTCCTGTTCCCCGAAATGTTGTGTCAGGGTGTTCCTATTTCCTGGGATGTTGTGTCGGACGGTTCCTATTCCATGGGATGTTGTGTCAGGGGGTTCCTATTCCCTTGGATGTTGTGTCAGGGGGTTCCTGTTCAAAGGAATGTTATGTCGGGGTTCCTTTTCCCTACAAAGTTATGTTGGGTGGTCCCTATTCCCTAGGATGTTAGATTGGGAGTCCCTATTCCCTGGGATGTTGTATTAGGGGTCCCCATTCTCTGAAATATTGTTGTCTCAGGGGTTCTTATTTCTTGGGATGTTGTATCAGGGGTTCCTCCTCTTCCAAAGGATGTATCATGGATGTTGTGTCAGGAATTAGTATGTTGTCATTGGTTAGGATGTTGTGTCATGTGTTAGGATGTTGTTCAGGGATGAGGACATATTGTCGGGGGTTAGGATGTTGTGTCAGGAGTTAGGATATGTCAAGGGTTAGGGTATTGTGTCAGGGTTAGGATGTTAGTGATTAGGATGTTGTGTGAGGGATTCTTATTTCCTGACATACTGTCTCAGGGGTTCCTAGATAAAAGATTCACCCGGTACTTGTAGTACACGGGTGAAGACCAGCCTTATATAAATACGGGGGGAAATAGCGTTAGTATGGAAGTGAGGCTCCAATATGGAAGTGAGGCTCCAGTATGTGGCTCCAGTATCAAATGGATACTTCTATAGGCACAGAGTTGGTGAAATGGGAGAGAATGCAAAAAAAGACAAGATGGCGGCCAGAGAACGCCGTCGATTTCACTTTTAAATTGCATTAAAGTATATGTTTTATTATATTTTCCAACTCAAAAGTAGCGGGTAAATATGAACATGTATGTGAAGAATATATTTTGCTTCTTAAATTAAGAATTTATCAGCTCAATTTATTTACCCGCCATGTTGACATTCTTCGCCCGTTTTTCTAATATGTTGGTTTGCACCCCTACTGCAGCAGTACGGGGTGAATCTTGTATCTAAGGGGTTCCCTGATTATGTTCAAATAAAACTGGGGTCGTAGTCCTTTAATAGATTCATCATGCTTCCTAACTGTGTCGGAATTCATATTAAAACAGACATGTATATCCACAAGTCTGATGCGGTTGCGTCTTGTTTCCATGATTTGTTTTGGTTTCCATATCTTTTTCTGGCTGTTAGGGTTTAGTGATACCGGGTGGAAGTGGTTTCCATTGTTACCATTTCCGGTTCTCCTTCCGCTTTCTCCGCTCCGCATCTTTTTCCTCCTTATCCTCATCCTCATCCTTATCCTTCCGCAGATGGATTGGTAACTAACTGCTTGGTATTTATATACTGACCACTTTTTTTTTTAATCTTTTTTTTTTGTACTCCTTTTATTTGCATTCCTCGCCAGAACGGGCCCTCCCACTTAGACTGGGTTTGTGGTTAACAATGTTGTTTGGAAAATGGACCGAGTAATATTGACTGCTACGGCTGCTTATGAGTCGATGTTTAACTAAATGATCAGACTTTTAAAGGCTATCTGGAGTCATCCACTTTGGTTCCCGTTTACTAACTGTTATAATTCTGACCAAAATAGACAACAAAATGCAGCTTGGATGGATAATTAGCAGATTTTGTTTCTTTTAATTTGTTAAAGCAGTCATATTTCAGCCCAGGTTTCAGTTGTTGTTCACCACCACAACGCTAGGTGGCAGAGCACCAACACTACTAACCTATCTGTGACCTCCCTGACCTCTCTGATCTAACTTAGCTGGTAGACATTGGGATGAGTCCGGATGTTGATTAATGCCTTCACCCCTGCAATCAATTAGTAACTAAGTGGCCTTAATTAGAAACATGGAATGCCTGTCTGAACTCTACCTGGTAGTGGGTTGCAAGGCCTGCTGCTGCCACCTAGTGTTAAACTGTTGTGCTAACGGTGATTAACCGTCACTTCGTTTCAGCTAAATGAGGCTAATGAAAAACTGTGAGTGCGAGGTCTGTTGACTAATTAATGCAAGATGTGAGTAGCCTCTGACCCTAATTAGGCGCTGGAGTGTCGGACAGTCAAGCGCCCGGCGCAGTGAGAGAAATGCCACAGGCACCCAAGGCATAGTGCACTGCACCTTACCACTGACAATAAACTCTTCTTGTGCGCTCAAAACAAACAACTGGTGTTATGTGGGCTGGCAGTGTTACTCATCTGGGTCTGGACTTTCCAATCACAACACTGGGCGGCCAAGATCTCCACTCACCATCTCTGAGCAGCTCAAAGTGGCAAACTGGTGGTGAGAAATTCATTTTGTTAACAATTCCAGAAAATGGACCTCTGCTGTGTTGACGGCTGTCTGGTGCAGGGCTGGCTAAGTAGCGCATTCTCATAGCTGTATATTTGAGCAATCTCGAAGGAACTAACCGTTTGTAAAACACTAAAGGCATTCGGTGACCTTTTGCATAATAGAGACGGTTTGAAAAAAGTGCAGGAATGCTGTCACCAGTGAACGGCATGCATTATTGGGTGACAGTGTGGTTGTGGGCTGGCTGCGTCATGCAAGCCATGCTCCGCTAGCTGACAAATGCACTAATCGCTGTAATTACTCGCTCGTCACCAACTAATTTAACTGCTGCCCCTCCGCTGTCACGGCGAACATCTGTCAGGGCTGTTCATCAACTCGATGCTAGGGCAGGGTGGGCAATGTTGTCCCTTCTGAGTGTTGTCTCCTTATGTGGACAGGACTGATCTTGAGATCTCTATTCATAAATAGATAAGCATATGTATATATATATATGACCTTGATATTGTGACCAAGATGATTCTAACCCATGATGTGCAGCTACTGAACCATTGCCTCGTGCGCATGTCCCAGGTGTTTGACACTCCATACCAACGCGTGCAGTCTCATTGGTCATGTTGCCCCTTGACGACCGGATCCCGCCCTTCTGCACCGACTCACTTCTCTGTGCCTCACTTTGCCCGTGCCGGCCGGCCGGGTGCCCAGACGTAACCCCAGCCGGGTGTCGCGTGTTGTGTGGTCAGTCGGTCATAGACGTCGTAACATATCGTCAGTGTCACATATATTTGCCCATCATTGCATATAGTGTCCGCCACCACAGCCTCCTCGTCACGTGCTTCTGATTTGCATATTATCTAGGTCAACATATGGAAGTAGGTCAAGTTGCCCTCCCTGTGGGCGCTGTGCGGGTATATGCCCTAATACGGTTAAGTGTTTCATTTAAAAACCATAGTAGACCTAGTTAAGTAGTTCTCTCTTAGCGATGAAGCAGATCCTTTATTTTATCGCTAGAAATGTTAACACCATTAACATCTTAACCCGCAAACTGGCATCGCAGTGACTTAACCAGCTAACCAAGTCTGCTTCTGGGGAACACTAATATCATAGCTATTCTACGGTAGCCATAGCAAATAATATGCCAATGTTTTACATCGTCATGTAATAATGTTCAATTTGATTTCTCATAATTGTGGTTTAAAGTAGATTGCTACAATTCTACAAAGTAGATTGCTTCATTGAGTATGAATATCAGCCCTATTCAGTGTAATATATGGCTCTTTATTTCTTCTAAGCCATGATGCTTGTACTCACATGTTTACCCCGTTATGTTTCAGCCGGCCGCAATACAACAAACGAAGAGTTGGAGGACATGCTGGAATCTGGCAACCCAGCCATATTCACGCAAGGAGTAAGTAGCCCGATAGGCTTCTAACCTTTCCTCATTTCACCATTTGTGTTTCTTCACTCGCTTTCGCATTTCAGGTTCCCATGTGTTGATGTCCACCATGCTTACTGCCTCAGCACCGTAAGCTTCTACATCATACTGTAGCCTTAACCTGTTTTCTTTCTGTAGTGGCAGATAAAGCATCTTTGAATAGTATTATCGCGGTTAGGTTAGTTGCTTAAAAAGGAGTGATGGGGAGACAACGCTGCCATTCGCATAGCTAGAGGGAGAGCAGGGGAGTGACAGATACCCCTGAGGACATTCTTCAAAAGTGCCGCCTTTTCAACAATTTTTGTAATTCTTTAGTTCCCTTTTCCGATAAAAGTTGCATCTTCCTTGTGTATTGATATTAATTATTTGGAACCATTTCAGACCCTGCTAATCTGTAATCTCCACATGTCTGTGTGCATGCGCAATTAGTGCGGAAGCCACAAGTAAAAGCTCCACAGTAGTTATATATGCGCTCTGATAGTTTACATGGTGTTGATTTTTACCTTTGACCTCCCCTTCGCACACATGCAGATCATCATGGAAACTCAACAGGCGAAGCAATCGCTGAAGGACATTGAAGCGAGACACAATGACATCATAAAACTCGAAACGTCAATACGAGAATTGCATGACATGTTCATGGACATGGCAATGCTTGTCGAGAGTCAAGTAAGTCCTACTGGTTTATACCTTTTGCGTAAAACAACTAAGTATGGCTATATTATGTATGTGCTATTTCAGTGTTTGTACAGAATCGGATTATCCAACTTTCGTTGGATATTCACATATTTGTCGGATAAAGTTAAATTGTCAATAATTTTGTATAATATTTTTGGATGAATTTGTCGGATTTTGCTTACATTTCTTGTTCAAAGCTTAACTTGAATGTCATAAATTCTTTAGAATGCTAATGAAATAAGTTACTTTATTCAGAATATATATTGTTAATTGGCTGACAGCTTTGTTTTTTCATATTTTAAGTACTGGAGGAAAACAAAGATTTTGGTTGCAAAAAAGTAGGATTTTTATTTCTCCTTTGGTGAAAACACTGTATTTGGATGAGCTGTTAATAATAATAATATGTATGTGCTATGTAATTTTGTGACTAAATAATACAGCTCTTATTATTTTAATATAGCTATTTCTATATCGTCTTGTTTGAGTTATATTCTGAGTTTAAAAAAGCATTGGTATCAAGATTAATGTAAATGTTTCAAATTTGGGAGCTGATTGTGAAGGTCTGTTTGTGTCAACAGTGGAGCACTCATGGGAGAGGTGAAATTGCCTTGCACATGCGGCTTGCACATGTCTTCAGTTCAACTTGGCATTAAATTGTGATATTCCATGCAAAGCATTCAATACTGCCTTAATCATATAAGCCCATTCATTGATTGGTGAACGATGTTGCTTTGCTTTTGCACAAACAGGGTGAGATGATCGATCGTATTGAGTACAATGTCGAGCAGTCTGTCGACTATATCGAAACGGCCAAAGCGGACACAAAGAAAGCGGTGAAGTACCAGAGTAAAGCTAGGCGGGTGAGTGGCACACTCTGCATATGTGATAGCGCATTGCATATTGGCTGAAACCGCAGACCTCCTTACACAAAGTATTTGTGAAATGTAGCACAACAACAACAACAAACATCTCAAAATGTGAAAAAGTCCAAATTGTTGCACTTGAAATATCTATCTCACTATTGAAAATATGTTTTCAATATATCCAGTGAGAAGTTTCAGGATAATTATTCTTTGATTTTAATTGAGTTGGTGCGGTTGCATTAGTCTGCAAGTATGATGTGTAAGGTACAACGTTTCAACTTTAAGCCACGGTCATTATATCCGTACAGGTTATAACAGCTAACTCCCTTTTCAGCGAATGGACAGGGTTGCTTTTGTACGAAGTGCTTAGATATTCAAGACGGTGCCAGCAATTGATGTCAACCAGCTTCCAGAATTCTACCTACCCAACATACACCTTCTGCAACTTCGCACTTCGCTTAATTACAATGAGACTTATAATATATGTAAGCCCCTGAGAGAAGACAAATTTAGCCATGTTTAGGGATGAAAGACCTCCGCGATTTCGCGGATTTCCTGGATTCTTCAATCATGCAGTACGATCTACGTATTCTACTAATAAATGCTTCAAACGGTGCAGCACTATCAGCGTATACTATTAATACGTGCTTCAAACAGTGTAGCACTATCAGCGTATACTACTAATACGTGCTTCAAACGGCGCTGCACTATCAGCGTATACCAATATATATATGAAACCCAACTTCCAGGAATTTTGAGCGATTCCCTGACAATGCTAAACCTATGGGAGAATATCTGCATTTCCGCTTTTTTTCCCCGAAGACCACTTTCATCCCTGCATATTGAGAACACAGAATTTAATTTGTTAAAAGTAAACTAATACTGAATTGTGAATGGTCATTCTTCCTTCATGGAAAAAAGAGTATTCAAAAGGAGGATGACCATGTTAGCTAGCCGAGCCTCATGATCTCAAAGCGCATGATCAATTTGACACAGGCACTAACTTCTTGCGTAAGCAGTGTTTAGAAGCCATTCGATGACAGCACCTAGGCAACTTAAACAAGTTGCAGAGAGATCCCGCTATCAAATGACAGGCGCCACCAACTACTATGTAGAAATATGCTAAAAGGCTAAAGGTAATTGAAACAAAGCACCGCTGGTTGCTTGTCACTGGTTTGTAGCTAGTGCCTACAGCAGAGATAACTGCTCCGATTTTGTAGGAAGACCTCCGATTTTGTAGGAAGACCTCCGATTTTGGCTACTCTCTCCCGATGTTACGATTGCAAATTTTCCGATTTTCACTCTCATCCACCTTAAAGAATCAGCTAATACGAAAGGCAAAATCAGCCGCTCAAAGTAGATTCTAGAAAATGACATAGACACATATTGGGATAGATGGTAGGACTTGTATGAAAAAGTATATAATATTGTATGAGTATACTATGTCTAATTGTCATGCCGCTTGTTGCCGTAAAAAAACTTAAATCCTAATAAAATGCCTATTTTTGGTCACATGATGTTGGCATCTCTGCTACAGCCATGCATGGACGAATTCATTTTCCAGTCGGCATTGATGAGCATCTTTATGTTGACAACGTTAGTGACAACGCACAACTCAACTGTTACTATGGCAACACATTGCTCAAGCCTATATTAATAGTGATTAGTAAGGAGTTATAGCTGATGTTGGCCTTGACCATGATCTCCTGAATGATTAGTAACTGCGGAGAAGACAATTCTAATCCTCATCCAGCAGACGATGGGGACCCAAATCCAACAATATTATACGGAGATTATTAATTGAATTGAACCTTTATTTAGTCATTCAATTGGTAGGCATTCCCCATGCAGGTGAGCTTCCTGCCTGTACACCAAAATGAATCTCTAATTATTAGCTTTCATATTTTGTTTATCGGGAGAAACTAAAATTCGATAGCAAGTTACAAAATGAGTGCTATCCAACGAGAGGTGGCGTGGAATTACTCTGGCCGTCCCATAGTGAAGACGCTAACGGAACAGTAACTGGCCTTTGATGACGCTGTAAGTTATACACTGCGGTGGAAATCCAAATTGGCAGAGGTGGTGGCATGGGGACCTGACTAGCTGTCTACCAAGCAGGTGCACGGGTCGTTCTTACAGTGTTCAATCCCCCTAACCAACAACGCTTGGTTGAAAAATTACTTCTACATATTTTTTTTTCTCTTGAAGATTTATACTGCCTATTATGGATAAGCCTGAATAGACTTGTTTTCACCATTAGACAGTTTGTCGATAGAAAGCCCGAGCCTACACTTTTACCGACCCAAGGGATTTTTAACCTCCCACACCATATAGACATGGTATGAGAGCAACTGGCCTTTGATGACGCTGTAAGTTATCCACAGCAGTGGAAATTCAAATTGGCAGAGGTGGGGGCACGGGGAATCAAACCACCAACCTTCAGATTAGGAGTCTGACCTAGAAAAAAGTCAGACACTCTAACCACTCCGCCACAGAGAACACCACAATATTATATTTAATCGCCACAATGTGATATTAATCGCCACGGGAGGGATAATACATGAATAATGAAATTATAGTTTGTATATAACCGACCCTGCGAATTACTACTGGTAAATAATAATCGAATAATAGATTACACACCATATAATTAACTACAGTAAAACCTCTCTAAATCGGTTTAGGGAGTTGTTGTTATCATTACAATGGTATTGTATGGGCTATCGTTTGGGACACAAATAAAGTGATCGATATAGGGGAGTGGTTCATCTGTGGTGGTGGTCGGTTAGAGAGGTTTGACTGTGTATATATAGCTCTATATCTATATATATATATACATATAAATTATAATTATATGTAATATAATGCATCTGGATTACATCCCAACTGTTTTGTGACTTGGTTTCAGAGGTTGACGTTTCTCATATTCTCAATGGTTGTGCTGCTTGCGGTGTGCTTCATATTGGTCATGATTCAATTAGAAGTATTCTAGTAGCCAACATCACTCCACCGAACAAGCAAATAACCAGAATTCAAAACCAGATTCAGCTGTCTCCACTTGACCATTAAGGGTACTTGGTGGGGTAAGATGCTAGGCACTTAAGTTGTTCCAAGTTGAACACTAATTTGTTAACTCATTCACACCGCCACCTTGTGGGATACCACGGCGTTAGTGCCTCTGAAACCTGAAGCTGAGAGACATTAAGACCGACTCATGGATGCAACTCTCACAGCAGAGAGCTAAATGGAGAGCGGCAGTCAAGTAATGAAAGCAGTCTTTGTCGTATCGCGACCGACAGCATGATGATGATGATGATGATGATGAGTGCCTCAGAGCGTAGACTTAACATGCACCCCCCCTTCCCTCTCCCTTCCACCACACTCCTACCTCGACTCTTCTCTCCCCTTCTCTCTCATTCTCATTCTCGCTTCCTAGCTCCATCCCCTTCCCCCCTCCCCTCCCCCTCCCCTTGCCCTTCCCATTCCCTCTCCATCTCCCCTCCCCTTCCCCATCCCCTTCCTCTTCCCCCTTCCCCTCGCCTTGCCTTGCCTTGCCTTGCCTTGCCTTCCCTCCCCTCTCCTCCCCTCCCCTCCCTCCCCTCCCTCCCTCCCCTCCCCTCCCCTCCCCTCCCCTCCCCTCCCCTCCCTCCCCTCCCCTCCCCTCCCTCCCTCCCCTCCCCTCCCCTCCCTCCCCTCCCCTCCCCTCCCCTCCTCCCCTCCCCTCCCCTCCCCTCCCCTCCCCTCCCCTCCCCTCCCCTCCCCTCCCCTCCCCTCCCCTCCCCATAGCAACATCTGAGCTCATATGAGGATAGCAACGGGCTTGTGACTGCGCACTCATGGTAGCTTTATAGTGCTGTCCCAATGAGATGTCATTCCACAGTACTATGATGTGATATCCCACTCAGTCACATTAGCCAGGCACTGAGCCAACGAAACCTTGTCCTGGCCTAGTAATATCGAGTGCCAGGCGAGGTAGTAACATTTATCAATTTTAGAACTCTGGTTTGACTTTGCTGGTGATTGAACCCAGGACCAATCTCTCGCAGGCCAAGCGGGCCCCTTAACCATTAGGCCACCCAGTCTGGTTGGGCACTTTAACCTACCTGGGTTAGTTAGTGAGTCATGCTGCGGACAGGAACTAACGTATACATCTTTGTAAATAATAAATAAAGGTTCTTATTGTGTTTGTGTTTATTTCTTCTCATTGCCTTTTGTTGTTCTTGTCATTTGAGTTGTAGTTTCCGCGTTTCTCCATTCGTGTTAACTGTTGTGCTCTGTGAATTGTATGTGTACGCTTGTATGTTTTACACAAATGTACTTCAGTGTTTCATTGCCAGTGTTGCAGTTACACTCTTAGTTTGCTGTTTTACACCGTTCTACACATACATCGTAGACCTTACTATGCAATGCATTTAATTGTTTCTACAATAATTTAATTTGTTCAGCTAAAAGAAGTAAAATTTGCCATAGCTTTTGAAAGTAATAGATTTTCATTTCTACCTATAATGCATGATTTGTGTGAGTTCCTTCTACCCATCTTCTTTATATTTGCACTGTATTTAAAACAATTAAAAATATATATAAATCAAAGGCTGAAGACGCCAATTTATTTCGCTTTTTGCCGCTAGATGGTGACGTGTAGTGGCGCCACCTCGTGACCAAAATATGAACTGCTTGATACTACGGTTGGCAGACACCATCTGGTAGCAAAAGATGGAATTACAAGTTGTAACGCTTTGAATGAAACCCACCTGTTATGTTATTACACCTCAGTAGAGTACACAATAGACTACACGGTAAATGTTTACGTCGCTATGCATCTGTATCTAGTCTCGTGTTGTGCCTCCTAAATTGTCGTTGTCGCTTTGTTTTCACATCTCTTTTCTTTTCTTTATTTTGCAGAAAAAGATCCTGATTATAATTTGTATCATTATTCTTATCGCCATCATAGTCCTCATCATCGGCCTGTCGGTGGGACTGAGCTCATGACCTTCTGATACGAGATGACCTCTGTTTAGGATTATGACCTTGAGTTTTGCCACCAGCACACCACGACTTCTTCAGTGTGTGTGATTACACTGAGCACTGTGTCCCTCTGGCATAGAAGTCGCAGCCTCCGCACTTAGTTCTAGATGTAAAGCACTCCATAAATGTCGCCCCTCCCCTAACAACACCATCACCATTTGTTATGTACAGTGGAGTATCCCGGTTAATTAAAAAAAGGATTGTTTGATGTATCAATTGTGTACCCCGAACAAACTCTGTTCAGCTTTGTGTGTAATGTGGTATCGGAGTTGATTTGTATTTGATTACTGAGCAAACAGTGAGGTATCCCTCCATCCGAACTCAATTAAAAGCATTATAAGCAACTAAAGCCTGCAACAACCAAGGTAAAATATGTGTCCTGATACCTTTGTTCTTAACACTCTCCCAACACACGTTGGGTTACATATAACCAGGTAGTTTCACAAAGATCTGCTGGAGAGCATTTGCTGTGCAGAACTGAAAATGCTGGTCCATAACCAATGCCTTTAACTGTTGGCTTCGATGAAGAAGGGAAGACAAATCCTTCCTCTAACCACAGTTGCTCATCAAAATCACCATGTGCCTTATAAGAATTGTGAGAAAAGAGGGGGGCGGCAGGGTCGTGAGGTAAGCAACACACATCTACAGCGCGCTGAACTTTGGCAACTATTTTAAGGAGGTCACAGTTTCAAATATTTTCATATTGGCTTGTATATCCAATTCTCTAATTTCTGTCATAATTCAGTTAGGTCTTGTTGAGTTTGTTCTTTCTTTTAACTGTCTGGGTAATTGACCCCCCGCCATACCTTAAACGCTTTATATTGCCCTGGTGGCAGCACTGGTTCTAATGCTGGTACTAGCGAAATGCACTAGAGGGTGCTCGGTATTCATCAGCAAGTACCTTAAGTCTTAACTAAATGTGCACTCCCATCTCCGCACTGTCTACACATGCGCTTAGCTAGTCGGCAATGAGTGATTCCATTTGATTAATTCCATTTGCTGTCACTTTATACTGTGTCAGATGCTGTGCTCTGTTTTACTGGATGGGGGGGGCGGGGGCTTCGTCTCTCATTCTATGGTGAATAATGTAAAAGTGTCGCTACCACTTTTCTGTTGCATGATTTTTGTTATGTGTCGTAAGTGATATAAACCAGTATGTGTGTTGTAATTTACTGTACTAGACTAGTAAACGTGAGTAATTAGAGGTAATTCTGCATTCGCAGGCAAACACCTAGAAGCGAAAAGTCCTGATAATTCAGAGTCTTATGAAGTCGCAAGCCTTTAGCACCCTACATCTGGCTTATGTAATTCCTCTTGATGTCTGTTCAGCGTAAAGAACAAATTAGATTTTTGTGGATGTGATTAAGCGTCAATTGAAGATGATACGTTAACGGTTCTGATTCTGTGGATTATGTCCACGCACTAATAGAATGAATGCATGTGTACAGCATCTGGACTGTTAGTAAAGTAACTAGGCTGTCAGGGAAGAGGTGCTGTGAGGTTCCACATTGGTTTATTTCAGATTAACATTTGCTATCCATGAATGTGACCTGGCCAGTATTGACCTTGAGATGAGTGTAGAACGGACAATTATTGATTGACCAAATCCTTAAAGCTGTATAATCCGATAAAAGATTCACATTTTTTAAATACCAAAGCACTTACCTAGGTTCGATCCAACTTGGATAATAGTGTGCTTATTAAACTTTTATTTCTGTATGTAAGGGAATACTAAGTCAATGTAATCGAATCTATTACTTCTGAAGGTCATAGTTTCGATGTGCATGCCAAAATTAATTTGTCATGTTCATCCTTCAAATATCTCCAAAGTCAGCCATTTATAATCAGACTTTATTCAAATTAAAGTAAGGTAGATTATAATGATCAACCTAATATATTTATCTTTTAAAAATGACTGAAACTGAAAAACATCAAACTATGCAGCTTTTAAGTGACAGGTATTTTTGTCAGCTGGGTTTAATGATTCAATCAGCTTTAGCAATGCCACCCAATGTGAACTGCATGGTAGTGCATTAAAATAGTGCAACTTTAACACCATGTCGAATGGGAGTGCGATTGGTGTCCATTCAAATGCACCTTTATTCAGTTGCATCAGGAAGCGCCTTCCTGATGTGTTCGTGTGAATGTGGTATATCATGGCAGTCAGACGAATTGAGTGAGAGCCGGTATAGAAGTAGAACAGTCGCGAATGCCCACAACCCTTCCCCCGAATCGGATGAAGCCATGTGGCTTGATTTGAGTACTATCTAGTCTTAATGCCAGTGCACACTGACGCGCTACAATCTTTAGTCGCTTATCTCACCGATCTGCGACCCATTAGAATAAGTCGTTAGTAGGCAATGGATTTTACGGTTCCAGCTGCAATAACAAGGATATGGAAGGCGCAGTATTAAATTGCAGAATTCTTTTTATTAAATTGAAGAAATTGACACGTGAATAACTGGAGCTTAATTTTCTATTTTGTTTTCACAAAGATGTAAGACCTATTATAAATAAAGCATCTAGTTTTTATTTGGGGAGAGACTCTATATAATAAATGATTACATTTTTGTACTAAGGGCGGGGGCAATGTATATTTTAGCTAGATGCATTACTCGGGTGTTTGTTGCATAAACCTGCTGCATAGAAATTAACATGAAGATAAAATGAGATTCTAGGTGTGGATCTTGAAATTCACAGGAAATCATGTAAGCATGTTAAAGACGCAACGTCCGATTAAAGGTAATCACATTTGCGAAATCAAAACACCCATTTAGATTTGATTCTACATATTTCACTTATATCCTAATGCACTTATTATTAATCATTGGTTGCTGCACAGAAGGGAGTGCAAAGACAATTTTTTAGAACTTATTAATGTTGAATGAAGCCTGTGGTTTCAAATTTGTCATGTGCATCCCAAAAAAGATTGCATGTTTTCACTTCAATAATCTCCAAAGTTGGTAATTTTTTTTTAAAGTCACTTCGCACTAAAATAAATTAGTTTATAGTGATGAACTTAATATATTTATCTATAAAAAAATATATAAAATAATTTAAAGACATTCAAAACCACTGGACTATGCAACTTTAAAGCTGCATAGTCCGATGAAGCCATCAAATACTGGTGTACTTATTCAGCATTTATCGCTGCATAAAAGGGTATACTAGACTAATTTAGTAGAACCTATTACTGCTGAAGCCTACCATGTCAGAATTTTGACATGCTTGCAAAAAAATTATTTGGCATGTTTTCACTAAAAGTATCTTTAAATATCTCCAAGGTTAGCCATTTGAAATAAAAAGTTACTTCAAATTAAAGTAATGTAGATTATGCCGATCAATCTAATGAAAATGACAAAAACTTAAATCCATCGGACTGGTGCAACTTGAGACGTGAGCACACACACAAAAACATGAATTCTCTCATATCGACGTTCTGTGGGTCTTCCTTGGTGTGGGTTTTTGTTTGATTTATTTGAATAAAAGTATTCATGCTATTAGAAACATGTGATGGTGTAACGCACTTCAACTGGTATTGTCCACGCTGGTAATATTGTTCACAGTAGGAACGAATAAATCAAAATGGCAGCAGGATGTTAAAGCTGCATAATCTCTTATGAAACCTTAAAGTTGCATGGTCCGATGAAAAAAAGATTCAAAACCAAAGCATTTATCTGAATATGATTCTATATATCCAACATTAACTAATGATTTGGGGCAGCATATACAGAATAATTAGTGAATTTATGACCCCGTCTCTTTGGCTACCTACTTTGAGACAGCCCTTAGGTAGGAAGGTCACTAATCAATTGGGGCAATCTCATGACCTCATTAGTATTGCCCTCTTTCTAAGATGACCAGACTACCAGTAGTATGTCATGAGTTATTCAACTCACACATAACCAAATTACATCGGGAAATAATACACAACGGTCGTTGAGAACAACACTAAGGTCACCAATAATTACCCCTACTGTCACCTAAGGTCATTGTTTCCCTCAGAGCCCTGAGGGGTATTGATTTATAATTTTCCGGTATAATCACTCATGGTATACTACGATACCATGTGCAGACCGTCAAGTGTCCTACTTTTTCCTATTTTTTTGTATAAGGCCCTGTTTAGCCATATTTTCATTTGTTTTTAAATCTTTTGACCCGTTGCATTTTTTTTTTCGAAACGCCATAATTTGTCTGCTCTGCACACTTTGTTCTGGATTATTAGAAACCAGGTTTTGAGAATGTCACTTTCAGAACATTTTTGTCAGGAAATTTGCAATTTGAAGAAAAGTAGCAGGGGTTGCCTACTAAGCTGGGTAATGTGGTAGACTACAAATCAAATAGAATGAGACTTGAACAAATAGCACAGTATGATCATACCACACATTAAAGTTTGAACTTCAATCGTTTGTTTCCTGTTTTCCTACCTTTTGAGGTGACTGCTCATTTGACGGCCTCTGCGCACTATTTTCGTACATTTGCTCATATACAAAATTGCTATTTTCTTTCTATTTTGTGTGGAAAATCCCTATTTTCCTATTATTTTGACCCACTGCCTCACTTGACGCCCTGCACATGGTCATTGCGAGATGACAATTTGGATCTTAGCTACAGAAGTTTTGACAAGTTTGCCAAAATTATTATGAATAGTAGGTTATAATGGTCAACCTGGTATATTTAACTTTAAAAAATAGGTTTTAATTAATTGGTGGTTTCTTTACGCCGTGTCGACAGCATAGGCCATATTCGCGACGATCTAACTAAAAAAGAATAAGCTCAAAATTAAAAAGTCATCGGACTATGCAACTTTCATATTTTGTAACCCAATTTCACATGCCTACATTCGATCCTCCGATTCCAACTTAGATACTGGTGCGCGTATTAAACATGTGCTGCTGCATAGCAGGAATGTTAAGTCAGTTTAGTAGAACCAATCACTGCTGCAAGTCATATAGGTCTATGATGTCTAGCATTTCGATGTGCACACCAAAATTACTTTACATGTTTTCATCAAAGTTAGCCATTTTCAATCAAAGTTACTTCAAGGAAGGTAGATTATAACAATCAACCCTGCGCAGGCGTAGCATCCATTTATATCTCAGCGCGGGTAGTGTCCTCCCAGTGTACGCTTTGTTCGAGTCGGTGCAGTGTGATGTGTACCTAGTGTATATATCATATGGCCAAGTAGTAATTCATCCACTTGTATATACTATATAGACGCATACAGAACCCCTGAAACTATTATTCAATGTCATGTCACGTTGTGACTAATTAGCTGCTGTCAACAAAGAAACGTTATTTGCACACACACACACACACACACACACACACACAAAACACTCTGAGTGCAAGTCAGAGTCTGACTTGCAGTGAAGTGAATTTATCAAATCAAACTTTAGTTCCATGTGTTATCCTGTTTGTGGCCTTGACCTCTTATTGGTAATGGTCGGAGGGTGACATGTGTCTATTCTGGACGTATCAAGTCAAGGTCACTAGTAATGGCCAGTCTTTGACCTTGACCTCTCGTTCGGTGTATCTTCACTGAGCGTGATCTTAAATCACAAATCAAATGTGTCATTGACCTTGTTATTGGTTATTGCGGGTCTCGGTGCAGTCAATGGCCATGCATTTGTATTCCACAGGTCAAGGTCACTAACTGTGCTCAGTTGATGTCAATGATCTGTCATTGGTTACTGTAGGTCAAGGTCACTAACCATGTGCAGTCAGTGTCATTGACCGGTCAATGCTGCAACTCAAGGTCACTAACTGCAATTAGCCATTTATTATATTCTGACTGACCTTTCAGTGACCTTGACTTCCTGATGCGGATTGAGATGAAGCATTGTTATAGTTATTAGTTATTTGTGACCTAAATTATATATAAATGTGTACTGCAAATATCTGTGTGACCTTTAGCACAGAAGGGTGGGTAATCAAACCTAATAGCTGATGCCAGTGCTGGAATGAAACTGCTGCCAAGTAATGACGATAATGCAAAGCTATCATCAGGGTTCCTTAGTGTTAGAATGGAAATTTGCTGTGCACCATGTAGTTAATACTTTATGGGCATGTTAGAATGGAACCCTGCTATGTAGCTACTACGTTAATGGGCGTGTTCGAATGGAACCCTGCTGTGCACCATGTAGTTACCACGTTATGGGCGTGTTTGAATAGAACCCTGCTGTGAACCATGTAGTTACTAGATTGTAGGGTGTGTTCGAATGGAACCCTGCTGTGCACCATGTAGTTACTACATTATGGGGTGTGTTCGAATGGAACCCTGCTGTACACCATGTAGTTACTACATTATGGGGTGTGTTCGAATGGAACCCTGCTGTGCACCATGTAGTTACTACATTATGGGGTGTGTTCGAATAGAACCCTGCTGTGCACCATGTAGTTACTACGTTATGGGGCGTGGTTGAATAGAACCCTGCTGTGCACCATGTAGTTACTACGTTATGGGGTGTATTCCAATGGAACCCTGCTGTGCACCATGTAGTTACTACGTTATGGGGCGTGTTTGAATAGAACCCTGCTGTGCACCATGTAGTTACTACGTTATGGGGCGTATTCCAATGGAACCCTGCTGTGCACCATGTAGTTACTGCGTTATGGGGTGTTTGAATGGAACCCTGCTGTGTACCATGTAGTTACTATGTTATGGGGCGTGTTCGAATGGAACCCTGATGTGCACCATGTAGTTACTACGTTATGGGGGGTGTTCGAATGGAACCCTGCAGTGCACCATTTAGTTACTACATTGTAGGGTGTGTTCGAATGGAACCCTGCTGTGCACAATGTAGTTACTACATTATGGGACGTGTTTGAATGGAACCCTGCTGTGCACCATGTAGTTACTACGTTATGGGGCGTATTCAAATGGAACCCTGCTGTGCACCATGTAGTTACTACGTTATGGGGCGTGTTCGAATGGAACCCTGCTGTGCACCATGTAGTTACTACATTATGGGGTGTATTCAAATGGAACCCTGCTGTGCTCCATGTAGTTACTACGTTATGGGGCGTGTTTGAATAGAACCCTGCTGTGCACCATGTAGTTACTACATTGTAGGGTGTGTTCGAATGGAACCCTGCTGTGCACCATGTAGTTACTACATTATGGGGTGTGTTTGAATGGAACCCTGCTGTGTACCATGTAGTTACTATGTTATGGGGCGTGTTCGAATGGAACCCTGCTGTGCACCATGTAGTTACTACGTTATGGGGGGTGTTCGAATGGAACCCTGCTGTGCACCATTTAGTTACTACATTGTAGGGTGTGTTCGAATGGAACCCTGCTGTGCACAATGTAGTTACTACATTATGGGACGTGTTTGAATGGAACCCTGGTGTGCACCATGTAGTTATGGGGCGTGTTAGAATAGAGCACTGCTGTGCACCATGTAGCTAATACGTTATGGGGTGTGTTCGAAAGGAACCCTGCTGTGCCACATGTAGCTACTACTTTATGGGGGCGTGTTCGAATGGAACCCTGCTGTGCACCATGTAGTTACTACGTTATGGGGCGTGTTCAAATGGAACCCTGCTGTGCGCCATGTAGTTAATACGATATGGGGCATGTTTGAATAGAACCTTGCTGTGCACCATGTAGTTACTACGTTATGGGGCGTGTTCGAATGGAGCCCTGCTGTGCACCATGTAGTTACTACGTTATGGGGCGTGTTTGAATGGAACCCTGCTGTGCACCATGTAGTTACTACGTTATGGGGCATGTTTGAATAGAACCCTGCTGTGCACCATGTAGTTACTACGTTATGGGGCGTATTCCAATGGAACCCTGCTGTGCACCATGTAGTTACTACGTTATGGGGTGTGTTTGAATGGAACCCTGCTGTGTACCATGTAGTTACTACGTTATGGGGGTGTTCGAATGGAACCCTGCTGTGCACCATTTAGTTACTACATTGTAGGGTGTGTTCGAATGGAACCCTGCTGTGCCCAATGTAGTTACTACATTATGGGACGTGTTTGAATGGAACCCTGCTGTGCCCAATGTAGTTACTACGTTATGGGGTGTATTCCAATGGAACCCTGCTGTGCACCATGTAGTTACTACGTTATGGGGCGTGTTCGAATGGAACCCTGCTGTGCACCATGTAGTTACTACGTTATGGGGTGTGTTCGAATGGAACCCTGCTGTGCACCATGTAGTTACTACATTATGGGGCGTCTTTGAATGGAACCCTGCTGTGCACCATGTAGTTACTACGTTATGGGGTGTATTCAAATGGAACCCTGCTGTGCACCATGTAGTTACTACGTTATGGGGTGTGTTCGAATGGAACCCTGCTGTGCACCATGTAGTTACTACATTATGGGGTGTATTCAAATGGAACCCTGCTGTGCACCATGTAGTTACTACGTTATGGGGCGTGTTTGAATAGAACCCTGCTGTGCACCATGTAGTTACTACATTGTAGGGTGTGTTCGAATGGAACCCTGCTGTGCACCATTTAGTTACTACATTAGGTGGTGTGTTTGAATGGAACCCTGCTGTGTACCATGTAGTTACTATGTTATGGGGCGTGTTCGAATGGAACCCTGCTGTGCACCATGTAGTTACTACGTTATGGGGGGTGTTCGAATGGAACCCTGCTCTGCACCATTTAGTTACTACATTGTAGGGTGTGTTCGAATGGAACCCTGCTGTGCACAATGTAGTTACTACATTATGGGACGTGTTTGAATGGAACCCTGGTGTGCACCATGTATTAATGGGGCGTGTTAGAATAGAGCACTGCTGTGCACCATGTAGCTAATACGTTATGGGGTGTGTTCGAAAGGAACCCTGCTGTGCCACATGTAGCTACTACTTTATGGGGGCGTGTTCGAATGGAACCCTGCTGTGCACCATGTAGTTACTACGTTATGGGGCATGTTCAAATGGAACCCTGCTGTGCACCATGTAGTTAATACGATATGGGGCATGTTTGAATAGAACCCTGCTGTGCACCATGTAGTTACTACGTTATGGGGTGTGTTCGAATGGAACCCTGCTGTGCACCATGTAGTTACTACGTTATGGGGCGTGTTTGAATGGAACCCTGCTGTGCACCATGTAGTTACTACGTTATGGGGCATGTTTGAATAGAACCCTGCTGTGCACCATGTAGTTACTACGTTATGGTGCGTGTTCGAATGGAACCCTGCTGTGCACCATGTAGTTACTACATTATGGGGTGGGGAGGGGGTGGGTTAGAATTGAACCCTCCTGTGTACCAAGTGCCTACTACGTCTAGCTAATGTGTAAAGTGCATCAATTCCGAGATGTCCTATCAGGCCAGGTTAACTGTGTTGGACCCTGCACTGGGCACAGATAGTAGGTATGGATCACACTGCATCTATTCAGGTGTTGGAGAAAGAGGGGGTGGGCAAAAACATGCAGGTTACTTTTTCAACTTTAAAAACTTTAAAAAAACAATGGACATGAGGAAAGTAGCGTCATCAAATATGCAGAAATATGGGGGCTGCGGGGTGTCGAAAATGCACCAATGAACTTACATCGAAAATATACATCCTATATATTTATCCTGAGGAATTGTTTGAAGTGTAACTAATGTACTATTTATATCATAATTATGTACTAAGTGTGTTTTTGTGTGTTCTAATGCAATTGTGAAAGGGGAAAGTAATTTATTTTGTTATTTGCTCACACATGGCAGTGAGACTTTTCTTTGGCAAATCGACCTCTAATGAGGAAGAGGCCAGCCCTCGCCTCCTCGTGTGTACTTGGTGAACTACTTTCGTGAGAAACTTGTTCGAATAAAAATGGCTGCCGCCTGTGTACATGGCAGCAGTTGGTGCCGATCCTAATAATCACGTATTCCTTTTATCACTCCGATTTATAAGTGTAAGCTCAGATGTGATACAATTGTAATAGTGCAGACAATGCACTACCTCATTGGTAAAGGGCACACTCACGACACTGCTTGTGGTTTAGGACTATTTTTGTTTCTTCTCTGAGCCATGTGGTCTGCGCATCCGCATAAGACATTTTTTAGGGATTTGTGGGCGGGCATTCCTGCCATAACCTGCAAAGCCGAAAGCATATTCACTTTTTACTGTTAAAAATACAACAACAAAAAATCAAAGCCATTTTTAGCTTAAGAGAAGATGGCTTTAGCAGTTAGCCAAGTTAAGTGGTGGACAATGTAAGCATACTCCGTTAAGCTTTGTCACATGTAGGACTGAGCTCCATCTTGTGGAGTAGCGCTAAGTCCTGGGCAGAGCTAAGCAGTATTGATTGTACAGCAAAGCCATGTTATGTGTTGGGCTAAACAATGACAACTGTAGAGCAAGTTGTGTGCAAGGCAACGATCTTCATAAAACACAGCCCGGGCTTAGCTTTACACAGGACACAGCATAGCTCTGGACTGGTTGGCTCAGTGTCAGGATAATGTGACTGAGTGGGATATCAGGTCATGGTGCTGGCAGCCTGCTCTTCCAGTGGGGTAGCACTATAAAGTCACCATGAGTGTGCACTGTCACAAGTCGGTACCCGTCCTGATATGACCTTAGATGTTGCTAGGACATTAAAAAAAAAAAAAAAAAAGCATAGCTCTACATATGAGAGCCTAGCCCTACATACGACATGGTTTATCCTTGCACAAACCCTACTTCTACCGTGAAGTAATATAAACAGTCGTCATGCATAACAAAGAACAATGAGGGAGAGGTTGGTTGATTGCTTCAAGCTGCATTGTCCGATGAAAGCAGCAACATTTCTTTCTTTAAGCACTTACTAGATTAGATTTTTCAGATCCAAGTTAGATACTAATGCACTTATAAAGCATTTATTGCCGCATAGACAGGATGCTAAGCCAATTTAATAGAACCTGTTACTGCTGAAGTCTATGGTGTCCGAATTTGGAGGTGCATATCCTTTGTTTATACTCCCATATTTCATTATAGAGTGCATAAGTTGTCTGGGATTTGGAAATAAGTGCCCATTTCACTCCCCGCAGGGATAGACATTGCTTTATGTAGAACTAATCTGCATCATGTTGAGGGCGAGGCTATGTCGCATGTAAAGCTGTTACGCATAAAGTATGGTTTGCTCGTGAATATATTAATGTGTCCAGGATGGATTGCTGTAATATAAATGACTATTCGCTGTGTACAGTGTGTTAAACTACACACTGGGTACGTCTTGTTTTATAATACTTTAAATCCACTCATCTAAATGGTTAGCAAAAGCTGAAAGCATCTTATCGCATGTGAACACTAATCTATCACTACAAATGTCTTCCCATTCCTCCTGAACATGTAATAAAGTGCTCTTTTCTTCATGTTCTTGTTGCTAGTAGCCATGGAGCTAGCTAGATAATGAATTATTAAAGAAGAAAGTGACTTCAACCATGACAGGTTTTGTTTTGTGTCGCCTGACAAAGGTGGAATAAACAATGAAACTGGAGTTTAATTAAGATGCAGTGTTCATACCTACTTGTAAGATGTGAATCAGAATTGTTTACTCCTCCATCCTGACAGACGGGATGGGATGGCTGGATGAGTTGAGGATCCGTCTCCTGTTTTGGTAGATCGTGGGGTTCGACCCCTGGTCCAGTCAAACCAATGATTTATACTTGTTGCTCCCTAGCCAGTCACTTAGCATTATTGGGATAGGGCAAGGACTGGTTAGCTCAGTGTGAGGATAATGTGACTGAGTGGGATATCAGATCATGGTGCTGGTGGCCTGGTCCCCCACTGGGGCAGCACTATAAAGTCGCATTGAGTGCACACTGTCACAAGTCGGTATCCGTCCTGATATGACCTTAGATGTTGCCAGGATGTAAAACAACCAACCAATCAAGTTCCATAGTAAATAATGAAATATCTCTGTACATGTGAAAAATAAGTAAACGTCCTCACTGATGGCATTATTTCAGATGGGCCTATTTGAAATCCTTCTGCCCACCCACATGGGCTATGACATGTTGGTCGAAAGATGCAATTGTCAAAAGACTTGAATATTCCTACAAATGAGGTGGTCATGGCTTTCGACAATAGAATTGATTCATTTGGGGGGAGGGGGGCATTCTAGGATCTTTCTCCACTTTTAACCTTGTCTTTGATCCCCAATCGCCAAAGTTTACTTTTTGTGCCAGGGGGGGGGGGGGCGGGGGTCGCTAAACAAACAAACTAATCTTTGTCCGGAGATGGGGGCTATTTGGGGCTATAGCTGATGGTCTCACATAATCATGATCTACTTTAACTAGTTTAATCAGCAAGGAATGGATATGTCTCAAGAGGTGGGAGGGAACAGGGGGGGGGGGTAGCAAAAGCGACAACCATAGAAATTTGTCTATTTGAGACGATTCCATCTACCAGGTAACGTGGATGTCGAATGCAAACAGATTTGTGAATTACTTTGAAGTACTCTCCACCATTCCTCGTGTAGAGCAGGCCCGTCTCCGGCTGCAATCTAGTCAGGGCAGAAAGTGGGGAGCCTCTCCCTGGAGGTTCTTTGTGATATGAAGGAAATATACTAGCTATGTAAACAATGATGCTGGGTGAACAAACCCCACCTGGAGATGGCCAAGCCGTGTTTGGTCATTGTATTGCAACATTTCGTAGTAAAGTTTCTTTTTCTGTTTCATTTAATTTCCGTATGAAAATGTTGGAGAACCAATTTTCTGATATACATAAGTGTAGATATATATGTGTACATAAGTATTTATATGTCTATATATATATTCTTTTTATTTTGAGTCATAGAATAGACTACATCACGGTTCTAGCGGCGCGGTGCATTGTCGGATGCGTCAGAGCAAAACCTACCAGCGAGACGCACATGGCTAATGCTAATACACTGAGTGCAGCTAGGAAATATGCTAGTTTCAGCTCATCTCAGCTCTTGTTTGAAACATAGAATACCAACTCAAAAAATATATATAATAAATTAAGATATTAATCTTTTATCCAGCATTGCATTTACATCAATATAATCAGCACATCTTAATCCATGTGCATTTAGATTTAGACAAATCTAGGCTCAGACTAGTGTTAGAGCCATAGCCACAATCAGTTTTATTTATTTTATTCATGTTTTTATTTATATCCTATGGTTAATGACATATGTAGAAATAGAAAATGAGTAGGGTTAATCAGATATTGGTTATATATTTCTTTGAAATAAGTTTTTGTTGATACATTTGACATTTTAATATTTAAAACAAGAATTACTTCTGGCTAATCATCACCATTGTAAACATCAGCCTGTAAAGTGACTGAAATTGTATGTTTCTTAGCTCAAAATGCTTAAACATATTCATTATATTATTATATTGCATCCTTCCGTCCATATTCGTGCCAAATTGTTATGTATTTCTATTTATTTTGAATAAAATGCCAGTTTTGCCCTACGTGTATCGGTAAACTCAATGGCAGTACGCCTTTGCTTTGCTCCCAATGCCGTCGTCAGCGCATGCGCAGTCACAACCATGATGTGGTCTATTGTTGCTACTAAATTATGAAGTGAGGAAATTGTAAACGTGTATGCTGTTAAGGATAGCAAGCATGTTCAAAATGACAATATAGAGTTTCCGGTCTTATTTAGCCCCTTACCTTCTTTCTTTTTAAAGACACGGAGAAAAACCTGATTTTTTTTAATGATGTGAAACTGTGTTAATTGAGTTAGTAATAGTATGCAGCCAAAATTAATTTACAAAGAAATAAATTGAACATATTTTGCGAAGTATTCGTGCTGTGAATAGTTCTTTAGTCGGCTTAAAGTTGCCTAGTCCGATGGCATTTGAATTTTTTACTTATTTTTTAGATAAATATATCAAACTGGTCATTGTAACCTACTAATCATTAGTCCAGAGTAATTTTGATGAAAACATGCTAATTTCAGATCAATTTGAGCTGAAAGAACCCAAAATTATTTCGACAAGCTTGCCAAAAGTCATGATGGTCATGTGATGTGAGTTGACCTAGTAATGTGTATGTCTTAGAACCTGACTAATGCCATATATGGTATTGGCAATAAGGGCAAGACAAATCAGGTCACGAGATTGACCTAATTTGTTTGTGGGCTCCCGGCCTAATGGCATCCTCAAAGTAAGTGTTCAATGGGATGAGGTGGTAGATTCACTGATTATTCTGTATATGCTGTCCCAAATTAATAGTTAATAGTAATACCCCAATATCTAAGTTGGGTATAATGAATCAAATGTAGATAAGTATTTTCCTTTTGACAAATGTATATTTCATCGGACCATGCAACTTTAAGACATTCTAAAGTTTCACTCTGTATTATCACCCTCCCCACAACGGACATAACCATTATAGAAGGCCTTTTCATCTCCCCCCCCCCCCCCCTTTACACACACATTTTCTTAGGCCAAACATCCATATTTTGAGAAGTTCATTCCTCTATCAAGCAACAAAACTAAGGTATAAACTACCCTCTAAGATATCCTCAAAATATGCTGCAACTTCTAAATTCTCAAACACCTTTTTAGTATATCACTAATTCCGGCTCTACATCCTGAGAATCCTGAGTTAATCCTCATTGACCCAATAGATCCAGAATAAGCAATTAAAAGGGGCTAATATTATTGTTTCAAGTTGCATATTCATATACTTTTAAGTTTCTTCAATTTCGTTTTTTGTTCAGGTTGACCATTATGGTCTACCTTACTTTACTTTGAAGCAAGTTTCATTTTCAATGGCTAACTTTGGGATATTTGAAGTTAAAACATGCCAAATTGATTTTGATATCCTTCTACAAATTCTGACACTACGCTTCAGCAGGCAGGTCCTATTAAATTGACTTAATATTCTCTCTATGCAGCAACAAATGCTAAGTATCTGTACCATATCTAAGGTGGATGTGTAAAATCAAATCTAGGTGAGTTTTAAAAATGTCATGCTTTCATCGGACTATGCTGCTTTTAACACCTATCATAAGCATTACAGGGCATCTCACCCATTAGATGCCACCTCAACTCCAGTCCTGCCCCAGACCAGGACGCTCGTGCCTTAACAACCCAGGCATTATATATCATATGATATATATACTTTTATAAGTGTCTTACGTATTCCAAGGACTAGTTAGCTCAGTATCACAATAATGGGATATCGGGTCATGGTGCCAGCGGCCTGGTCTCCCAGTGGGACAGCACTATAACATTGACATAGGCGTGCGCTGCCACAAGTCGGTACCTATCTTGATGTAACCTTAGATATTACCAGGATGTAAAACTCCCAGAAACAAAGAGTATGTGTATGCGCGCGCGCATGGATAGATGGATGAGAAATGCATGTGCACATGGATGTATGTATCTGCTTGTTCCGAATGAGGCAAAGAACACTCAGTTTGACTACATTGACCAATAGTTGGTTGCTATAAATACTTGATTGTGGTTATATAAATTGATGCTACCTACCTCTGCTGCAACCTGTCGGAAAAGGGACGCATAGTGAGTAAAGCCACCACTGTGTCACCACCAGTTAGTTTGGTCGACACGTGATACATAGTGCTGCAACATGGAACCGATAATAAGTAAAAGCTTGTATTATGCATATTTATATTCGAATAATGAATTATGCTTCACATATATTATCGATATTTTATGTCAAGAGACAAACTTAGTAAATTGTGTGAGCTTCGATTGAGGAGTTCCGATGATGTTATATACTTACAATGTTTCGAATGTTGCTTCTTTTTAATATGTGATATAAAATGGTTAACTCAGACATGGTCTTTGGTGATTTTATTGTGTGTTACAGCCGTGAGTAAATTTCTTATATCTGTTTTCTCTCTTTCCATGTTTCCTTTTTAATTGTTGAGATGGTTATGAATCATAATTGCAAGTTGATGAAGTTCATACTGTTTAGTTGAGTAATGGAAAATCATGAGTTTGAACAATGCGTAGCAGTTGTAACTGAGCAGGTCTACTGGACCCATTTCTCATTGTTCAAAGAGTTAGCTACATAATATTCTAAATTTTCATTTTCCAACCAAAAATATAATGGTGGCTCACATATTGTTTTCCGTGTTATCATATTAATGAAATGTAAACATGTTTAGGGTTATTTTAACTAATGCCCCCACTTTATTTTTCATCATTTTCTTTACATACCTGTCGATATTCAAATTATCCGATACATTGTTTACTAAAAGAAAAGTGGATGCATTGCATGCATCTGCAGAGTGAGTTAGTGTTATTCTTATCTGGAAATGTTTGATAGAATTCGGTGACATAAATAAATAGCATAATACAATTTTAAACATATCGTTAGATATATGTGTTGTATAAACTACAAATCTGTTTACAACTGGCACTTATTTCATCAAATGGCCCAAATACCACATGGCCATGATTTGTCCAACATCGTCAGCCCCCCACCCCATTTGAATTGTCTTGACATCACCACAATCGTAAAACCAACACGACATGCATCTTACCTCAACAGATATTCAAGTTGCATAGTCTGATAAAAGCATTGAATTTTCAATCGCAAAACACTTATCTAAATTTTAACCTACATAGCCAACTTAAAAAGTTGTGCACTTATTAAATATATGTAGAAGTCATTTTAATAGAGCCTGTTAGGCCTACTCCTGAGGCCCTTGGTATCAGAGTTTTGACAAGCATGCCAAAATTAATTAGACACGCTTACACTTCAAATATCTCCCAAGTTAGGCATTTTAAAGCAAACCTTATTCAGTAGGCCGAAGGTAGATTACCGATGAACCTAATATATTTATCTCAGAAAATGACAGAAGCTGAAAATCATCGGACTATTAAACAACTTTAATTAAATCTGCATAGTTTGATGAGATCATACATTTTTCAAAACGAATACAATTATGTAGATTTGATTTTGCATCCATGAGACTGGAGCACCAAGTAAGCATTTGGTGCTGCATCTAAAGGAATACTGAGTCAATTTAATAGAACCCATTTCTGCTGAAGCATATGGTGTCGCAGTTTTGAGTACTTTCTAAAATTAATTTTGCATGCTTGCATTTAAAATATTTCAAAAGTTAGTTATTCAAAATAAAAGTTTCTATTTCAAAAAGGTAGGCCTAAGCTAGATTATAACAATCACCTTTCTATATATATCTCAAAAAGTGACAGAAACTCAAAACCTCTCGGACTATGAAATAAATTAAAGGGGGAAGGTGGGGAACGAACAAGACAATACCCCCCCCCCCTGCCCCTTCCCAAAAAGGGCCTTCCTTTACCCACCCATACTCTTTTATATCTGAAATAGCGCGCACAATTGCATAATGACATTTTTTATTCACAATTTATATACATTATTCCACAAACATACACTATTATGTTAACAATAGAAATTGCAATAACGGTTCCATGGCATCAGTACTAACAACCCTTCTCTTCTCCCCGTTTTGTCTCTTGCAGAAGAAGATCATGATTATAATCTGTCTGGCTGTTCTGGTAGTGGTCATTTGCGCCACCTTCGGAGGTATCTTCGGGTGAGCGCGAGTCGACTGCCCTGGGTCTGAGTGCTGCCTACTTGTCTCGATCAGCCGCCACCGAGTCGACTGCGCCGGGCGGCGCAGTGTCTGATGACGCTACATCCCCCATCTCTCGTGCGGTCTTGCGTGGATACGAGACCACGCGGGAAGTGGAGCGGGGCGCGCTGATTGGCCACAAGCGTAAATAGGGCACGCGCCAGATTCGCTCAAAGGGCGAACCGTCAAAAATGAATTCGCTTGGACCGTTTGACCGTGCTGGTTTGTTAAATTCCTATCGTGGTTTAGTGAATATATAATTGATAGAAGCACCACATGATTGCAGTGATCAGTGGCTTCTACCAACGTCAGAGTCGGGTACCACGGTGATGGCACGAGGTTGCGAATTCAAGGTCATGTCATTTCAGTCACGGTCACTTCATTCAGGATCATGCTGCAAGCGTTTAGGCAGATACGTCTTGGGCACAGTACCACAATGCCATTATTTCACACCAGTCTGTGCGCCCTTATGCTTCTTGCTTTAAAAAAAAAAATCAGATATAGGTCTAAATTGTACTTTTATCTCATCGCTTATAGTTATTTATTCATTTGTTTACAAAGCGCCCAGACCTTCTGACTGAGGCTGCATGCAAGCAACACTTTAAACATTCCGTTTAAAGGGATCACATTTCACATAGAAGTAGTTTGTTTTTACATTCATCCATATGCATTGTTAAGTTCCTAAATGTTGGTGTTTTTTTTAGGCGGTTTTATATTTTCCAACAACACATTACACATAAACCATTATTACGTTCCATTATTGATTATGTTATGACAATATTTTATTTGGTTCACATTCCATCATCACATTCCATGATGTGCAGTATTAATTAATTAATTAAGCATTCCTTAAAACTACATCATTTCCAAGTGCTTTGACATGACACACGTACGTGTGCAGACATGATGGCGACCATGTCATCCAAACATGGCAATGAAGTGATCTTGAAGAACTGCAGTGTGACACGCATGGTGGGTAATGCCGTGTAGTGTGCGCCAGGCTGTGAAATGACTGATTGTCCCCTAACGGGGCCATTGATATCGCCTTGTGGTCTCACCGGGACATTGACTCTCGCGAGCGCGAGTCGGCAAAGTCTCAATGACAAATGTACGAAGACAAATGTTCGAGTTTTACTGGTGTACCATGGTCTGTGTGACAAATATGAACAAACAAAAGGACAACTTTAAGAGATTTAGAGATGGTCTGAACATGAACAAACAAACAAAAAGAGTGTTAGCCGGTAGAGAGAGAAAAAAACAACAAAATCTTATTTGGCAATTCCTTGTCCTTTTTCTACCTAGTCCTATATAGTGTGCAAATAACCGTTACAGAACGGTATTGGCAGTTTTAAATGCTGTCATGTGTCATCAATGTGAATGGAGGTAGTGTAATATTGTATAGAGACAATTTACCTGCAAGGTCTGACTGCCCCCCCCCCCTCAAGAGTGGGTCGAGATTTTACTTTTTTTTAATGCTGTTCAGAGCAGCTCACAACTCTGGTCCTCAGTATGTAGGTCAAGCAGCGTTCTGACACAATAAAGTAGGTCATGTCTCCCTCCCCAAAATGGTTGAGTTTCTAGAAAACACTGTGATATTGATTCCCACGGGCTCTCAGCGAGCCAAATCACACTGCACTTTTCTGGAAACTCACCCAACTACGAGACTAGACAACACTTATAGTACATATAGGTTAAACAAATTATTAATAGTTTTAAAGAACTGATTTGGCCAATGATATATCATATATATATAAATATATTCTTCATTTGCATTACAAGTAAAATGCAATAATCTTCTCATATAGAAAGTAATGAGGTGTCAGACTCCCATGTCTATTTTCCCATGGCTTGCTTCCTTGTTAAACAAATCATCAGAGCGCTAATGTAATTTTTCTTTACCGTTTTCCTTTATTATCATATATATCAATCATTGTGTTCATGTGTGAGGCAAGTTTGAAGATGCTGGATGACTGTACCGGAAGTGCATCGTATCTACCGTAGTTCATTGGTTTCAATGGTGAATGTCTTTGGAGTTTAATTTTTGGTGTAAGATTTTTTCTTTTTAATTTTGGAGATTGTAAGATCCAACACTTTCGTCGTTGACCCCCCTTCCCTCCCATTTTAAAAGTGCTTGGGTCTTAAGTTTTCAAAAGGTTCAACAGCAATCAGTAAATGTATAATTGGCAGTTTGAACTGTGATAGATACGCATTTCCTTACATTAACTAAACAATCAGAAATGTTACTGTTTCATGTTTTAGCACCATTCTGTTAACAAACAAAGAATATGTCAACTGTTACCATAGTTACATTTAGCCCATAATTGAGGCTGAAATTTCACAAATTTGTTTTGTCAGAATCTACGTGTATTTTTCCAAATATTATAATATCGGTATTGTTACACCAATGAAAATGCTAAAGTGTCGTTTGTAACAGACCCTTTGTAGGTAGTGGCTGTCAATTCATGATAATACCTTTTTCTTTAAAAAAAATTCTTAATCCATGTTATAAAAAGAAATAATGGAGATGACAAAATGGTTAGAACAAAGTTGATGCTACACTACAGTGCTACTAATTACATTGGACTACGAAGTGTTTGTAGCCACCAACCCTTCACTCGCCGTCGTCTTTGTGCAGCTCAATCAATCGTCTCTTCTTTGTGTTGACTCCAGGAAGCACTGGCGCACCACAACCAAACTAGCAACAAACACAAAATAGGCACACACACACACACAAAACTAATATCTCTTAAACTGACTTTTACCATGACAGGGGATGCTTACTCTGACCCCCTCCCCCAACCACCCTTCCACCCTGTCTGTATTTCACCTTAGAGGTTTGTGTGGCTTTCAAAAGTAGTAGCCTCCTAGCTCCGTATTCAAACAAAATTCCTATTTTTATGAATGGTGTATGGTGGTGGCATAGTCAATCTTTTGAATAATTTTTTTTCCGAATGTGATTACCGTTGTTCGAATTTCAAAGTGTTAACTGTAACAAACACAATTTTCCTCCTACAACCCCCCCACCCCCACTTCACCCACCCCCTCACCCATGTAGCGTGCGCAGTCTATATATAGTAATGATAATCAAGTTCTGACTCCCCTGGTTGTAGCTTTTGACAATACTCTTCACTCTGATCTTTGAGATATCTATTCATGTATGTGTGTAGGGCCTTGACTCGGCACTAGTCTAGGTCACACCACGAGTGAAAGAACTCGTTGGTTTTTTGATACTCGTGTAGGTGGTTAACTATTCTACCGTAGTGCAAATGAAAAAGCCAGCTAACCTGTAAAACAAACAACAACAAAAACCATAGAGGGTCAACCTAATATTGGCGGCCTATTTATAGGTTGATAACTTGAAAGTATTTCTCACCACGATAAACCAAACAAACATGTAAAACTAAAGTCAATAGCCACATGTCATGTACAAAATGTAGGTGTCAGTTGTAAAGCTGCGGTAGTCATTTCAGGCAGGGGGAGTACAACTTGTTCCTTGACGAAAAGGGTTGGATTGGAAGCGAGTAGAGAGATAGAGATAGAAAAGAAAAGATTAACTAACATATACTGCCAAATCTATGCACCATTGATGTAGGCTGTTTTAGGAAACCTTTGGCAGAACTTTCAGCAGGATATCCCGATTTCATTAGATGGGTGATTGGAACCCTCAGAGCTTTCCAACATACCGAAAACACTAAGATCATTCTTCTCTAGAATTTTCCCACCCCCGCTAATGGCAAGTTTTACTTCTTTAAAAAAAAATTAAAAACAAAGAAGAAAGGTGTCTTTGATGTGGGGTTTTTTGTTAGTCAACATTCATTCCTCCTCTTGTTGCATAGCTGTTTGGGTGAGGTAAATGGTTTTACTTGAAGACATTCTGCTCAAAATGATGGATGACTAGATTTGACTGAAATGCCCCCTGCACCCTATTTTAGTATTAACTAACATTCCTTAAGAACACATGATTTGCTTTATATAAATAAACCCTTCTGATTATACATCAGTAGCCTATGTCACAGAGGATGCCTAATAACTTATCAGGCTGAAAGTTTTGCTTTGCGGGTGTCAATTGTTTGCAATTGAAGCGAGTATCACCAGACGGCTAGTGGCATCACACCCTCGGGTTCCACCACCGTCACTCGCACATGTGCATTAGAAGTCAATAATCTTGTAAAACAACTCAAATTTGGTCACAAAAAACCACAATGGCGCTGGTCAGCATATTATATAAGATGCATATTAATAATAATAATAATAATAATAATAATAACAAATGGTAATAATCTAGTGTAACTGTAGAGTCAGTGTACGAGTGAGTCTGCTTTTGTAAGTTATTGCAAAATCTTGAACGGGATAATATATATATAAAAAAAATACAAAAGAAATGTCTTGTTTCCTTGGGATGAAAGATTGCTGAAGAATACAAGCGTGCTGACGTAGCGAGCTTGGCTGTCTCCTGGGCAGTTTGTCCAGTGAGGGCTGTACCCTCCTAGCCCTGCTGGTTAATCTGTAAGATTTCTTTCCAATACAGATTCATGTACTGTCATACTTAGTAACTAGAAATACTGTTACAGCCCCTTCTTCCACCACACCCCCTAACAGGAGACACAGCTTTTAGTTGGAGACAACCTGAACAAAATTGCCTAACTCAAAATCTAGGTGTAGTAAATACCATCCATCGATTAATGGACGCAGATTTGAGTTTGCAAGCAACACCCAGGAGATGCTGAGGGTGTTTCCAGGATCTTGTAGGTCGCAATTCATTAGGGGGATAATTTGTTGATTTTAAGCAAATATACATTTAGGTGTGTCTTTTATTAGGGGTGTGTCTCTAATTAGTAGGTTTGTGGTACAGAACGTCTATACCAGGGACGGCAAGTTCATGTAGGTGACTCGGGAATCTCTTGGATGGCAAGAAGCACTTCTGTTTCTGGTCTCCCATGCATCACTCGTGTTCAGATGACTGAATTCTTCATAGATAACGTATCATGCCCTGCTACCAACACGCGCAGTCAGAAGTTGTCTAACTTCTAGTAAGGTGTGTTTACTCTCCCTCCCTGGTTCTTGCAGCAATAGCAGTGTATGATTGACATGCCAGATCGAGAGTTTTAAAAGGAATTTGTCGAACTCAGTATAGTCGCTACTCAAAAGTCATAAGCCTTCCATCAACGTGACTTACTAGTACTGCAAAAGTTATCAAGCAAATTCACATCTGAACAGGGGCGAGCATGCAGAGACAGTAGGTTATTTGGCTTTAAGCTATCTAAAGCTGCTAGAGGAAGGAAGGTTGGTTGTATAAATAAAAGTCGCTTGTTGCTTTCCTGCATTTGAAATCCTGTTCCTTGTCAAAAAAAAAGAAGAAATGCGGTCAGTCAAGGAAGAGGATTTGGTGGTTGGAAAAAAACAAGTGTTGGGTGAACAGAAGATATCAAGTTTTCTCTGTTACAGTGTAGTTGTAGAGAAGAAGAAAAAGCAAACTTGCAATATGTTGGTTGGCACACGGTTACAAATAAATACACCATGTCTGTATAGAATCTGTGGTGGCTTTCCGGGTGCCTGGCTTTTCCACCAAATACATGTGTTGTTTATGGAAATGAATGGACATGTGTTTGAGAGGTGCTTGCAGTACACTTGGGCTGTAACATTGTAACAATCCACTTGGGATGCTTCTGGCACCTGGTGACAATCCGTGCAGCTTGTTGCAACGGGTTTTGGTGCAAAGCAAGACATCCAGAGGTCAAGGCCATTGTCAGAATGTCAGGGCAGCACTCATCTCTGAGTGCTACTAGGAGTCATCAGACGCAGCCTAGCTTACACTGAGACAGAATACGCATCAGATATATCGTTGTTATACTCCATGGCAGTTTGGTCTCTTTTGTGTCTGTTAGCACAAAAGTTGCAAAGCCATACCTCAATTCGGTAATTGTATATTCCAGTTTGGCTTCTGTTATTGCTACCATTTATTCTGGCTGGTGTGGAACAAAGTTTTATCGCCTGAAAGTAAATACGCCTCTGTAAACAACCCTTGCGGTGCTTGGCTGATGGTGTTTCCACAGGTTCAAGTTGGGTGGGGAGTATTTACTATTAGGGCTTACAGTCATAGTTCTGGTATCCCGCGGAAAGATGGCACCAATGGCACAGCATTTCACCAAGTTATATAGGGGCTACTGCCAATCCTGAACTCTTCAGTTGCCCTCTTGATCTTATACCGGAAGCTGTTGCTGCTAGTGCTATGCCTTAGCTTCTGTACAACTGGGTCAAATGAAACCATCAATGAGGTTGAGCAAGGCTTCGATTGTAGTATATAAGTCCAGTGTTTTGGTTTCACTGTGTTCTTCCCTTTGTTAATTAAATAAATATCCCAAATGGCTGTCAGTCACGGATGGCGACTGTGACTTGGGTTCAATTTTGCGCGCTTTCTGGTTTGACTGTAGCACCTGTGATGCCAGAAGTCATCATAATGCTGCAACTTCTCCTGCTGGCAGCAATTTTGCAGTTTCGAATTAACAGTCTCACATGATACTGACGACGTGTTCATGCGACTAGCATAGTACAAATGTAAGCCATGCCATGTGACTGATACCCCCCCCCCCCCAAAAGAAATACTCATATATATGGCAATGTAATTTCTTCCCTAATCACCTGGTGACATCTTGTAATGGTGTGTAGACACTATAAGATCCCGAAGACTACCACCTCATTTTGCTGGTTTCTCGTGCATGTGTGCCTGTCTCTCCCCTGTCATGACTAGTGTACCTTTAAGGCTCAGTGGGATCGCAGTGTGTGCCATGTGGGGACGCATGGTGCCCTCTGGTGCATTTTGTGTACACGGCTCTGGGTATGTGTCTGTCTTTCCTATGCGCGCTGTACATGCTGACATGGTACTGGAATAAACCTTACAGGAATTGTATGTCCACGCTCTAAATGTCTTGTCCGTTTTTGTTAAAAAAGATTCAGTAAAAAAAAAAGACACGGCCAACATTAAGCCTAATCTATATATTCATAAATAAATATCAAAATTGAATATGAATATGGACAATTTGTATTCATCGGAAGCAGTGCTGGATTTACCTCAAAATCTAGTGGGGCTCCACACCAGAACGGGATGGCCGAATGAGTTAGAGCGTCCGTCTCCCGTGCTGGTAGATCGTGGGGTCGTGGGTTCGAGTCCCAGTTGAGTCAAACCAATGACTTTAAAATTGATACTTGTCACTTCCTAGCCAGGCGCTCGGCATTATTAGGATAGGGCAAGGACTGGTGTGCTCAGTGTCAGGATAATGTGACTGAGTGGGATACCAGGTCATGGTGCCGGCGGCCTGGTTTCCCAGTGGGACAGCACTATAAAGTTGCCATGAGTGCGCACTGTCACAAGTCGGTACCCGTCCTGATATGACCTTAGATGTTGCTAGGACGTAAAACAACAACAAACAAACAGTGGGGCTCCAGCCAAGGTGTATAATATTTTTGACACTGTCATAAGCCATTGGGGGGGGCTTCATCGAGTGGAATAGCCTAGGGCTTCGCTGCATCTAAATCCGGTGAATTAGGAAATCGCAAACCCTCACTTGTGATTTCCTAGGAAATCGCAAACCCCCATACCATATATGGGCATGGGTGGTTTGCGATTTCCTTGGAAATCACATATCCCCCCTGGACATCGCAAACCCCCATGTTTTGGCAGCCTTAAAGCAAGCACATGTGCTCTGTGGTTTGTTTTGCTTTTAAAATTCCCACAATGCACCATGACGCTGGAATTACAAACTGGTCTATTGTAAAAATTGTATTTATGTAAGCATGATTAAGCCACATTTATTTTTATATAAGGGGATCCCTCACAAGATGGATTAATTGATTATTTTTAATTTCATGCCTGTCACAGCAAGGGCCATATTCCCTGTGATCACTCACAAGAAGGATAGGGGAACAGGTCAATTTGTGTCAAAGATACTAGACTATATCATTAAGAAAAGCCAGTACAACTATCTATCATTACCGTTTTCAGTGCATGTGTGGACGGAATTACGAACTGGACTATCACAAAGATGTTTTCATTAATCCATCTTGATCCTCCTTGAATACATTTTATCCCCCTAGATCTGGTAGAAGTTCAAAATCAAACATAGCTGCCATGGTTGGGGTGATAAATGCTACAAAGCATGGGAGGTTTGCGATTTCCAGGGGGGGGTTGCGATTTTCTAGTAAATCGCAAACCCCTGGGTGTGCAATTTCCAGGGGTTTGCAATTTCCTGCCACACGAGCACTGATCGAAAGTGACAATCACTATGATGCTGCAGGAATATGAATGGAGGTATTGCAATAATGTGAGGCTGTTCATCTACAAGGTCTGGCTGCCACTCCCCACGTTCAAGATTGGGTTGACATCTTACCTTTTTTATACAGTATAACCAAGCTCAGTTAAACCAAATGATCGGTTAATCCAAACTTTTTTCCGCGGCCCGGCAAAATACTACCATGTATCATATAAAAAAGTTGGTTACAAATGATCGGTTAATCCAAACAAAATTGTCGGTCCCAGGCCACTTCCGGTACGGTTAAACCAAACTTTCATGTGTCATCTGGTCATCTGAAACCCCACCGCCTCTTACACCACGCTTGTTTTGACAAGTGTTAGCAATAGTGTGTGTGGGGGGGGGGGGGGGCAGGGTAGCCACACAAGGGAAGTGAGTGTGTGGGGGCAGTAGTGTGGGGGGGGGGGGGAGGGAGGGGGGAGTAGGTTGGCAAGCCGTATGGGGAAAGTGTTTGTGTGTGGGGTGTCAAAGTCGAAGCCAAAGCTTGGTTAAACCAATGATCGATTAGCAATAGTGTGGGAGGGAGGGGGGAGTAGGGCGGCGAGCCGGATGGGGAAAGTGAGTGTGTGTGGGCAGCAGTGTGTGTGCGTGGGGGGGGGGGGGAATCCAAGTCGAAGCAAAAGCTTGGTTAAACCAATGATTGGCTATTCCAAACAAATTTCTATGGTCCCTTCAAGTTTGGTTTAACTGGGTTATACTGTGTATATATACCAGTGTCAGCAGTTCAAGATTTTGGTCCTCATTAAATAAGGAAAACATCGTTCATCTCTTCTAACATGACCAGATAAGTCTGTTGGAAAACATTGATACTGAACCCACATGTTCTCAGTAAGATAAGTCACACTTCACTTCTCTTTAAATTAATCCAGCAATGATAATAAGACAACACTTCTAAATGTTTAATAGTGAGGCACCATTATAATGCGATCGTTGGAGTCCATAAAATATCACTATTGTAATAAGTGTCTCTTTGAAAAAAATCGCTTTCCAGTCAATTATGACTGGTCCTATATATTATATATGCAGATTGCCACGATTCATTAAAGTTGCATAGTCCGATGGTTTTGAGTTTCTCTCATTTTCTGAGATAAATATATTAGGTTGATCATTAGTTTTTTTTGTTTTCTTTTTATTGAGGCTGTATTTATACTGTCCATAGCATATAAGCCTGGGTACCTAGGCTTGTTTTCCACAGAGTAGCTGCTGATAAGGTATTTGATTGCCTGCATTTCAGTAGCAGATAGATAATTGGTTGGTATGGTTAGTAGCCTATGTTAGTATTTTTTGGATTTTCTTGGCATATATGTATTATTTTATTTTGTTCTACTCTTATTACTAGACTAGCCTACTCCTATTTACATATCATAGGCTTGTACGTAGCTGTGTGGTGTGGCTACTTTTGGCATGGTTACCTTCCATTGGGCGTCCCGCTTTTGGGCCGTGACATCACATGCCCCTTTGCAGTGCAGCTTAGTGGGGGGTTTCCTAGCCTTATTTTGCACAAATATTTTTTGTATGTTTTTAGGTCAGGAGTTTGTCATTCCTTTACCGTTTGGGCATTCCACACCTTGGTAGCCATTTCTAGCGTGCTTCTCTCATGAGCTTTTATTTAGCTTCTGGTCTGCTTTAGTAGTGGTGCATTATTTGCTCGAGTAGCCCTTTGTGGTTACATGGTGATTATTTAGTATGTTTGAGCTTGTTTTGTGTTGGGGTTGGCTATTCTAGGTCAATCCCAAATAGGGAAAGACTGCTAGGTAGCTGTTGGCAGTTAAGTGTGTTCTTGGCTCATAGATGTTTGAGTTTGTTTTGGGTTGGGTTTGGCTATCCAAGGTCGATCCGAAATAGGGAAGGACCGTTAGATAGCTAAAGGTTTTAGTTCTTGTTGTTGTTTGTTATCTACTCAGGGTGGTCCAGGTTTCTCCCTTGGGGCAGCCCTGTTTGTGGGCCGTGACATATCACATGCCCATCTGGGGTTCTGGCCCTAGGGTGTCATCAGCGTCCTCCCTTCTTAACAGAGATATTTTTTGTATGTCTTTAGATCAGGGATCTGCCTTTCTTTTACTGATTGGGTGTTCCAAGCCTTAGCAGCCAATTCTAATGTGCTTCTTTCATGGGACTTTATGTGGCTCCTTGTTTGTTTTATTAGTGGTGCATTTTTTATTTGTGTATCTCTGGTTGGTTGATTTTGGTATTTCCTATCGCGACTGTAGCCAAATGCGAGTGTTTTGAGGTGTACTAGTCTTCTATTTTTTTAAAGCAACTTTGCTTTGGTTTGCATGTGCAGCTCATAGGTGAGGTGCATTCTGTCCACCCTGAGACATATATGCTTTATTTTGTAGGATTTGCAGCTTGTTGAGCAGTTCTTGCTTTGCTCCCATGTATATTGTGTCTCCATAGTCAAAGTACGGGAGTACCATTCCTTTGAAGACCTTTATTGACATTTCTTGTGTCATGAATTTTCTTAATTTGGCAAATAACCAGAGTTTCTGATTTACCTTTTGTATGATTTTTGTCATACATAGGTTGTAGTTTAGTTGGCTGTCCAGCTGTTTTATAAGCTCCCTTACTTTACTTTGAAGTAACTTTTATTTTAATTGGCTAACTTTTGAGATATTTGAAATGCAAATGTCCTTAATTACTTTTGACAAGCTTGCCAAAACTCTACCACCATAGGCTTCTGCAAAAACAGGTTCTATTAAATTGACACAGTATTCCCTTCTATGTGACGACAACTGTTTAATAACTGCACCAGTATCTAAGTTAGATAGTTAGAATTAAATCTAGATAAGTGTATTGCTTTTGAAAATTTGAAGTTTCCATCGGACCATGCTGCTTTAAAATTACTCTCTCTTGGACATTTGTTTAAGTATAAGACCGCCCCAGTTTAGACGTTGGCTAAAAATTGCAGGGGACCAATCTATACATGAATATAAAATCGTTCCAGTGGTGTAGTCGGGTTCCATCTTTGCAACTAGGTGCTGCCTATGTGCATCCAGATGGGTGCTGCACAGAGGTCGCTAGCGGTGCCTAGTGGCAAATTGCTAAACTACTACTTTTGAAAACAGAGTAGTGTTCAAAATGTTTCAGAAGAAGCAACGTTTTAGGACTATCTATCACCACTACACATACAGATTTTGAAATTAGGGGCTATGATAGATGATCATTTATAATTATCATCCTCTGTAATTTATTTATCATATTAGATTGCAAAATTATATGAATATATCAACCCAGCTTCCCAACACTTTTTCTAATGGGTTGCATAGAAACCTGTCCAGGAGACAATGTTGTAGCAGTAAGAACAGAATCCCACTCTTATGCCTTTGAGAAATACTCCTAATATCACTCATTAATATGAATTTGCTAAAACTGACATAACTCATTTCATACAATATGTCCCCCTATGTCATTAAGAAAATAAGATCTCAACATGTTAGAGTGTCTATTTGTAATACAAGATGAGACTGTATGTGAAGGGGAGTGTTTTTTTAAATTTGATCTGTCCTCTACTCTACCCTTTTTTCCCCTCCTGGGCTTACTCCTCCCCTGATCAAGGGAGTTGTTCGCTTGTGTGGGGCCCTTTTACTTTTCTGTTGTCTCGCTTTCTTCTTGCTGCAGAACCCGCCTTTCCCCATCCCTTCCTCCTGAAACCCAGCTGCTGGATACGAGTGCACTGCTACCACCGGACCGGAGTGATCCGGGGCCGCCCCACCGATTCTTCGTTTAATTGTTGTAAAAAGATCCCTGCTTCTACAACCATCCCACCTGAAGTTTAATCTTCAATCCAAAGATCGGACCAATTTATCGGTGCCTTTCTCTATTGCTGCAGTTCTGCAACTGGTAACCGTCATAAGGTTACAACCCCCCCCCCCCCCCCCCAACGTCATGTTCAAGACCTCTGTTGAAAGGCCAGCGAACCAGGCTAGTGGTGATGTTCATGTAAAAGGCCAGGAGACCAGGCAAAGCATTTAAATATTTTGCATAAAACTCGGTGACGACAGTTATTTAAAAAAAGGGACCAGGCTATACTTGAACGTGGTAGGGTTCCAGCAGGGTGCATGTAAACGACAACGGGTCCAGTGCGGCGGAAGTAAATAGACTCATGAATATTAAGTTTGACCTATATATATGATGAATCGACCTTGAACTTGGTCTCCGCATCGCTTCTGTGCTTCATTGAGTTTGCCGCGCAGTGCAAAACATTAGTTTTATTCAAAATTAATAGAAATCCAGAGCCCTAACCTTATCAATTTAATATAATCTTTTTGGTAAACATGTTTTCTATATGTGTACCAAGCGATTTGTTTCTAGGTGGTGTGGTTTTAGAGATATTTCACTTTTTCTGTATGAAGATTGCTCACGACCATTGTCAATGCCTTGAGTTTGTCGGTATGCGCAGTGCAAAACCTAGTTTTATTCAAAATTAATATAAATCCAGAACCCTAACCTTATAAATTTAATATAATCTTTTTGGTAAACATGTTTTATACATGTGTACCAAGCGATTATTTTAATGATTATTTTGGTATCGCTGAGAGGGGGGGGGGGGTATTTTTGGGGATACCTCACTTGACTTGTTGTACATTTACAAAACACAACAGGATGCCCTCGTGGGTTGATATTAGAACACACTTACTTCACATTTCATAGCAATCGTATATTTAAGTTCGTTTTTTTATCAAAACATCTTGGTTGAATACTTTTACCCTAAGTTGTGTGTGGCCGGATGGGTGTGATACATCACATATAGGTCAAACTTAATATTCATGAGTCTATTTACTTCCGCCGCACTGGACCCGTTGTCGTTTACATGCACCCGTTCCAGCACCCATCGTGGTCGCCAGGTGCCGTCTGTGTGCGTCCAAAGTGGCGACCTCTGTTGATACGAGGCTGGGGGACCAGGCAAACTTGACATGGTTTACTTGAGTCATGTGATGCAAACAAAGCAGCGACCACGTGACTAGTTAAAATGGCGGCGGGTGACGCAGAGTCAAGTAACATCGTGAGATCGGGGTTTCGGTTTGCCGCTGCGGCCTTCTTTGAGTATGACACCCCCAAAATTGTACATGTCAGGAGCAAGAAGGTGGGAGTCATCAATAGGTTCATCCAGTTGTGTGTCGTGACGTACATCATCGGGTAAGTCCAAGCGCCGTGACTTTGTCACAGTTTGTGGTTGTGTTTTGTTGTATTCCTTTCTGACTTTCGCTGTCGGCTGTGTTATTTTTCATTTTTGTGTATGCTTCTTTGTTTGTGGTTGTTTTACGTCCTAGCAGCATCTAAGGTCATATCAGGATGGGCCTTTTTTATGCCGCTGTTGCAGTTTCCCAGGGACACCAGTTTCCCAGGGACACATCGCTTCTGCACACGCGTCAAAATCGAACAGCATCGTCACTAACCTTATGAATTTAATATAATGTTATTGCTAAACATGTTTTCTATATGTGTACCAAGCGATTTGTTTGTAGATGGTGTCGTTTTAGAGATATTTCACTTTTTCTGTATTGTCTGTATGAAGACTGCTCACGGCCATTGACAATGCCTTGAGTTTGACGGTACGCGCAGTGCAAAACGTCAATTTTATTACAAATTAATAGAAATCCAGAACCCTAACCTTCTCAATTTAATATAATCTTTTTGCTAAACATGTTTTCTATATGTGTTCCAAGCGGTTTGTGTCTAGGTGGTGTAATTTGAGAGATATTTGACCTTTTCTGTATGAAGATTTGCTCACGGCCGTTAACAATGCATTTCAATGGAAGTGTCCCTGGCAAACTGGTGTCCCTCAGAATCCACATCACCGCCTCTCAATGCTTTATCTGCACTGTGTCAGCTCAGCTGGCGTTGACTATTGACAGTATAGACGAGTTCGTAATTCCAGCCGTGCACTGCATTGTGGGATGTTGAGCAGCAAAACCAGGAACCAGATGGGATGGCCGAATGAGTTAGAGGGTCCGTCTCCCGTGTTGGTAGATCGTGGCTTCGAATCCTGGTCGAGTCAAACCAATGAATTAAAAATTGATACTTGTCGCTTCCTGGCCAGACGCTGGGCATTATTAGGATAGGGCAAGGAGCAGTGGAATGAGGAAGACCAATCGTCCACGATTGAAATTTCCCCTACTTAAAGGGGAGAGTTATACCTCATTGGGAAAACAAACAAACTCGGAATAGTTCTAATTTGTGCCACAGGGTGGTGCATGCTTAGTACTGAACTTGTCCACCTGGTGGTGTAGAGTGACCTAGATTGGTCATGTGACAGCTGTTGTTGTGAAAATAGCTGGGTGAGTGGAGAGAAGGGAGGGTAAAACTGATGTATTTTCAATTTTCTTTAGAGTAGTTAAAACAGGAAATATATGTGCTTTCATGTAAAATATATGTTAGTACAAAATTTACATTGCATAATTGAATGAGAACCACATATAGATGAAAAGCGTTTTGTTGCGGTTGAATGTAATGGTTTTCGACTGTATGGGGTTTGAACCCACAAGACAAAACAACTTAAGATTACAAGTTCAACACCTTAACAACTGGGCCGCAGAGACCACACATAGTTACTTATCTCAGTTCAGGCTCTTTGTATATACAACGTCATGTATATAATCTGTGTGATTGTGTATACATGTGAAGTGGGCGTGTCTACTCGCCTTGAGCAATTTGCGCACTCGTCCAACGGGCACGCAAATTGCTTCCGCATGTGCATGCGAGGGTTCGCGGGGGTAAAGCGTTGCTTAGCGACTAGCTAAGCAACGGAAGAAGGTCGGGCGTTCGGGGCCTGACCCGGCAGACGTGTTTATGCGCGCTCTGTCATTTCAGCCGATATTTGGTCTTTTTCTTATCTAAATTCTAAAACTAATGTAATCAAACCACACGGGAGGGAAAGGGAGTTATCTGCTCCTTTAATAGGTATACATATTTCGCTGGTATCCTTGTTAGTTATGGTAAGAATAAAGTCGTGAGCTCTTGTGAGGGTGGACTGGGACGTTCCTTGCATTCTTTACTATCCTCCAGTATTACTGTAGATTAACCGCTATGGAAAACCTGATATTCGATTGCTTTATATGTAATTAAGGGCCTTAAGCCTAAGCAGGCCTTATGCAGTTACTTAACCCATCTGCGGGAATATAATGACAAACTCTAACCGAATCTAACGTAGTGTTACTTTAGGGCGGAAATTAACGACATTAACTTAGAACTGATTATCAGTGACAGCGGCGGCATCCCTAGCCGTACGCGTACTTCTGGAATTATTCAGTAACATAATTAATATACCGAAATGCGAAGGGGACAGCCAGTTAGTTGAAATAACCTAACTTATGGAAGTAGGGAAACTTTAGGCCTATTAATGCGCTCGACGGCAAATTGCGTATGTAGACGAAACTCTGGCTGTCCGCCTTTAGCGCGGAGAGGACACCGACAGCGACGGACTAACTGCAGACGGGAGGAGGAGCCGCAGCAGCCCGCGGCAGGCCCAGGAAACTCACATGGAAATTATTACATAATATTACATAAAATTAACACGTTAGGCTCGCCTTAAGTGGGGGCAGAATAGCCGAACGGTTAAACATGTGTGTATATATATATATATTTTACCTCGTCCTCATCCTCTTGGCTATTTATAGCCCAGTGAGATATAGCACTCCTGCCCGATCAATTTGCGTTCCCAACTCAGCGTGAACGGACGTACGAATGGTGAGCTCCGGTCTTCTATAACTACCTACACTACCAAAGGATATTGGAATTAATTAAATATTACTAAAAGTCCAACATGGTTGGCAACCTTCTTTAAAGGTGTAGTTGTTAGAGCTGCATTTGGTAAGCTCTGGAAATTATTCTAAATTGTGTTCATGGCTACCGGTGGAGCGGGAGCCGCCGGTGGTGTTGTCGGTAGGATTACATGTCTGCCCAGTTAAATGCCTAACCCACATGGGCCCGAGTCGCCCTTTATACGACAACAGAATTGTGCGCCTAGCTAGTGCCAGACCCCAAGGGCATTCACATATAAAATTTGGACTAAGTTAAGTTATTCAAAATTACAAGAAATAATTCTTGTCTCGATTTGGCGACCGAAAAATAGGGAGAGGCACCCCGGCACAGGTATGCACAGAGGCTACGTACACTGTGTACCAATATACCCATTTTTGGTTGTAAAATAATTGAGGGTATATTGGACAGGTCAAAGAAGTCTGTCGAGGCAAGTGTCTCAATTAAATATTAATTATTGTTGCAGAGTGATTTTACTCTTTTGCAACGTGGCCTTGGCTAAATATACGCTTGTATATTTGCAGATGGCGGCCAGACAGACACAGCGCAGACCGGCTATACATTCCAATGAGTCAGAGTCGGCTGGTGACCACGAGAGCAATCAAGGCAGTCAACAAGATGATGCAACACTCAGTCCAGACCCTCAGACGTGGCAGAGTGAGGCCGACCAGCCACTTCAACTGGACACGGCTATGGAATAAAGGCTGGATGAACTAATACAGTGGAAAGTGCAACAACAGCTGGACCTTGCAAGCAGGACTGGGTCAAAACATGACCTGGCTCATGCCATATCAGAAACTCACTCTGATGAGGTTTCCGTGTGCTCACAACACTCAGTGGCTAGGTGTGTGCCGGGAAAAAGCGTCAAAAACGTAAGTCAAACGCTTCTACTTCTTCTGACTCTGACTTGTCCGAGGGGGACAAATACCGTCGACCAAAGGCTAAGCCTAAGAAGAAGAAGAAGAAAAGTAATCACAAGAAATCAAAATCTTCGGATAGTTCTGAATCATCCTTCCCGTCCTCTGACTCTGACAATAAAGAGGATGGTGTTATGGAAAGACAGCTAGCTAAAGTTGGCAAGAAGAAAAGGTGTGAACCGGCGGACTCAGTGAGGGTGCGCTCCCTCCTTAGAACCGCTCTTGATGCTGGTTTTGACACCTTTAAGCCAGCTGAAGTAATTTCCAAAGCAAGGGAGAAATACACAGGCGTTGAGGGGGTGAAGGAGTCTTCTTTAAGAGAAATGGACTCAGATGTCATTATGAATGACCAGATGCGTTTGTTTGAGACCAATATGCGTACCATGCAGTCAGCGGTATTATCAGCAATGGCGGCGATTGTACCAATTGCGAATCGCATGGCTAATGAACATCGGTTTACCACATTGGCTTCCACCATGAATGACGGGTTGGAAGTACTAGCAGCAGCAAGTAGCTATGCTACCTTCAAGAGGTATGAGAATGTTTTCAAGAATGTTATGACTGACGCTGGGAAAGAGGTCACACGATCCAAGAAGATAAAGGATAAAAATGGAAAAGAATACACCCTTTTCATGCCGCATAAACCAATCCCAGGGAAGCACTGGTACAAGAGCCAATTGTAGGTGGGAAAATCCAACATCTGATCAAGAAAGCAGAGACTGGTACCAAAAATGTGAAGCATATAGGTATAAAAACCAGGTGACTATCAAACCCGCAGCAAGCGCCCAAGGTTTGAACCCCCAAAGAGACCCTACTACAAGGGATCGAGAGGAGGTTACAATCAGAACTTCAGGAACCGACCACAACATGGACCAGGTAGTTGGAACGATTCAAATCATACCAACTTCAACTACAACAGGCCTACTCCACATCCACAGCAACAGGGTTTCAACCGGAGAGGCGCGAAGTAGACGCAGCTACAGCTTCTCCCCAACCAGCTGCCTTGGTAATTAATGATAATGTATCATTTGTCGCTGAAAATGTATCTAATTGTTTTAATTACTGGTCAGAATTAACATCTTCCACTGAAATTTTGTCATACGTACAAGGGATACAGATACCATTTGATGAAATACCCATCCAAACACAAATACCAAATCCGTATCAATTTTCTAAAATTGGAATGCAAGCGGCGGATTGTGAGGTAAAAAAGTTATTAATTCAAGGTATTATTACCAAGGCTGTCTATTCAGAAATACAATTTGTTTCAAACATTTTCCTTAGACCTAAACCCAATGGTTCACATCGCGTAATTCTAGACCTTACTTCTTTGAATAAATTAGTAACCTATATGCATTTCAAAATGTTTTCGCTTAAAAATGCACTGGATTTGGGTAGCATTGATTTAAAAAATGCCTATTATTCGGTTTCAGTAAGGAAAAGGTTCAGAAAATATTTTAGGTTTATTTGGAGGAATCAGTTATATGAATACACATGTATGCCGAATGGATTATCGGTCTGTCCACTTATATTTACGAAATTGCTTAAATCAATTTACTCCAAACTTAGTAACCAAGGTTTCGTTATGTTCCCTTATATAGACGACTCCTTCATAATAGCAGAAAGGGAAGAACATTACACTTTGGCCATTCAGGCCCTGAAAGCAGAATTGGTAAAAGCAGGTTTCATATTAACACGTTTAAAATGCAAGTAACACTTACGGTTGATAAAGTAGCAAAATTCAGAGACTTTGCATCAAAGATTATTAGTAAAAGGCAAAAATTGAAGATTAGACAGGTGGCGGCCATTATTGGACTCATGGTTGCCTACTCCCAAGGTTTACAATATGCATCTTCACATATCAAATCACTAGAAATTGATAAAAATGCTGCTTTAGCCAGGGCTAAAGGGAATTACAATCCAAACATGAAGATTTCTAATTTAATGAGTGTCTATTGGCACATAATTGATTTTCTGCTTTTACATGTAAAAGCGATGGTTTGAACAAAGAACAAACATTTCTCGGCGTGAATATGGCCTATGCTGACGACACAGCGTAAAGCAACCACCAATCAATCAATCAATGAAGATTTCTTGGCGCGGGTTGGAGGACTTGAACTGGTGGCTATGTAACATTGAAGGCATTCCAAAGAGTTAAAATAAGTGAACCAGAAATATTAATTTCCTCAGATGCCTCCCTGCAGGGCTGGGGAGCTCAACAGGGGGAAACTAGTACGGGAGGTAGATGGCTACCCGAAGAAGCAGACGAGCATATTAATGTTTTAGAAGTAAAAGCTATTTATTTGGGTCTAACTAGCCTAGCAAATACAAACAAATCAACAGTTAAAGTTCTTAAAGACTGTAATGAGATAACAAAGAAAATTTGGGATTGGGCAGAAGCCAGATCGCTTTGGTTGAAAATCGAATACATTCCTAGCAAAGACAATATTGTAGCAGACGTGAAAAGCAGAAGGTTTCATGACCATTTGGAATGGAGTTTGTCACAAGACATTTTCGATCAACTGTGATTCCTCTGGGGCACACCAGACATTGACCTGTTTGCATCTAGAAATAACTTTAAATTATTTAGATATGTTTCGGGGCAACCAGAGCCAAACTCATGGAAAGTCGATGCATTTACTTTCAAATGGAAACATTTTTTCTTTTATGCATTTCCAACCATTCAGCATGGTGGGAAGAGTGGCCAGGAAAATGCATCACGACGGGATGAAAGCAATCCTGCTAGCCCGCTCTGGGAGACCCAGCCCTGGCTCGCAGCAGCCAGGAATTGGTCAAGACAATCGCTGACATTTCAACGACCTCCCAACAATCTGTGTCACAATGGACCTCTGGGACCAAAGGGAGACCCATTCGACCCCCTTGGTGGCATTCCTCTTCTGAGGAAGCATCTACAACCATTTGGGATCGACAAAACGACCCTACAAAGACTGGTCTCTTCAGCCTGGAGACCTGGGACTGTCAAACTTTATGAACATTATGTTAAGAATTGGCAATTATTTTGTACATTGTCTAAAATTGATTGTCTAACCCCCTCTCTTGCACAGGTTCTTCGCTTCCTTCGCACACTGGAGGATGAAGGGCTAGGTTTCGGGGCCATTAATACAGGACGCTGTGCTCTATCAGTGGTTCTTCCTATGATAGATGGTTAAACAGTGGGGAAACATTACTTGGTTCATTGGTTTCTAAAGTCAGTTTATGAAAGGAATCCACCAAAACCAAAATACTCTAGGTTTTGGGACATTTCACTAGTTTTCAAACTATTCAAAAATTGGCCAGACAACAAAAACCTTTCCATGAGAGATTTGGGGTTTAAAGTTGCCTTACTTATCCTGGTTATTACAGCGCATAGAGGCCAGACTATACAAGCTTTAAATTTAGATAAGATAGAATTGTCAAAAGAAGAAGTTATTTTTGACTTAGATAAGTTATTGAAATCGAATAGGATAGGGGATCCCCTGTTTTACATCACGCTCAAAGCTTTTTCGGAACATAAGAAACTTTGTGTGGTCAGAGCTATTAAGACATATATTCTAAACACTAAGCATGTAAGAAAGAACAATCAATTGTTGTTAAGTTACATTAAACCCTTCGGTCCAATTTCAAGAGACACGTTAACAAGATGGACCCTTAGAATACTGTTAGCAGCAGGTATAGATATTAAGAAATATTCAGCGCATTCTAGTAGGGGTGCAATAGCATCAAATGCCAGAAAATTGGGCATTCCTATTAAAACCATTCTCAAAAATGCAGGATGGAAACCATCTCTATCATTTGCAAAACATTACAACAAATGTATAGAGAAAAACAAAAACATGGCTTCAACTTTGTTAAGCAAGTCATGAGTATTAAAATTAAAGCCTTAGGAAATAGCAAAATTGAACACTAAGCCGAAATCTTGTCTACGTAAACATCTCACTGGGCTATAAATAGCCAAGAGGGTGAGGACGGGGTAAAATAGGATAATTATGTGAGACATACCTTGGTACAATTGACACATAATTGTTGTTTTACCGAGTTTGAGGCCTCGGATATTTGTAGTTCAGTCCCACTCTCCCTTCCCATTATGTTGGAGGCTGTGGGCTTCGGATTCCAAAGGAGACATTGAACAAATTAAGCAATAAGAGGAAATAAGCATAATTTAGGTAGGTTAGTTAAAGATTGATCGGGCGGGAGTGCTATATCTCACTGAACTACAAATATCCGAGGCCTCAAACTCGGTAAAACAACAATTATGTGTCAACTGTACCAAGGTAAGTCTCACATAATTATCCTATATACCATGTGTATATCGTATGTATGATGTATCTGCTAGTCATATATGAAATGTATGTGTCACGCAGTAAATACATTTGATATATGCACTAGTATTAGTATATGTCATATATATACAACGTATATACAAGGTATGTGTATATATATGGACCCCCAAAAATATATATATATATATTGATCTGCCAATATTAATATATATATATATATATATATATATATAGGGCCGGGGTAGTAGAACCATATTATTAGTTTCTACACTCACCTATGACAAACTGCACATTCCATGATTCAGCCGGGCCTGAACATTAATGGTTTGACGGAATCCGCCGCAATTGCGCTGGTTTCTGGGTTTAATTCTATGATGGCAGCAGCCATTCTGGTCATGCCTATGTATTACTGTTTGGACAGGATCTATCGCAAATGCACCGTTCCACAGCGTATGCGTCGGAGGACGGCCTGGGGTCATAGTACCATATCAGTTTCTACACTCACCTATGATGAACTGCATGTTCTGTGATCCCGAGTCATCCGCTGGCGCCTACACTGCGGAACGGCTGCTGCCGTCATAGCGTTAAGCGCAGAACCCGGCGCATTTGCGATGGATCCCGTCCAAATGATAATGCACGATCAGAACAGTCGCTGCCATCATAGCATTAAACCTGGAAATCTGCGTTGGATCCCATCAGGTCCGGCTGGATCATAGAATATGGCTGCTGGCATTATAGCATTAAGCGCAGAACCCGGCGCATTTGCGATGGATCCCATCCAAACGATAATGCACAGGCACACCCAGAACGGCTGCTGCCGTCATAGCATTAAAACCAGAAATCTGTGTATTTGCAGCGGATCCCCTCGAACTATTAATGCTCAGGCCTGGCTGATGTGGCCAGCATGGAATGGCTGCTGCATTAGTTAATAGTAATACAAAAGACACATATCTCTCTCCATATGGTTCACTCCTTTTTACATTCAATAACAAAAAAGTTTTCCTTTTATATACAGTGTAACTGACAAATTTCAAACAGATGCGCGCAAACCATACATACATAGATACATACATACACACATACATACACCTTGTATATATGACGTCCTATACACAAATAGCTTGAACTGAGACAAGTAACTATGTGTGGTCTCTGTGGCCTAAGGTGTAATATGAAGTTGTTTGGTCTTGTGGGTTCAAACCCATACAGTCCAAAACCTTTTTACATTCAACAACAAAAAAACATTGTTCATCTATATGTGTTTCTCATTGAATTATGCAATAAAATTGTACTAACATATATTTTACATTAAAGCAAATATATGTCCTGTTGGAACTACTCTAAAGAAAATTGAAAATACCTCAGTTTTACTCTCCCTTCTCTCCACTCACCCAGCCATTTTCACAATAACAGCTGTCACATGAGCAATCTAGGTCACTCTACACCACCAAGTGGAAAAGTTCAGTACTTGGCATGCACGACCCTGTGTCATTGATTGATTGATTGGTGGTTGCTTTAAGCTGTGTCGGCAGCATAGGCCATATTCACACCGAGAAATGTTTGTTTTTTGTTCAAACCATCGCTTTTACATGTAAAAGCAGACAATCAATTATGTGCCAATGGACACTCATTAAATTAAAAAGCTCACAATTATATATTTGTGTCTGAGGGAAACAAATTCTTGTAAAAAAAGAAAAGTGTTATTAATAATTGTTAGAATTTATTTAGCAAACTATATGATGTGGTACAGACCAGCTGGCCTCAAAAAGGCTAAAATGTTTTCTTATTTTACTTGAGTAAAAAGGTCATGCATACTGTCTGCAGTGTAAAATTGTTGGTGCAGGGCAAACAAATCAACATAACTTAGTCAAATGTGTTTGAGTGTCAGCGGGTACTGACACCCAAGACAGTCAGGGGTAGGCTCCCCCTTGAGCAGAAAAGCATGTGTAAGCATGAGTGGCCAATATGGCAGCAGCTAAGGACCACTTGGTCCCGCCGACCTCCCGCATGAGTATGTGGTGGTTTTCCCATAGATGGTTCAATTTCTTGAAGCTTATTAATGTTTTCATCCCACTCATGTTACCATTTGGATTTTATGTGGGTGGCTATTATTAGTGGTTTTAGATCAGAGTGAGGGATCAGACACGGTTCAAGATCACAATTCTTCGAAGCCCAATCAGCTCGTTCATTTCCTTGTATGCCAGCATGGCCAGACACCCAGCACAGGTGGATGTCATACCCATCTGTTGCCAGTTGGTTCATTTTATAAATGACCATTGCTAGAATAGGGTGATCCGTTTTCAGTCCAGCAACAGACAGGAGGCAGGAGAACGAATCACTGTATATAACATAGTTAGTGTGGTTGGATACCTCGATACACTCCAAAGCGAGGAGTGCTTGGGCTTCCGCAGTGAAAATCAAGCTTTGATCGGGCAAGCGTACGCCTCTTTTTTTATGTCGGCAGACTGCCACAGCAGCTACCCAGCTTTGGTCTTTCAAACCATCAGTGTATATGGAGAGGTGGTCTGCAAACTGGCCTTGAATCTCTGCATGCAGTCCTTGGTATTCGAGTGGATATGTCCCAGTCTTCCTCAGTTGCGTGAGTCGGAGGATAACTGACGGCTTCCTCAACGACCCTGTCACACAAATTAGAACTATTCCGAGTTCGTTTGTTTTCCCGGCAAGGTATACCGGCCGATTTTAAACAACTAATGTCGGCCTACCCCAAAATTCACCACCTAAAAAAACCCACGCGAAGCACATGACTAACGCTAAACCATTGAGTTTGTTTGTTGTTTTACGTCCTAGCAACATCTAAGCCTAGGTCATATCAGGACGGGTACCGACTTGGGACAGTGCGCACTCATGGTGACTTTATAGTGCTGCCCCACTGGGAGACCAGGGTGCCAGCATCATGACCTGATATCGCACTCAGTCACATTATCCTGACACTGAGAACACCAGACCTTGCCCTATCCTAATAATGCCAAGCGCCTGGCTAGGAAGCGACAAGTGTAAATTGTTAAGCCATTGGTTTGTCTCGACCAGGGTTCGAAGCCACGATCCCATGGGCTTGGATCGCCCGATCTCCCAAAACCGGAGAGGGATACTAAACTTATTCGGTCATCCCGTCTGGTCTAAACCATTGAGTGCAACAATAAAATCTGTTAGTTTCAGCTCATTTCAGCTAATATTTGAAACGTAGAATACCAACTAAATATCATGCGCACTCGGAATCACAGAATCACGACCACTCTATTGTACATAGTAACTATTGCCATCGAAGAAATCTTATGTGGTTCCATCCTTGAGGTTTATAAGTTACTTTTACTTTTGTGTTTACTCTTGAGTGAAGTTTGACTAGAAAATCAATGTTAAAGGTGCATGGTCCGGTAAAAGCATAACATTTTCAAAACCAAAGCAATAGACGATATTCACAACACGTGCGATGCCTAGTGGCCTCGGATGAAACCACGGTTGTGGACCGTTTTTTGCGGCTAGACCACAACTGCATTTGTTTACAGTACAAAACTGTAAGAGCGTGCTCCTCCCTGATAAATGGCAAATGCCCCCCCCCCCCCCCCCCCCGTCCCCCCCATATAAAATGTGCACCATCAGATTGATAAACATGTTGTCTCTTTTTGTACCAGGCGATTTGATTGTATCTCGTGCGATTTTCAAGATAGTTGAATTTTTCTGAGGTGTAAAGTGATCTATTTCACTTGGCAGCTGTGTCACCTGACCAAAATCCAGCATTCTGATTGGTTTGTCATGTGCTGTTGTTTACATTTATATGATGCAGGCCATGTGCTTTTGTTGTTTTGTGTATTTATAACTAATAATTGTCAGTTATTTATCATAGATAGTGCACATACATCTAAAAGACAGTTTTTCTATATGACTTTGGGACTTTTCATTAATAATTTGTGTTGTTTATTTACTATTTTACTCAGGTAAAAAATCTGCAACTGAAAACCAATAGAGTAACTGTGAGAAAATTAGCCTGTATTTCTGATACATAAACTGTAATAACTTTGCTTCTGCTAGGCCTATAAAATCCATATATATATATTAAATTAAAGGCCTTGATGTATTTTAACAGAATACATTTGATTTGTACAGCTATCTGGTATTTGAAATTTTGTCTGCCATGTAGGTTTCTTTCACTCGCTATGTAAATGCGTTACGCTTCTGCGAGGATTTCAGAATGACGACACGCAACCTCAAATCTAGCTCTAATGCGCATGCTTGTGAATATCGTGTATTATCTAGATTTGATCCTACATATCCAACTTTTATATATATGTGTGTGTGTGTGTCTGTGTGTGTGTGTGTGTGTGTGTGTAATAAAATATTCACCCCATGCTTGCAGTTTTATCTAACTTAAATAGTGATGCATTTATTAAGCATTTGTGGCCACATAGATGGGAATGCTGAGTCACTCTAATAGAATCTGTCAAGCGCCTGTCACACCATACCGGATTGAGCAACGGACAGAAACCGGACAAAGAATTGTCTAGTCTGGTGGTGTTCGGTATAAAATGTATCGAAATGTTGCGCTATCGCGTCAACGGACACTGGACTAACGGACATGAAACGGACAGCCACCGGACGACAACCGAATGTCAAATGGATGGACCAACCATCAACCAGGCACATACCGGACTGATCACGGACGCGCCGAAAACATATACTGACCGAATTCCCGCAACACCATCAACAGACTCGACAGGAAGCAAACCGGAGATGTAATGGATGGGTACCGGACATGAAACGGACTTAAACCAGACTTAAACCGGACACCAACCGTACACGTCAGTCCGGCAGTGTCCAGTCCAAGTTTTGTGCATGTTCAAAACTTGTACCGGACACCGTCGGACACCGGGACAGAAAACGGACACGCCGGATGCCAACTGTATATAAACCATACATTGCCGTATTTCACCGGACAGTGTCCGGTTTCTGTCCGGTTCCTCAATCCGGTGAGGTGACTGGGCCTTTACTGATGAAGCCCTATCCCAGGCTATGGTGTCAGAGTTTTGGCATGTTTGCCAAAACTAATTTGACAGGTTTACAGTTCAAACATCTCAAAAGTTTGCCATTTAAAATAAAAGTTACTCCAAACTTAAGTAAGGTAGATAATCAATTTAATATAGTTATCTCAGAAAAATGTCAGAAACTCAAAACTATCGGACTGTGCCACTTTAAAATGAGGGGGAGCACTTGGTGGATGTAGGGGGCGTTGGCGGCGTCATAGATATGAGGTGAGGTACTGTAGTGTAGATTACTAGGTTAGATATATGATAATTGATGTGGCATAGCCATAGAATAGATTAATAGTAGATATAGCGCATTTGTATTGACAGCCATAATGTAGGTTATTGCACACCTGTTACTTTGATATAAGATGGAAATGCAAGATTATAGCTTTGTAATAACTAGATACAAAATTCACCCCATACTTGCAGTAGGGGTGAATGACCATGTAGTCTAAATACTGTCGAAAATTGCTTTAGTAGGGACCATGGAGTGGAATTCCTGGTTCCAGTATCAAATGGATGCTTCACAGAATTGGTGAAATGGGAGAGAATGCAAAAAAGACAAGATGACTATGATAGAATGCTGTCGATTTCACTTTTATAGTTCAATAAGCTACATGTTTTATTATATTTTTCAACTCAAAAGCAGTGGATAAATATGAAGATGTATATATATATGAAGAATTTATTTTGGTTATTAAATTAAAGATTTCTCTGCTCATTTCATTTACCCAGCCTTTCGCCACTTTTTTTCTAATGGGTTGTTTTTCACCCTTACTGCAAGTATGGGGTGAATCTTTAATCTACTGAAAACCCTGTATTCCTATGATTCACACTCAGTTGGCTATAAATTACAATAGGAATTTGGTATTCGTACGGCTCTGTTGACCCATTTGAAATAATTCCGCTCACCCACTCTTATTGATGTGGTATACGCAGAGGTAAGATCAATTTGTTCGATTTTTAAAGGGTACTCAGATTGCATCAATAGCTGCGTTTACACGGGCGAGTTGAAACGCCCCAGCTGGAACCAGTTGCCTAGTTCGTTTTAAATGTGTCCGTGTAAACGCGGCACTGCGGCGTTTTAGGGCTTAACCGTTTCGGCTGGAACGTTCCGCGTATACCACCTAATCAGGTGGTCTACAGGAAACGTTTCAGCTGGTTCCCGGGCGGCGATAGTGTACAATAGCGGTGCTCGCCGGATACAGGCTCAGCTGTAACTTTACACTGGTACCCAGCTGTGTTATGGACCCAATAGAACGAAATCTATTGAATGCGGTCATATGTAACAGAATTACATACTCAAATGATGAAATTTAATTAAATTAACCCTAAATTCCAAGTGATATTAACGTAGCAGCTACATCGGCGTCGAATCGACGAGTGTAAACAAAACAAATAGCAGTGCTCGCCGGCAACAGGGGGAAAATCCGCGCATGCGCAGAAGCCATGAAAATACGACACAGTTGTTGTTGTTTTGGGGAGTTTTCAGTCGCATTGTTTTGTGATCACAATGCTGAAGCGCATGCGCAGATACAACACTTCCGCCTTGAAACGTTTTACATACTGCCCGTGTAGACGCGACTCACTTTCAATGTCAGTCCGTGTAAACGCGCCACTGAAACGTTTCAGGTAGAACGCTTTGTCTTAAAACGTTTTACTTTTGGCCGTGTAAACGCAGCTTTTAGCCCTGTTCACACGGGCAAAATGTAGGGCGAATCAGGCAAATCGAATCAGGTGAGGCGAATTAGCGGCCCGTTCACGCGGGCAGTACTTCGGCCGGAAATCGAATGCTGCGCATGAGCAAGTCCAGACTAACCAGCGCCAGTTTGGGTTCGTCGACGTCGGCCGAGAGAGTGTGGGTTCGACCTAGATATGTATGGATTGAATCGTATTGGTTTGGAACGGTCAAAACTTCTGCTGGGCAGTGAAACCCTAAAAATAAATGATGAAAAAAATATCTGTGCATAGATAGCGGTTTCATTAATTAAATTATATAATATGCGCTTTTGATCGACCGGAAAGTCAACAAACTAAGGTCTCGACTGCGCATGCGTGTGAGGTGCTTAATCCGCCTCAGTGTGATTCGGGAGGGTTTCGAGGAATGATTCGGGAGGGTTTCGAGGAATGATTCGGGAGGGTTTCGAGGAATGTGTGAATTATCTGGACGATTTTGGTGTAATCAGTCGAACACAGAAGGGATGTGTCACAGCCCAGCGGGCGCTCATAGCTATACTACGTAGAATAGGTTTTTACGTTAGTTTCCGGAGAAATTAACACGCCCTTCGAAAATATTGAGATTCTTGCAGTGCATGGTGGTAGGACTTTCTCCAGGATAGTCTATGACATGATCTCATCAGCAAAAAATGATTCGCATAAAGTGAGGTTGAACGAGGACTTCAAATTAGATTTGAAGTGGTGGCTTGAATTCGCTTCAAAATTCAACAGCAAGACTAAAATAATACCATCATCTGAGCCTTCGATATCCATCTACAGTGACCCATCAAAATATGGTTTTGGCGTGCTCCAGCTTGGTTTGGCTTAATATTTTGGGCTTCGATCAATTATAACTTTGAGGTAAAGTCTGTGTATATTAACACCAAGGTGAACGTTATTTGTGATAGCTTGAGCAGGTTGGATAAGTTCCAGAGTATTGCTAGGATTAGATAAAAGATTCACCCGGTACTTGTAGTACACGGGTGAAGATCAGCCTTATATAAATACGGGCGAAAATAGCGTTAGTATGGAACATCACCTAGAAACTGTGGCTCCAGTATCCAATGGCTACCCATGTAGGCACAGATTTGGTGAAATGGGAGAGAATGCAAAAAGACAAGATGGCGGCCGCAGAACGCCGTCGATTTCACTTTTAAATCTTATTAAACTAGATATTATATTATATTTTTCAACTCAAAAGTAGCGGGCTAATAATAAAACAGATGTAAAGAATAATTGTTGCTTCTTAGTTTGTGAAATTAGGCTCTCAATTCTTTGACCCGTTTTTTCGCCAGCTTTTACATAAGGTTGGTATGCACCCCTCCTGTGGCTACTGCAGCAGTACGGGGTGAATCTTGTATTTAGGATTAGGGATGCAGATCAGGTGGTTCGATTGTGTTGTCACGTCATGTTTGACTGTTGATGCTCTTCAGATTGGGAGAGACTCGGGGAGGAGCGCCGCCACTATGAGCGGCATCAATATGCACGATCAACCATCTACGTGTGCTCGATGCAGGTTAAATCATATTTGACTTTCTGTGAACTATTTGATGATCATCTATCACCATACCCATGCAATGCGGGAGCAAGTCTGTCTGTACATGTCATTCTTAGCCAGGAGGCTTTGCTATTCATCAACACAAAATTACTTGAGTGGTCTCAATAACCATCTGAAAGACCTGGGGTGTTCAGCCATCGATTATGGGGATCACGGTATAAAAACGTGCATGGCTGGAATTCGTAGGCTAAAAGGCCAAGAGGCGAAACAGGCTGCTCCCTTGTTACCACTAGAATTATTAAGGATATTTAGAATAATGCAACCAATGAGGGGTCATACCACAGTTAGGGCAGCTATGTGGTTGTCTTTTAGGGTGCTGCTCAGGAAGGTGCATGTAGCGGACTGCGATTGCACCTTGATCCGGAGGGATCTGGAGTTCTTCCCATGGGGTGTGATGGTGTGTGTACGAACATCAAAAACGAATCAGTTTCGGGAGAAGATCCACAGGATGCCTGTTGCAAAGGTGGCGAATAGGGAGTTGTGTGCAGTTTTTTTGGGTACAGCAACATTTAAAGCAGTGTCCTGCTCTGCTGGATGCGCAAGTGTTCAGGGTTCCCAGGGCAGGTCACTCGGTACCTTTAAAATACAACTACTACAATGAGGTAATAAAAGCAATGTGTGTAACATGTGGGCTCCTGCCCAGTGAGTTCTCCACCCACAGCTAACGCCGGGGTGGGGCGACTTTCTTGAGGTTATGTGGGGCGAGTTTGAAGGAGATAAAAGAGAGGGGAGACTGGCGTGGCGCTCTGACTGTGTGCGCCAATATCTGAAGGCGTCGGTGGTGGAAAGATTAACGATGGATATGCAGGTGGTCGTGGTACTGGACACCTTCTAGGCCACGGCCAAATTGCTATTGGCTATTGTCAATTATGATATTTGGTGTATATGTTACCTTTTTCCTATTGCTTTGTACCTTTGTTTCGTAGCTTCTGGTTGGGTTGTGGTTTGGGTCTTTTGGGCCAGCCAGAGTGTCTACTCAATCCAGCAACATATGTTTCCTGTTGTATTAACCTGTAATAACTAAATAATCTGCAGTATAAGCATTATACAAATATTTAAATATGGAACCCGTCGTGTATTAACTTGTCTCGGATAGATTCGAACCCGCGACCCTCACACCGGTTATGTGGGTACAGCTGATTAAGCGGGAGGGGGTTGGCGCGCTTTCTCCAGTGTTCAACGGTTTTCCCCTCCAGTGGCCGCATTGGTTCTGAACTCTAGTTTAAAAAATGTTGTGTTTAATAAACGGTAGGTCTTTTGGGCCAGCCAGAGTGTCTACTCAATCCAACTACATATGTCTCCTGTTGTATTAACCTGTAATAACTAAATAATATGGTTTAATCATGTGACCAGATCTTGAAGTAAAATGCCTACATGCTCCATGTTTTTAGATTTGCCATCATCTACAAGAAGGGGTACCAGGAAACTGATGAGGTAGAGAGCATGGCTCTGACGAAGATGAAGGGTGTCCTGCACACTGAGGTGGCTGGCAAGCCCCTCTACAACCAAACATGGGACGCCGCTGACTATGTCATCCCACCAGAGGTCAGTCTTTCTTCTACAATGCTGCAGGGTGTCAAACTATAGACAATTTCCACCACCTGGTGGCAGTTGAAAGAACTAGGGTTGTGGGTAAGGCTCCAGAACTAATGCATTTTTTGGGAGGCACCCAAATCAATAGAAGCCAGAAACTGCAGCAAGCTTGATTAAAAGGATCAGATATGATAGCATAGCTGATAAAGATATCATGCAGTGCCCGCTCAAATTGTGCATGACTTTGTACCGGAAATGCTAAATATAATGTCGCTTTTCAGAATGGCAGCTTTTTCGGTTCAATGCCAGTTTAATAAATGTATGACTGTGTATCAATTTTCTTTCAATGTGTCTGCCATCAGCATTTAGATCTGGAGTAATATTTACGTTGATAGTCAATTTATCTTTATTTGTATTCATGTTTTCATTATTCGCGTTCGTTCAGAGCAAGAACAAAGTGGTTCGAAACTAGTAGTCATTATATACAGGCATTTGAAGTCAGTTCCTGTTAACAAAATTAACATTTCCTGTTTATAGATCTATAAAATTCTAGAACTAGATAATCTAAATTTAGATTTAGATAGGTCTAGAGTTACTATTGTGATAGACTGTTTCTACTCTGCTTAATGAATAATGCTGAGATGGCTTCAAACTCCATGACTTTCCTTGGTGTATTCCACCATTGTCGGAAAAGAAGTGCCCTTTCACTGCCCAGTCAGATAGCACGTGACCTCCCCTGTAAGGTGGAAGGGGTTCAGGGTTCGTGCCTAGGTCATATAAGGTCATATATTGGATTTGACAAAAATATGATTATTAAAAAGGTCATATATTGGCATAGTTGTGGTCATATATTGAATTTTGTTTAGAAAAGATTCGGGACACAAAACCACCACATTTTCATTTGTAGTAAATGTATTTCTTGCATTATTTGCGATACTTATTAGTCAATGCAGGATAGTTAAAATGGTATTGTATTAAGTGTTTTGTGACTTCTCATATTATGTAGCAATTGATTGGAAATAAAGCGTTTTTAATGGAAATACCATCCTGTAAACTTCATACCAAATGGTCATATTTGGGGGGAAATCTAGGTCATATAAAGGTCATATAACGGTCATATATTCTATCACCAAAAGGAGCATGAACCCTGGGCCTGTTAGTAGGTATCCCAATTCAGGTCACCCGAGGGACTGGAATCGGGTCGATTCATCAACAGAAAGGGTGTTTTCAAATTTCTCCAATATGCACAATTATTGTTATATTAAATAAAGAAATATACCAATTTGAAGCTTAAAAGGTGTTCTTTCATGCTGTACTAATCTAATTAGTGTATATTAATGTAATGTACATGCTACTGAGCATTTAAAAAGTTAGTTTGTTGCAGTGAATCGCGATTTGCGCTGCCATATTTTGAGAGGCATTCTCAGGGTTGAAAACACCTCTGCAGTTTTCAGGTGGTGCACTCTGGTGGTTATAAGCATGAACTATCTGATACCAGGATATGATATTAGACATTCTAAGCTTTAGTTTAGTATAAAACTTGATGGGTGTTTTACTGAATGTCCTAATCATTATTTTACTTCAAAATTACCAAAAGTTTAAATCATCACCAATAAATGTCTTTTAAAAATATCCAAAGAATTTTTATACCACGGTCAAGATCATTTTGAGAACTTTAAAGTGATATCATTTTCAAATACGTGGTGATCTCCAGCACAGTGCGCAGATACTTTTTTCAACCAGTGGATGACTCCAGGTCAGGCTACAAATGGCAGCACATGTTGTCAGTACAACTTCCCAAACACTGAGCAGCAAAATGGATAATTCTTCATCATTTTGGGATACTATGCATAAGGAAATAGGTAGGAAATGTTTTATTACTATATGTTTACATATTGTGGTTAATAGAATTGTGCATTTTATTAATATTTTGGTGGTAATTAGACACATAAAATCGGCGAATATTTTGGGAGTGTGAAAAACAGCCATTTTTCAGATTGGTAGCACAACTTTAGACACTATGTTGTCTATGAACAGTCTTTCAAAAACACATGAAACAAATATCCTAAGTTTGTCATATATTTGTCTTAAATCCTAGCTAAAACTCAGGATGTTAGAGTAATTATTTTGTAAGATTTAACAGCATTTTTGGAGTAAGATCAGGCGTAATACAAGATTGCAAATGGTGCCGATTGCTGGGCGATATTGTAAGGATTTCCATACACCCAGTAGGAGCCTACAATACAGATTTGTGCAGTTTATTAATATTTTGCTGGTAATTAATATTTTGGTGGTAATTAGACACATAAAATCGGCAAATATTTCGGGAGTGTGAAAAACGGCCGTTTTCAGATCGGTAGCACAACTTTAGACACTATGTTGCCTATGAACCGTCTTTCAAAACTCATGAAACAAATATGCTTAGTTTGTCATATATTTGTCTTAGATCAGTGATGTATATGGGGACGAAGACAGGGACTGAGTATTTGATGCTATTTTGCGAAAACTGTTAGCTGTCATGACTGATAGGGCGAGTGTGAACAAAGCATTTTATCACAAATTGACTTCATACATCCAAGATCATTTCCATGAAGAAAATATTGAACATGACCTTCATTTCCTTAATTGTAATGCACATTTTCTCTTGGGGTTATCAAGTTCATGTGAGGCAACATTAAAGGTACTAGAAAAAGAAATTGTAACTGATATTGGGCATCATTTGGGGAGAGATTCTAATCCAAAGTTTTCCCGGTTTAATGGATCTGGTGAGTCTTCAGTGGCCCGGTACATATGCACTTCCTGTGATGTTCTTGGGCCTCGGGGTGATACCAAAAATGGTTGTAAAGAGTATTGGGATGCATATTGTAAAGAATCTATTCACCAAAAGTCTTATGTCACAAGTTTCAGGATGAATTGATTTAATAATTCTTTTGAGGGTGCAGCTGGTTTGTTTTATCATCAGCAACATATAACCTTTTTAGAATCATTCATGAGCCATCCCTTAAACATGACATGAAACTGGACAGTGTTCGTCTAGACTGTGACAGTACAGAAGTTCAATCCCTTACCAGAGCTGTTGGAATTGTATATAAAACTATTACCAGTCCATTTTGGAACATGCTAACAAAAGGAAATGTACAATATGTTGATCAGTACATATATGTGCAAACTATGCTTGACAGCGTTTATAGATTCTAGAAACTTGAGATATGACCTTTATACAAGTATCAAGTTCAAATGTATTTGGTCAAACGTAATGCAATTTTCAGTTGATCATTGAATGACATTGCTGAGTTTCTTGTTTTATGTATATTGCAGCTACAGTTTTGTATTTAATTAATTGGCACATTGAATTACTAAATATAACTGTCATTTATATTATATTTGAGGGTATTAAGTTGTAAAGCATGTTATCAGAAAGAGCTGGTTGCAATTTTGGGAAAATCGGATGTATTGTTTTCAAACTACAGCCAAAAGTGTAAATTCTACTCCTTAATTGGTACGCAAAATTGAAATTTATGTCAATTTTCTCAACAATTATCATGATTATTCTGAAACTATAATAATATTCGTTTATTTGTGGTAATTCATTTTTACTACATGATGTTGTGGATAGTTGGGTGAACTTTCAAGGATATTGGTTGTGTATTTCTTTAAATATAAGCATTTATGTACCTCATACCTCTTAATTTCTCATATTGACAAGTGGCAATTTGTGTTTTTTGCCATTTTGAATGGCCAATATCTCGAAAAATAATTATGTCATGACTCTGGAAAAAAAAGACTTGATATATGCATATAGATAACACAGAGTCCTGAAAGACAAGTTCATCTGGCCATTATATTTTGAATTATTGATGTCTGAAATGTGGGTTTCATGCAAATTGCCAAAATAGCTGTTTTTTGCATCATTTTTGTCCATATTAAAAAGCCTACAACTTTTTAAGTAATCATCCGATCTTAATGAACTTTGTGTCATTTTACTTCTCCTGGTAAGAGCTATGGAACTATATCAAAATATGGTACTTTCTATTGAGTTGGGATACCTACGGTTAGCCATGGCTTAAATAGTGCCCCCCCTAGAGACTTCCTACCAGCGTGCTGCCACCTGTTGCTACTTCTCAGCAACATATGTCAGGATAGTTGAGGCCGCCACTGCATTTATATGTCTGATCAAGAAGTCAGCAACATTACACACTGATGGTCAATTGGTTATTTTATTCATTTTACAAAATATTACTCATGCATGGAAGAGTTCAATAATCATTGCATTAAATGGTAACTCTATACCAACTTAGTACTCACTTCAGAGTTGACCCATGACCCTAGTTTCAGCTGAGTGTGCATTCTTTGTTGTAAAGGTCTATTCTTGTATTTTTGGATATTTGGGCAGAAAGTTAGATGTTCCTATAACTATAAGTTATTCCACATTGAATAATACAGAAATAAGTGAAATGGGTCATACTCTGAAATTGGGCACTAAAGTGTGACATTAGGTACTCCAAAGTGATTTTTTATTTTAATGTTTCAGTGTTCAACATTATATACGTGTATAGATCTTTTAAATCCGATTCCAGTGATATAAAATTTATATAGATCCCTTGAAAAGTTCCGAAATTATGAGGCTTTAAAGATTCATTTTTTCACCCTTATTTGTGCACATTTCCAAATTAGGGAAATCTAGGTTTTTAAGGCCCCAACACAAAAGCTATGTTGCATATCATTTGTCCAATATTATAGAATCTCACTCTCTATAGCAGAAATAACAGGCTCTATTTTCTTCCAGACCATTAGATTTGTTATTCTTTCAGATATTGCATGCTAAACTTGCTAAATTCCTTAATTTCTACTGAATATCATCAGGATTAATGATAAATTATTTGAAACATCATAACTTCCATTCTACTTACACTATCACTCTATTTTGTATTCCATAATAATCAGAATCAAAAGCTGTATAATGATCATAGATGTTTTCAATTAATATGAGGCAAAAACTGAAAGTTCACTTTTATAGGCATTGCTCGGCGACTACAAGTCTAGGTCGCAAAGACTTAACTTTATTAAGATGATTAAACAGATTCCCTCAGGCAACAATAGGCTTCAGAAATGCGGGAGACAGGAAACGATGGTCATTTCTCAGACCAACCTTGCCGAGTATGATATAAATCTCAACCAAATATTGTTCTGGTTAGGTAGAGGAAGACTTGAGCTTTCTGATGATATAATTTTCAGGCCGATCCTGACCAATTTTCAAGGAGAATGAAGGTCTAAACGTTTTCACTCCTTCTGTTCAATCAAATTTTCCGCTCAAGGACAGCCATCTTGATATGCTAATGAAGTCTGGTTTCTTCTCCATCTTTCACTGGTGGTTATTTTTAGCTCAGGTGACCATACTCGGCAGGGTAGCAATTTTAGGGAAGGGACTGGCTAAGACTGGATGCAAACAGACTATGGCAAACATGCACAGAGCTGTTGATGGTACACCCAAACAAGTATCCATTGACTCTGCTTTATTTCATCATTTTAATTAAAAATTGAACACCCTAAAAGAGAAAAGAACTGGCATTCATGTCATATAATTTTTATTTCAAACAAAGCAGAATTAATGGAGGTTGAAGTGGTTTTTAGAATGGTTAAATTATGTCAGATTTCGCGATGCAGGCAGCGTTTCCATCCACTTTGGAGTACCTCGTGACATACAAACCAAAAATGAAAACCTTCCAAATAATACATAGTAATATCAAGAAACATTCCAAATAATAGCATAATCAATGTTCCTATGAAGGTTTGCATGTGAATATGTGAGTTGAAAAGCTAATTCACTTTCTGGTTAGGTTCTTATAAAAATTAAGAAATATGTTAATATCACTCGTGAAACATGGAAATCCAAGACACATCCAAAACATCATTTTAACACACACAACAAAGGCATGCAAGATTTGATTGATAACAGTTAAGCAAACAAGATTATGTCCTATCACGAAAGGGTTAAAAAAAAAAGTTGAAAAAAATGGGTAAATGCATGGTGTCAATGTGTAAATTTTCACTTGAGCACAAAATCATTCAAGTATGCATTTGATACCTTTTGGGGGATAGATTAAATATATGTAGTATTGCTAACTATGTAATACACAGAGGCAACAATAATTATTTGACTTGCTATCAATAAAACCAGACGGGATGGCCGAATGAGTTGAGCGTCTGTCTCCTGTTTTGGGAACGTTCGTGGGTTCGAACCCTGGTTGAGTCAAACCAATTACTTTAAAATTTATACTTGTCGGTTCCTAGGCAGGAGCTCGGCATTATTAGGATAGGGCAAGGACTGGTTGGCTGTGTCAGGATAATGTGACTGAGTGGGATATCCAGTCATGGTGCTTGTGGCCTGGTCTCCCAGTGGTGCAGCACTATAAAAAGTCAACATGAGTGTGCACTGTCACAAGTCGGTACCCGTCCTGGTATCACCTTAGATGTTGCTAGGACGTAAAACAACAATAAGCAAACAAAGCTATCAAGAAGAGAAGGTCCAATAAACAGCATCGTAACGTGGAAACCAAATATGTGGTGCCCAATTTGAGAGAATAACCCAAATACATTTAGTGTTTGTATTTACGGGATGGAAATTACGATGTCCAAACGAGGTCTTACACTAGTTACATGAATAAACCTTTAGGGCCGGGTTAGGATAACAAAATAAGGCTTCTTTCTTTTTAAAGGGAAAAGGTATAGGTGGTCGGGAAAACAAACAAAGTCCGAATAGTTCTAATTTGTGCCACAGGGTGGTGCATGCTTAGTGCTGAACTTTTCCACTTGGTGGTGTAGAGTGACCTAGATTGGTCATGTGACAGCTGTTGTTGTGAAGATGGCTGGGTGAGTGGAGAGAAGGTAGAGTAAAACTGAGGTATTTTCAAACAGTAGTTCAAACAGGATTTTATATTTGCTTTAATGTAAAATATGTCAAAGCCCAATTGTGTCTGCCCCCTTGTCTATTGGCAAGGGGGCAGACAGGTAGGGAGAGAGCAGGAATGAGAGAGGGCGAAGTCAATGGGTCATTACATTGCATAATTCAATCAGAAACACATATAGAAGGCAAACCTCTTTTTGTTGTTGAATGTAAAAAGTAGTGGACTGTATGGGGTTTTGAACCTATAAGACCAACAACTTCAGATTACAATTTCAACACCCTAACCACTAGACTACAGAGGCCACATATAATTACTGGTCTCAGTTCAGGCCATTGCCATATACATAGTGTCTGCATACCGTATGTGAGCAGTACGCATATCCTTTGCGGTCTAAGCGTATGTGAGGATGCGCACGCATGTGTTTTGCGCGCATCCGATTGAAATTTGTCACTTACACTGTATATAAAAGGAAAACGTTTTTTTGTTGTTATTGAATGTAAAAAGGAGTGAACCATATGGAGTGCGATATGTGCATTTGAAAGTTTTTGACTTTCAGATCTTTTGTATTAGCTAATGCAGCAGCCGTTCCATGCTGGCCAGATCAGCCGGGCCTGAGCATTAATAGTTTTATGGGATCCACTGCAAATATACAGGTTTCCGGTTTTAAGGCTATGGTGGCAGCAGCCGTTTTGGTTGTGCGTTATCGTTTGGACGGGATCATCGCAAATGTACCGGGTGCTGCACTTAATGATATGATGGCAGCAGCCATATTTTACGATCCAGCCGGACCTGAGCGTTAATGGCTTGACAGGATCCGCCGCAAATGCGCAGATTTCCAGGTTTAATGCTATGATGGCTGCGACTGTTCTGGTCATGCGTTATAGGTTGGACGGGATCCATCGCAAAGGCGCTGAGTTCTGGGCTTAACGCTATGACAGCAGCAGCCGTTCTGCAGTGTATGCGCCGGCAAACGACTCAGGATTGCAGCATGTGCAATTTGTCATAAGTGAGTGTAGAAACTGATATGTCATCTGACGCATACGCTGTGGAACGGCGCATTTGCGATGGATCCCGTCCAAACGATAACACATAGGCATGATCAGAATGGCTGCTGACATCATAGCATTAAACCCAGAAACCTGCGCAATTGCGGCGAATCCCGTCAAACCATTAATGCTCAGGCCCAGCTGAATCATAGAATGTGCAGTTCATCATAGGTGAGTGCAAAAATTGATATCATAGGTGAGTGCAAAAATTGATATGGTTCTACTACCCCCGGGCCTATATATATATATTAGTATTGGCAGATTAATATATATATATTTTTGGTCCATATATATATATTTTATTTTTGGTCCATATATATATATATATATATATATATATATATATATATATATATATATATATATATATATATATACATACCTTGTATATATGTCGTATATATGACATATATACTATTACTAGTGCATATATAAAATGTATTTACTGCGTGGGCATTGTATGATGCCCTCGCAACGCATACATTTTTATATAAATAGCCTGAACTGAGACAAGTAACTATATGTGCTCTCTGTGGCCTAGTGGTTAAGGTGTTGAACTTGTAATCTGAAGTTGTTTGGTGTTGTGGGTTCAAACCCCATGTAGTTCAGTGCTTTTTACATTCAACAACAAAGAAACATTTGTCCTTTTATATGTGTTTCTGATTGAATTATGCAATGTACATACATAAATAAATACATAAACATACATACAAATAGCCTGAACTGAGAGAGCCAATTATTTGTGGTCTCTGTGTCCTAGTGGTTAGGGTGTTGAACTTGTAATCTGAGGTTGTTTGATGTTGTGGGTTCAAACCCCATACAGTCCAAAACCTTTTTACATTCAACTACAAAAACATGTTTTCTTTCTAAATGTGTTTCTGATTTAATTATGCAATGTAATTTTACTAACATATATTTTATATTAAAGCAAATATATTTCCTGTTTAAACTACTCTAAAGAAAATTGAAAATACCCAAGTTTTACTCTTCCTTCTCTCCACTCACCCATCCATTTTCAAAACAACAGCTGCAAGCTACAGGCCCAGCCTCAGACCCCTCCCCCCAACCCCAACCTGACCTCAGCACGGACCCACTTCTCACCCAGCCTCAGCACCCACCCCCCACTGACCTCAGGACTCTCCCTGACCCAGTAAGGTGCAGTGAGTCTTCAACTCTCCCCCCACATATCTGGTTATATAAACATAAAAACTAAGCAGAGTAGTGCTTGGAGAGCATTTGTCGGAGTACGGTCCCTGTTGCCACGAGGTATAACGGGAGATTTTAAAAACCGAAACCATAGCAAATTATCAGGTGATTTACACAAACGTGGTGTGAATAGATGAGATCACCGTTCCGACTGCGCACATGCTGAAAACGGCGCTGGCAGCAAAGCAAAGGCGTACGGCCATTGAGTTTGATGATATGCGTAGGGCAAAACTTCAATTTTATTCAAAATTAATAAAAAAAAATACATAACAATTTGGCACAAACATGGATGGATGGATGGATGCAATATAATAATATAATGAATAAGTTTAAGATGCAACTCTCCATAATTAAGCATTTTGAGCTAAGAAACATACAATATTTCAGTCACTTTACAGGCTAATGTTTACATCACCATTGACTAGACATAAGTAATTCTTGTTCTAAATATTAAAATGTCAAATGTGTCAACCACAAATTTTTTCAAAGAAATATATAGCCAATATCTGATTAACCCTACTCATTTTCTAGTTCTACATATGTCCTTAACCATAGGATATAAATAAAAACATGAATAAAATAAGTAAAACTGACTCTGGCTATGGCTCTAACACTAGTCTGAGTGCCCAGATTTGTCTAAATTTAAATGCACATGGCATAAGATGTGCTGATTATATTGCTGTAAATACAATGCTGTATAAAAGATTAATATCTTAATTTATTATATATATGTTTTTAGTTGGTATTCTATATTTCAAACAAGAGCTGAGATGAGCTGAAACTAGCACATTTCATAGCTGGACCCAGTGTATTAGCATGTGCCATGTGCTTCTCGCGGGTTTGTTTTTCTTCCACGCATCCCACAATGCACCACGCAGCTGGAATGGTGATGTAGTCTATAGATCTGATTCATTGGGGGTGTTTATGTCCTAGCAACATCTGTGGTCAAATCAGGATGACTAGTGCCGAATTGCGACAGTGTGCACTCATGGAATAGTGCACGTGGTAGTGTAAACAGTTTGAATGCAATTAATCAAGGAGATTTAACTTTGGCTCTCCTCATTTTGCAGGAAGTCAATGCTTTTTTCATCACAACAAATGTCATCATCACCAAAGGCCAGGAACAAGGTGTTTGTCAGGAGGTGAGTAACTTCTTTTTCTTTTAAAATTGTGTAATCCGATGGTTTTCAGTTTCTACCATATCTGTTAGATAAATATATTAACATGATCGTTGCAATCTACTTTACATTGGTTTAAAGTACATTGTTAAAGGGTTAACTTTGGAGATATCTGAAGTGAGAATATGCTAAATAAAACAAATACTGGACACAGGCTTTGTTTATCCATTTTAGAGCATAGCACCGGAACATCAAACTGCAATACATTTTTAATGAGTGCACCAGTGTCTAAGTTGAATATGTAGGACTAAATGTACGTAAGTGTTTCGGTTTAGAAAATGTCATACTTTCATCGGATTATGCAGCTTTAAAGAAAGGATGTTTAATATGTGTGTTTCTTCACTAGAATGAAATATTGTCTCACTGCCCCTTTAATAATATCCACATCTGCTTTCCTTGAACACCATTTGTTTGTCTGCCCACCATAAGGTCACATGACTGATTACGTGGGTGTCAGATAAATAATGATGTAGCACCATATGTCTGAAATAAAGTGCATCTTCATGGTAAGAATCGGGCCAAAGCATTCACTATTTAATACAGGCTTAATGTTGGTGTACTGAAATACCACATACACAGGTAGGCTTGGGTAGGGTGATTGTATCAGGGAGCCTAGTTAATCTAATGGTTTGGATGCGGGCGCTGGGATGGGCGAACATGTGGGTTTGTATCATGCTCTAGGCAGTGTATCCCATTTGTTGCCTCCCCCCCCCCCCTCTTCCCCCCGCAGACACTGTTATGACATCATGTACTCAGCACCAAGTGGTTTGAGTTAAAGCGGTGCAGTGTGCCCCTGACGTCACTGTACTGTTTCTCCTTATGCTGCAGGACCCCAGCATCCCGGACGCGCTCTGTGATAAGGATAATGACTGCGAACGCGGAAAACCTGTGATCAACGGCAATGGTAAGGTGAACCACATAGCGAACATGTAAAGCGAACCTTCTATGCTGCAACATTTTCTCCGCTACAGCTTTGTAGGGGCTAGTCTTTCAAAAAGCAAAAATGTCATTCTCACATTAATTCATCTGAATTAACATGTGTTGGTGCTGCAGTTTACTCAGGTCTTTGCTGGATGAAGATCACTAGACCTGTGTATCCAGATCGTTGTGTGATGAATCTGGAGAAACTCATTGTAAGACTGGTGTGTATGCCATGAGATCAGATCCACTTCATAATATACAATATACCTTGACCCTTCTGATATCTGTCAATCCCTCATTCAAATGCCTTAATCCGCGGGGCCTCCACAACCGAACTCGGGAGGCTGTTTCACACGTTGCTAACTCTCGCAGTAATAATGAGTTGCCTACAGCGGGTTCTGGTTCTCTTGTATGGAGATTCTAGGGTTGGTCTTTTCTCCGGTCCTGCTATGGACCTGTGCGGTTTGAGCTAGTTATAGATTTTTAAAAGCGCACGCAGGTCCACATTTAGTGCTGGTTTTCTATCAGAACAAATGATATTACACAGGTATGGCGTTTTATATTTGTGTTATTAACACATCTTTCTTTACTTTATTTTCATGGTGTTGATGAGCCAAAATATTTTTTTATTTTCTGACAATATGGCTTCCTCATTCCATTGCTCCATGTCCTATCCTAGTATTGCCAAGTGTTGCGCTAGGTAGCAACAAGTATAAATTTGCAAGTCTTTGGTTTGATACCTGCAGAGTTACATATTTCTGGGTTTATCCGGGGGAGGGTGGGAAGGGACTGTCTAAATTGCATCACTGATTATTATTATCATTATTACCATTTACATTTTGACTAAATACTTAAGGGGTCATCTTAAGTTTCCATGGTCATACAAAAAATACTACTTTTTCAGACCCCCACACATCCCCCCCCCCCCCCCCCCCCCCCCCCCCCAAAGTAGCACACATCAACATTTGACTGCAGCGCCTGCATGGTTAATGTTATATCAACATCTGGTTAAATGAAAAGCTAAAAGCTGTACATGACTGACATCCCCTTGCTACCATGCACTTTGTGCGACGGTGAAAGTACTGAAGCCTTTCGGTGACTCCTTGGTAGACCATGACTTGTGTTTTGCACCTAGGCGTGAAGACTGGGGAGTGCGTGTCTTCAAGTCGCCGCCCTGGCTCTAAAGTCTGTCTGATCTACGCCTGGTGTGAAGTCGAGCTGAACGAAACCCCTATGTGAGTATGAAGGCAGATAAAACTATGTAGTAATAGTCTGCACTGGGCTTTCATGCAAGGAGCCACACAGGTAGGTGTGGATAGGGTGATTGCATCAGGAAGCCTAGGTAGTGTAATGGTTAGCACACTAGCCCTAGAATTGCAAGAGGTGTGGTTTCGAATCCTACTCTAGGTGCAACATTTCCCATTTTCATCTCCCCCCCCCCCCCTAGTATGTAGAGGGATGGGGTTTCCGGACAACCAGACACCCCACCCCCCATAGCACACCACTGGAATGGTGTGAGTAATGTGCTTATATGGGCGAGATAATGGTGCGCCTAATGTGGTGCTTATATAGATGCGATAATGGTTTGAATAATGTGGTGCTTATATACACGTGATAATGGTTTGAATAATATGGTGCTTCTATAGATGCGATAATGTTATGAGTAATTTTCTCGCGTGTACAGAATGAAGAGGAGAGTAATGAGTTTCAAAATAATTTATTGGAGAACATAGCCTGCAGGCAGGCCGATCATCAGGTATCTGGAGATCATTATCGGTATTGTGTATCGTATCGTGGTAAATAGGTCAGTCAAATTGTAACATGTCAGAACATAACAGTGTCATATCAGAGAATCAAACAATGCAAATCAGTATAATCCAATAACAGCGGTATCAATCAATCAGGGTAATAGTTAGTCAGTAAGTGAGTAAATGAGTTAATATTGACATCAAGCGGAGAAAGCAAGAACAAGCAATGTACCGAGGAAGCTATCAACCAAACATCAGAACTCAACCCCATGAGAATCGGGAGGGAGGGTGGGTGAAACGACTGGTACAGAAGGCTGTGAGCGGGAAAGTGAGGGGAGGGAGGTAGTCATGCTAGGAAAGTAGTGCTGTGTAGGAAAAGTAGTGCGGTCGGACACTTTCGTAAATTATCCATGTTGACCAGCCAACATGCGTAATGAGGTCTTTATATGGGAGAGATAATGGTGTGAGTAATGAGGTCCTTATATGGGTAAGACAATGGTGTGAGTAACATGCATGCTTATATGGGTAAGACAATGGTGCGAGTAACATGCATGCTTATATGGGTAAGACAATGGTGCGAGTAATGTGCATGCTTATATGGGTAAGACAATGGTGCGAGTAATGTGCATGCTTATATGGGTAAGACAATGGTGTGAGTAATGTGCATGCTTATATGGGTAAGACAATGGTGTGTGTGCTAGTGACAATGTGGCATGTGCATGTTATATGGGTAAGGACAATGGTGTGCTGAGTAGAATGGTGCATGCTTATATGGGTAAGACAATGGAGTGAGTAATGTGCATGCTTATATGGGTAAGACCAATGGTGTGTGTAACATGCAAGCTTATATGGGTAAGACAATGGTGCGAGTAATGTGCATGCTTATATGGGTAAGACAATGGTGCGAGTAACGTGCATACTTATGTGGTTAAGACAATGGTGTAATGTGCGTGCTTATATGGGTAAGACAATGGTGCGAGTGATAGTTTATCTTTTGTGGTCACCCTTCCCCAGTTTCCCGCGGTGCTGCTCATCTGAGTGAGGCATGACATTGTTCCAATGGTTTTTCTTCTATTTATAATGTACCTTGTTTCACATTGCAGTCCCGGCCAAGCCTTGCTGAATGGGACCGAAAACTTTACTGTCCTCATCAAGAACTGGATACTCTTTCCACGGTTTGGCAAGAAAAGGTAATGACCTAGAACTCCAGGTCCTGCCTGTGACATTTGTGACATCATTGTTTTTAGTGAACCTACTGAAGTCATTTTTAATTTTTCTGAGAACTTCAAAATTAAAAATAAGAAACACTTCTTTGCCACTATACAGACCAAGAAAGTTATTTATTTTGGCCACATCATTCGTCAGAGTTCAATAAACCGTACATTGTTGGAAGGGAAGGTGAATGGCAGCAGAGGGAGAGGGAGACCAAGAACATCATGGTTTACAAATATTTCACAGTGGACAGGCTTGAATTATTCACAGTCTAGCAGAACAGCACACCATCGGGACAAGTGGAGAACCATTGCATCCAACCCTCGACTAGAGGACGGAACTATTGATTGATTAACTGAAGTCATTAGTAAAGCTGCGGTTGATTATACAGGTGTGAGAGGTGTAGAACATTCCTTCTTAAAGGAGTTGGGTGGGGTTTTTTTTCTCTGGAATTATGAGTGTGTCCTGTAGTGTAATTTGTGGCCTGATACTAAGTCAGATCATAACACTTCTATTTTCTTGAAGATTTATACTGCCTATCATTGGATAAGTCTGAATAGGCTTGTTTTCACCATTCGACAGTTGGTCGATGGAAAGCCTGAGCTTACACTTTACCGATCCAAGGGATTTTTAACCTCCCACACCACATAGATATGGTATGAAAACAATGGTTATACACAGCGGTGGAAACCCAAATTGGCAGAGGTGATGGCATGGGGGATATCATCATTATCGTCATCGTCAGCATCATCATCATCAATCCCATAACTACGAGGGTTGTTGAGGCACCACATATGACTTTACAACCAGTTTTCTCCAGTTTTCTGTGTTCTCTACTTGCCTAACTCCAGGTGTCACCCCACCTCTTCCTTTGCCTGTCTTGTTTTCTTCCCCCTTTCACTGTACCGTGCAAGATGGTCTTGGCGAGACTTATATAACATGTAATAAATAGCTAATCCGATGCATGTTCTAGTCACTATTATATAACCTAATGCCTCGAAAGACTTTGTTTTGATTATGTTTTGATTATACATAGGCCTATTTTCGAGTACATTTACATTTATACCTGTTATATGCATTGCATGCCAGAACAGGTTTGCTCAGTGTCAGAATAATGTGACTGAGTGGGATGTCGGGTCATTGGGGCAGCACTATAAAGTCGCCATGAGTGCGCACGGTCGCAAGTCGGTACCCGTCCTGATATGACCTTTGATGTTGCCAGGATGTAAAACTCCAACAACCAATAAACCTATTTTATAACTCATTTATAATTAACTACTTATGATCATTATCTATTTACATTGCATATCAAATATCTATTATAAGATTTGTGTATATATTAATTCAGTCCATTGAAGGGGAGATGAGTCAGTTGTTACTACACAGGTTCAGAATTAGGTTATTATTCACTGTCAAACTATATTCTACTGACTTTGTGGGACCAGTTGCCATTCGGCCAAGCATAAAGGTCCTTTGTGTCAAAGTAACGCATGTGAAATAATATTTCAGGCGCAACATCATTGATTCGGTGAACAACGAGACATATCTGAAGTCCTGTCGCTACAACGCTTCACACCCAGTGGACCAGTTCTGTCCCATCTTCAGAATTGGAACCATTATCGAGGAGGCTGGCGAGAACATGGCCATTGCTGTCAAAGTACGGTCAGCACCAACCGAGCATCTGTCAAACCGCCCGAACAGAAACCTTTATGGGAGACTGTACAGTAGATAATTCTTTATGACTCCTAAGAGCATCACTTTTTTTCTGTGCATAGAGATGGATGTGAATATTTCTTTAAAGTTGCATAATCTGATGAAAGCATGACATTTTCGAAGCCAAAGCATCCTTGCCTATATTTGATCCTCTAGATCCAACCTAGATACTGGTGCTGTTATGTGCTGCATAGAAGGAATACTAAGTCAATTTAACAGAACCACGAAGCCTATGGTGTCCAGTATTTCAACATGCACGCTAAAATTACTCGAGCATGTTTTCACTTCAAATAGACCAGACGGGATGGCCGAATGAGTTAGAGCGTCCATCTCCCGTGTTGGTAGGCCATGGGATCGTGGGTTCGAATCCCTGTCGAGTCAAACCAATGACTTAAAAAATTGATACTTGTCACTTCCTAGCCAGGCGTTCGGTATTATTCGGATAGGGCAAGGGCTGGTTGGCTCAGGGTCATGATAATGTGACTGAGTGGGATATCAGATCATGGTGCTGGTGGCCTGGTCTCCCAGTGGGGCAGGACTATAAAGTCGACATGAGTGCGCACTGTCACAAGTCGGTGCCCTTCCTGATATGACCTTAGATGTTGCTAGGACGTAGAACAACAACAAACAAACAAATCACTTCAAATATTTCCAAAGTTAACATTTTAAGATAAAAGTTATCTCTGACTAAAGTGGATTAAGTTGCAACGATCAAGCTAATATATTTATGTCATAAAATATGGCAGAAACTGAAAACCATCTGACGGGATCTTTAAGATATACTTAGGTTCACCGGAGGCTTTATTGGATAATGGTCAATAGACCTGTATAGCCACATCTTTGTCTGATAGATCTGGGGAGATTGTCATTGTGAGACTGGTCCGTGTGACATGAGATAAGAGCCACTTCATAATTATATACATTATCTTGATCCCACCAGTATTTGTCCATTCTTTGTTTAAGTTGTGGCCTTGACAACATAACTCGCGAGGCTGTTCCACACATTTGTAATTTGGTCAGTAAAAAAGTGCTGCCTGCAGCGGGTTCTGGTTCTTCACTTGCGCACAGGGATGAAAGATCTCCACGATTTTGCGGATTTCTGCGATTTTTGGTATTCACCGATTAAAGTTCATAAAATGCCAATATACATGACAGCCTGGTCCTGATATTACCATAGATGATGCTAGGATGTAAAACCCCAACAAACCATATATGACAGCAATTGGTTAGTTCTTATATGACCATAGATGTTGGTAGAACATAAAAGCCAAAGAAGAAAGTTGAGCAAGAGCGATAATATAGTCACAACAAGCAGATTTGAAACCTGACTTCTGGCATTTCCCGTGATTCCCTGACAATGCTAATCCCATGTGGGGGGGGGGGGGGTCAAGGGGGGGGGATCCGCCTTTTCATGGAAATTCGCCATTGGTGTCAAATTTTCCGCCTGATTTCCGCCTTTTTGGGGGGCCAGACACCACTTTCATCCCTGTGTACAGCTTGTATGGATCTGCTGAATCTCACCGCCTTCATGATTTTTGTATGTCTGGATCATGTCCCTCGTAAAAGCGGTGATCCACGCCACGGCTGGAAGTTTGAACCATTTTAACCGCTCTGGATAACTGAGATCGTGGTGTTCTCTGTGGGAGAGTGGTTAGAGCGTCTGACTTTTTTCTAGGTTGGATGCCTAATCTGAAGGTCGGTGGTTCAATTCCCCATGCCCCGCCCCACCTCTGCCAATTTGGATTTCCACTGCTGTGTATAACTTACAGCGTCATCAAAGGCCGGTTGCTCTCATACCATGTCTATGTGGTGTGGGAGGTTAAAAATCCCTTGGGTCGGTAAAAGTGTAGGCTCGGGCTTTCTATCGACAAACTGTCTAATGGTGAAAACAAGTCTATTCAGACTTATCCATGATGGGCAGTATAAATTTGCAAGCAGAGATCCTTCAATGCGGGTTCCATTTTGGTAGCTCTTCGCTGGACATTGAAGTGCAGCTTTGTTGGTGTTGCATCTTTCAGGGTGGCGTCATTGCGATCAACATCCACTGGGACTGTAACCTGGACTTTGACATCTCCTACTGCAAGCCGCAGTATTCATTCAAGAGGCTCGATGAAGAACATTCCACAATAGCCAACGGTTGGAATTTTAGGTAAATATTTGACTTCTAAAATGTACATTTACTTGAGGAAAGTGGCGAATTTAGAAGAGCTACCCACCAGAATTTGATATGGTCCTTGAGAATTTGATATAAAAAGTTGCAATTGTATTAGCTGAAAAGAGCTTGTTTATTATGGGTTATATGGAAGTCTGGCTCTTTTTTGTCCATTCTTTTTTTACCCCTACCAAGCATGAATTTCATCCCTTTGAAAACAGTACTTGTGTAATAGTCAACCCCTTAATTTCAAGTTAGAAAACATCTAAAAAAAAGTTCGACTTTTACACGAGGGTATATTGATGGATTGATTCTGATCTTTCGCTCTAATTTTAGATCACTCATTTTCGATCACATGGCAGCATGAATGGGATGAAAACACAAATAACAAATTGCATGAAATCGCCCCATCTATTGTGGGGGGGGGGGGGGGGGACCACCATAGACTCATGCGATGGGCCGGTGGAACCAAGTTGTCCTTAGCCGCTGCCACATTGGCCACTCGTGGTTAACACAACCTCTCCCTGAATGTATTTGGTGTCAGTGCCCGCTGGCATTCAAATACATTTGTTTAAGTTAAACTATGTTGATTATATATGGCCTAGCGGCAACGACTTTACAAGGCATGCATGATTTGTTTACCAATGTAAAACAAGAAGAAATGTTAGCCTTCTTGAAGACAGCAGGACTTTGCCACCTAATATAACTTATTAACCCACTTTAAAAAAAATCTAAATGATACCGTTGAATTTGATCCACGATTTAGTTTTCATTTGACACAATTTACATGGTTGGGAGCTTTTAAGCTCATCATAAGTGTCATTTGACACATAATTGATTGTTAGTTTTGCATTTTGTGTAAAAGTGATGGTTGAATAAACAACCACCTTTCAATCGATATAAGGTTGATCATTATCACATTTGGGGGGGGGGGGGGTTGAAGTAACTTTTATAATAAGTTGTTAACATTGGAGATATTTGAAGTTGAAACATGCAATATTTTAGCGTGCACATAACAATTCTAAGCACCATATACTTCAACAGTGACATGTTCTATTAAATTAGTTTAGTATTCCTTCTATGTAGCAATGAATATTTAATTAGTGCATCAGTATCTAAGTTGGATATCTAGGATCATATCTAGGTAAGTGCTTTAATTTAGAAAATATTATGCTTTCATCAGACTATGCAGCTTTAACTGCTCAGCTAAACTATGTATGGCGACTTCAAATGTCTATTGTCTTTGGTCTTTTTATTTAAAATCTTTTGGCTCTATGTCCTACCTTTTAACCCTCGATTAGAATGAAAACCAAGATGGCAAATTTTCTGGAAAATACAAGGTTACCAGTGGCCTGTCGAATATATCACAGTAATAATATGCAACTCCTGGTGACCTAGTCGGGTTAATATTAGTCAATAGAGGTAACTTGGAAGGCACATATTTTGTTTAATGCACTTATGCATAAATGTGGTTAATCAATCCTAATTTAGGCAGAATAAAAATGATTTCTTTTCTAATAAAATGCTGATGGCCAAACATACTGGAATGGCCAAATGAGTTGAGCACGGAAGATCGAGAGTTCGAAACCCGGCCGAGTTACACCAATGACTTAGAAAGTTTATATTTGTCGCTACCTAGCCTTGCGCTCAGCATTACTAGGATAGGGCAAGGACTGGTTATCTGGATGGGGGGGAATACCAGACTACTAAACAAACTACAAGTGATGCAAAATAAAGCCCTTAAAATATGCCTCCAAGTACACAAAAGATATCCCACCATAGAACTACACAAAAAATGCAAAGCAACACTATTAACAAACAGAAGAGAAACGCACCTGAAAATACTAGCACACCACTACACCACAAAACCGGATTACACAGTAGCCCCCCGCAAGGACACTAGACACATGGCGGCCCCAATACTCCTAACGGAAAGAAGCAACACGAAAATACATGAGAGAAGTGTACTAACCATGGCAGAAGTGTACTAACCATGGAATAAACCAAACGTAAAATTACGGCAATCCGTAACTCTGACCACTACAAAACATTCCTAAAGAAAGCAATTACTTACTGACACAACAAAACCACACCTGCCCCTGAGCGCAGTCACTGCTTGCTGTGTACTGGCACAGAAAGCAAAAGACAGGCCAGAAAAAGTGGTAGGCACTAAACAGAAAAATAGGAAAATTAGACCTCTTAAGTATAAAGGAAATCAGGAAAGCTATCACCACATGGGCAGTCCACATGGGTATGTGTAATGGCACAAACCAACACATAAATGGACAGGTCACGGTCATGCAACTGATCCACCCTGAAATACAAAATGGCTAGGCAAACAACACCTAGTCCTAAAGGGTCCAAGTGTGTTCTAGCACACAAGTGCACTATCTAAGGACAGGGTTTAGGTGAAAGGATGCTGTAACAAATCAAAAAATCTGAATGGAACGGGATCCTCTCCTGCAAGCCTGCATGTCACCCAAGTAGATGTACATAGTAGGCTAAGGTATCATACTCAGACTAGACAAAAGAACTGGAAAATTACAAAAAAAAACTAACATAGGCTATTACTAACAACCAAAATTGCAGAAGGCTGACCTGAGCAGACACAGGTAAACACTCTTGGGCAAAGGAACAAATCAAGACAGCACCACAGTTGTCCAGCGTTAAAAACAAGCACCCTCGCGGGAGCTTATAAGTTATGGGCAGAGTAAATACCTTGTCAATTTTTTTTTTTTTTTTAAATACACATAACTAATTTTCTCCAGAATACTACTTGTTGCCTGATTTCGATGTGACATTTGTCAGAGTACAGAATGGTCATCCTGGTCTATGTTGACCTCCATCTTGACCTCCGTTTATTCACATATAACACTGCACATCGTGTTCTGGCAGGCAGTCGCTCCTCAAAGCTCCCATCGCCATTAATATTAAGTAAGAATTGACACTCTTCTAAGCTTGGCGTTCACTTTCCTTTCCTTGTGCGTTATTTGGTGTGCCCCCCCCCCCCTCCCCACCACCACCCTCCACTTTACTACCATACAATCCCCAATAGAAGCTGCACTTTTTTTTAGTAAGAGTCCACTCCATGGAACTGTTGGCTGTTGTTGTTTTTTTTAACTCGGTGGCTTCGCGGTCAACCTTAATAGAAGTCGCACCCACACTTGAGCCATTTTAACCTCTGGATAACTGACCATGGATAATGAAGGCTGGGTGAAAGTGCATGGAAATTATTAAAGTTACATATTACGATGAAAGCATAACTTGCCCCAGGGATGATATTTTTCCGTTTTAAAGCTGATTTCCAGGGTTTTTCACAACCTGGGGGAATTATTTTTTTTTATAGGTGTGGTATGGTAGCTAGCCTCTAGGACGGAATATAGCGCTCGGCTTCATATATTTATTGTTACACCCCAGTCATAATGTGAATCAAATCATTCCATGCGTGCAGTCACGTGACCGAGTCCAGACTGCCCACCCATGCAATAGTTGCGTATTTTGTACACAGTAAGCAGTGGGTGGAACAGTTGGTGTACGCTAAAATGGAAAATTTAAGTTGTGTGCACCAACAAAATCTCGCCGTGAATATGGCCTATGCTGCCGACACGGCGTAAAGAAACCACCAATCAATCAATCAACCAAAAAAATAGAGTAATAATACAAAATGTGGAACGCACACAATTTTGTCACTGGAGTACCCAAATAAGAAATTTGGTGTAAGCAGTTCTGCCAGTCCTCAAACATGGCCTAATGACTCCTTAGGAGTGGAGTGTTTTGATTAAAGTTGCCCAGTCCAATGGTTTTGAGTTTCTGCAATTTTCTGAGATAAATACTGTAGTAGTCTGCACTGACCTCTCAGGCGAGTAACCACATAGATAGGTAGGCGTGGGTAGTGTGATGATATCAGGGAGCCTAGATGGTGTAATGGTTAGCACACTGGCCCGGAATGCAAAGAGATGTGGGTTCGAGTCCCGCTCTAGGCACACTATTTCCAATTTTCATCACTCCCACGACCCTGGTTGCTGTGACCATGATCCGGTACAAGCTATGCGCTGTATGGTTGTTGAACCTACCCTGTGTATGTATGTGTTAGTGCATTGCATGTAGGTATGTAATTGTAAGCATTAAAAGACTTACAAATCCAGGGGGACGAGTGTAGTAGTCTGCACTGACCTCTCACGCAAGTAACCACATAGACAGGTAGGCATCGATATTGTGGTGATATCAGGGAGCCTAGATGGTGTAATGGTTAGTCCCGCTCTAGGCGCAATATTTCCCATTTTCATCACCCCCCCATGACAATACATTATATTAATTGTTATGATCTACTTTACTGGTGAAGTAACTTATATTTTAAATGGCTAACCTTTTAGATGTTTGATGTGAAAACATGCCAAGTTAATTTTGGCAAGCACATCAAAACTCTGACACCATAGACTTCAGTAGTAACAGGTTCAGTTAAATTGGCTTATTTATTACGCCCTTCTATGCAGCAACAAATGTTTAATAAGTGCACCAGTGTCTAAGTTGAATACGTAGAATCAAATCTAGGTAAGTGTTTTGGTTTTGAAAATGTGATGCTTTCATTGAACTATGTGACTTTAACTGCATCAATGAACAGAGCAAAACAAATATTAAAGATGTGAAGCGCATCATTGTCTAACAATAGCTTCCTACTGAATCGCTGCAACTGTCTTTTATACTCACATTTTAAATCCCTTTGGTTCTCCACCAGTTGTGTTCTGTTGGATGTTTAATTGAATAATACCCCGTCATGACTGGGAGTCAAACCCAGGACCCTGCATAACAAACATAGCGTGAACTTGAGTTCTATTGTCTGTCAAATTGTAAAAACTTGCGGTGGCAGCTGGGAAAGCCTCTAGCTGGCACCTTGTCGGGTTCTCTGCAGCTGGACGGGATGGACTAGCGGTACAGTGTCCACTTCCCGTGCTGGAGGTCGTGGGTTCGATCCCCAGGCCGAGTCAAGCCAAGGAATTAATCAAATCGATGCTTAGGAATACTTTACTTGGCTCTCGGCATTTCTAGTGTCATTGGGGGGGTGATGGACATCGGAAAATATTGCGCCTCTAGCCGGATTTCTAGCACACACTTCTTAATATTCCGGGTCTAGCGTGCTAACCAGTACACTACCTAAGCTTCCTGATGCAATCACCCTATCCACGTGTACCTGTCTATGTGGCTCCTTGTCCGAGAGGTCAGTGCATACCACTACACTAGGATAGGGCAAGGACTGGTTGGCCCAGTGTCAGGATAATGTGCCTGAGTGTGATATTGTAACATTATGCTATTAGTAGATGACCACTGGGTGTGCAGGTATTGCAATACCTCAGGGAGTTTGACGCCCCTGCCCTGCAGCGTTGTAAACCACTGCCGTCTGGTACAGGTTCTTGACAGAACCGAAGGCTAAGGGAGCAAACCCTGATCAGAAAACCATGTCACTCTGGCAGCATTAAGGGCTGTTGATGTAGGGAACTCCCAACATCTCCCGACCAGCCACTGCAGGGACAAATAGTTTTGTGCCTGTCTGGACATGTTCTTGCCGGTGTGAAACCTCTATTTGCTCCTCGAGAGAGTGCCGCTGGTAACTTGCAAAAGCCAGCAGCACTTCAACACTTTTGCAGGCAGCTTTCATGAAATAATGAAAGCAGTCTTTGTCGCATCGCGACTGACAGCATGATGATGATGAGATGACCACTATAAAGCAGCCAATGCTGCGCTCTGTCACAAGTTTAATATTACATTCATTTTTATTAAACCAAAGAAAACTAGAGACTAATTGCTCGAAGCTATAAATAGTCTTCCTCCAGTGATTGTCCATTGATGTGTACTATAATGTATCACTGCTCTTAATGCATTTCCCGATTTAACTAGGCACATCCTTAAGCGATAGACATTGTCCCTGATTAGCATTTTGTATGAGGGTACACACATCCTGTGTGACCTTAGACCATAGCTAGGAATTTTTGTTTGGGGCGCCAGATTTGTTTCGGGGGGGGGGGGGGGGGAGGGGGGATGATTATTTCTTGGAATGAATAATTGGCGATGACGCAAGGCACTAGTTGGGTCTGGGAGTATGCCCACCCACCAGCCCTAAAACAAATTGAAATCTGGAGGCTTGGAAATGCCATTTCAAGGAGGTTGCATACGTGTGTGTGGCGGGTGGAGGGTTTCCGGGGGGGGGGGGGGGGGACTGCTCTCCTTCCTCCCGCCCCCCGCTAGCTACGGCACTGGTTGGCGGTATGTAGAACCACAATCAATCATGTTCACTATGATGGTATGTTACAGGCACGCTAATTATTACTACAATGGTGGCGTAGCGACACGTGACCTCTTCAAGGCGACTGGCATCCGCTTCGTCATCCGGGTAACCGGGAAGGCGGGAAAGTTCAACCCCCTCCCACTGTTCACCAACATTGGTTCCGGCATAGGACTGCTTGTCATTGTAAGTACCCAGTTTGGTTGCTTTAAACAAACAAAAAATAATAATTCTTAATCAGTTTTTTTTTTTTTTTTTTTTAAATATTCTGAATTTGAAGAATTATTTTCAGATACAGGCAAGAATGATACATTTCTGGTTTCCAATGGCTTTCCAGTTTGTTCTTCGTTATGTGGTTCGGTTCCACCTCATTGCGCTGAGTAATTTACTGGGAGATAGACTTCTATGTGTGTTTTTTTTCTTTTTCTTTTTTTCCCATTTTTTTATTATTGTTATTGGAGGGGACCCTGTTTAGGCTTTGTGGAATTTGGACTGAGACAAAGGCCAAGTCGATTACATCGCAGAGGCCTAAAAGTTGGCCTACCCCACCCACCAATAAAAGTTTCCGAAATGATCCTTTTGAATCAAGGATGAAAGATCTCTGCATTTTAACTGATTTTATTCAGTTATTTTTTATGTTATAACACAATAGATTAGATTAGAGTGTTTGAGCTATATGCTCAGGCCAAGTCGGAGACTCCAATATAAGCTAGTGAAATAAATAGTCAGTAATGAGCCCCACTACCACACGGTGGCAGTACTAACTATGCTGGCCCTTGCCAGCTGTATGGATCGACAGATGGCAGAACACTAGAGAGGTAATCGATTAACACGACCCGGGCGACTCGGGTCACCCGAGTCGTCAGAATTTCAAATCGAACACCTCGAGTGGAGTCGAGAAATACATGTGCCGTGTGCAAAACTACCCGACCCCAGTAACCTACCTCTTGGCTGGGATTTGCTAGGAGCGATGACGTCCCGTCTGTGCTGGTACCTGTAGGATAACAGCTACCATTACAACTCCTACGTGTTGTTTTAATGATTTTTTTTTAATAACCCAGATTGTCAGCTTCTACAATCATAAAATACTTTAAATCCTATTTTGCTGTACATATATCGGTTATTGAAAAAAAATATTACGTTTTACATTAAGCCACCATTTTGTCCACCCCGAGCGTATTCGTTTATTTAACCCGAGTCTGTAGGATGTGCGCATGCGCCAAAAAGTGGCTCGGGTGACCCGAATTGATTAATCGATTACACCCTAGTAGGGGCGGTGGACCGTTCCACTCATTGCTAGCCGCCATCCCCACCGGAGGCTACACGTTACCTGGCTGGGCTGTGGCAGGTCGCTTCTCTTTTGACCTGGGTGGAGTCAAGCGTGGAAGGACCCTGGGGATTGAAGCAATACGGTGTCGATTGGTATTCCACAGGTGGAATAGAATCTCAATATTTTAAAATCTTTTGTTTTTTATCAATACAGTACAACCCCGTTAAACCAAGTTTGGTTAAACCAAACCATCGGTTAATCCAAACTTTTTTCGGCGGCCCCGCAAAATACTACCATTTATCATATAAAAAAGTTGGTAAAACAAAAGTCGGTTAATCCAAAGTATCGGTTAATCCAAACAAAATTGTCGGCCCCAGGCCACTTCCGGTACAGTTAAACCAAACTTTCATGTGGTTTTAAGGTCATCTGAGACTTTTTTTATATGATAAATGGTAGTATTTTGCAGGTCGCCGAAAAAGTTTGGATTAACCGATCGTTTGATTTAACCGAGGTTGGTTTAATGGGGTTAAACTGTATATACATAAAAAAAACAATAATCCTAGTGTCCACATACATTGTATATTCATAATGCACCCCCGTTTTTGCCAAAGCCAAGTCAAAGTCAAAGCTCGGTTAAACCAATGATCGGTTAATCCAAACAAATTTCTAGGGTCCCTTCAAGTTTGCTTTAACGGGCTTATACTGTATTTTGAAAATTGGATATTTGTGAAGAAGCAAACAATCTTCCATGCTTTGAATAAAACATCAGTCAGATTTCTACTTTTTTTCCTGCTGCAAAGCAACGCCATGTGCATTTCGGTATTTGTAGGCTCACCTGTTGCGGTGGCCCTCCCGTGCGGGAGATCGGGAGTTTGATTCCCGGTCGAGTCAAACTAATGACATACAAAATTGATACTTGTCGCTTCCTAGCTAGGGGCTCCACATTAATAGGATAGGACAAGGACTGGTTAGCTTAA